>OX371261.1:61795331-62383440 GCA_947311025.1 Lypha dubia | reverse complement strand
AGACTAATGGGAATCATTGTTCCCTGCTATTGTCGTTAAAGAGGACCAGCAGATTATCCCTATTTTTTATCGAACCTATTGTAAAATTCGCCTCTGGACTTTTTCATCATCTCCTTTATAGTGGGTAATGAGATTTTCTTACATTATTCAACAAATCCCAAAATTTGCAACAAACGGACAATAATTACCTCAGACTACTGATGGGATGGTTTACTGCACCTTGTGGTCTCTGGAAACTCCAATTCATTATTATAAACTCTGAGAATGATTCTCAAAATGCAAAAAATAGACGTTCGAGCACATAATCTGGGACTTAGGTCGCGGTGCCTATGGTCTAACATAATAATAATATATATAATTTCTTTATATGATTGTCATGGAAGTCGCGTAAGTTCCGAAAAAAGTAATCACTAGTAAAAAAGTTGTAAAAAATATTTTGGGATTTGCAGGATTAGTGTGTAATTTATGAGCAACATTTTCACAACTTTGGTAGACCATGTCTCATTACTTTTATCACTTGACTTATCAAACTATATAAAAAGCAATAGCAGCAAAGAGAAACTTCACACAACTTTCTTTTTGTAACCGAATGATGATTGGGAGTGAAATTATATCGATTGTTTTGAATGGTATATTCCTGACTGGAGTTGGCAATCATGGCCAGGACTTTTTTGTAAAAACTTTTTCAAATACTTGAACAGA
This sequence comes from Lypha dubia, assembly GCA_947311025.1. NCBI lineage: Eukaryota > Metazoa > Arthropoda > Insecta > Diptera > Tachinidae > Lypha > Lypha dubia. The sequence continues at coordinate 62,382,738 of OX371261.1, read as the reverse complement.
AGTCAGATATTTACTTGCGCTAAAATATTCTTCATAACTCATTTTGATTTTTTTTTTTTTGCAAGGAATCCCAATACATTTTTGGCACACTTGTGGCCATTGCGCCAAAATTGGCACATCATTATTTCAAGTGGTGTAAAATAATCTATTTTTTTTTTATTCCATCTAAAAGCTTTTTATATGTTTTTTTATATACTGAATTTATAAAAAAATAAGTAATAATGAGGATATGGTTAGGTTAGCAGGCTGCTGGTAAATGGAAGATTAGATTCCAGCTCACTTGGGTCCTGATATGGTCCCATTGTGCTACCTGTAGTGAAGACGAGTAATGGTGGAAAGGAGATTAGAAGAGTAGGAAGAAGAGTTGATGAGGGAAGACCATAGAAGAGCAGAGAAGAGTAGAAAGCAGAAACAGGTGGGAAAAACCAAAGCAAGGAGTTGCCTTGCAGAACAGCCAGGATGTCGAGCCCCCTATTGGGCGAACCATCCACTGCTCCTGATGAAGGAGCTAAGGCAACCAAATTCCGTATTTGAGAGCTCGGAGAGGGTACTGAAGGATCTGCTGCCTAGAAAGCGGAGGCGGTGATCCTCCATAGCTGGGCAGAGGCATAGAAGGTGTGCGATGCTTTTTTCTTCTTCCTCGTCATTACAGCTGGAGCAATACTCATTGTATGGTAGACCCATGCGTCTGGCATGGGTTCCGAAGGTACAGTGTCCCGTGACCGTGGCCACAAGATTGCGCAGTTGCGGTTTTGGAAAGTTCAGCAGATTTTTGGTTCTGTTGATATCAATGCAAGGCCATAGGGTCCTTGCTGTGGTACAGGATGGTTCATTAAACCATCATGAGGATATACATTTTGAATAGAAAATTATAATATATTTTATTTATTTGTTGCGGGTTAGCAATATCTAGATATATCGAGCCATAACCGCCAAAATAACGTAACCAACGAAAAGCAAATTTTACAGGAGAAGGTTTTTTTTCCGATTTCCGATTTACTTGAATTTTTTTAGTGAAATTTTTATAATAGCCTATAAATACTCTTATTCTTATTTTAGATTTGAATTATCGTTAATTTTCCATTTACAAAAGTGTTTTTGATCATCTTCAAAAATTGTTTGTCACTTACGTTAGTTTGGCAGTCATTATTGTAACCAGCTAATAATAATATGTGCAACTTACGTTTTATTATTCGCAACTTATAATTTTATTTTCAACTTAAAAATTTACTTTCTTGAATTTTTGTAATACATACATATGTATATAGAATATATATTTACATACACACATTGTCACCTAAAATCCAAAAGGCCTTAAATGGCAAAAAATTTAAAATCGGTTATTTATTTTTGACAGCTGAATTTTTAATAATATCAACTCATTCAATCAAAATTAAGGCTCTGAATTTTTTGTTAGGTACGGCCTTTTATATATTAGGTGACGATATATACTTTAAAGTGTTAAATACTTATATATTTAAATAAATAAATCATATATTATTCATCTTCCTCATTTGTTACATTCAGAACATCTTTTATCGTATTGGAGTGTTTGAGCCGAAGGTATTCATCATGAAATATTGGTGGAATACTGTTTTTTTCACACATAGCTTTTATATCTTTAAATTTAAGTGACGAAATTTTTAATTCCTGAGAATATGCAACAGAAGGTCGTTGAGTACAAGCATTCAGCCCGATATTAATTATTTGAGCTTCGCTATTATCCAAGTAGCCATATTTAAGAGAAATTTTATTTTTTTCAAAAAAAGCAGAACGCAGGGAAGCAAATTTTAGTTTTAATTTCTTAGAAAAATACATTTCGGAAAATGTCTTCCAATTTCAAAAATCTGAATATTGCAATGAAATACATTCGTATCCACGAGGGTTTGTTCTTGCACTGCGAATAACTGTTGGCCACTCACTGGGAGCCCATACTGTTCGATTACGAACGAATGATTCTATAGTACTGATAACAGAATCCACTGGCATCATAGTGTGCCCAGGTAATAAATAAGTAATTTTTATGTTTTTAACGTGGGCACACGAATTAATAAAAAATGAAATCATGGCCAGCATGGCTTTGTTACGATTTTGTCCCATGCAACTATCACAATATAAGCTTAATTCCCGAACTGTCTTCCTCTGATCTAAAATAAGAAGATACCTATACAACGCCGTGCAAATTTCAATACAACCTCGTTTGCCATCTTTTTCACCCCATAAAAAGCAAAATCCATTTCTTGTAATGTTTTCATAAATACTTAAATTGTAATATGCATATTTTCTCGAATAAAAAAGAGTCATACTTTTACTGTGACGTGTATTCAAAACTTTTTGTAAATCGAAGCTTGCACATAAAAAAGAATTTTTTTCCATTCCTTTCTTTTGGTCTTTCAAAAATATATCTTTGCTTAGGTTCTTATTTTTTAAATGGAGTTTAAATTCATCTGTTTGCTCGTGACTGCTGCATACATTTTTCCATTCTTCACATATCGCACACTTGTCTTTTTTAGGTAAATGAAAACCTAAATTAAATTCATTATTGAAAATATTGCGAAAAACTCGAAGGAACAATAGACAATTTGTTCGATTTCTTTCCTATATACTATGTAAAGTTTGTAAAAAAATGAAACATTGCGAAATTCCGCTGGAAGATATAACTTAGTACTTTTGTTTCGGCAGTAATGCGATGGCACAGCTGGTAATTGCTCTATGTATTTCTTCAGTATTTCAACTTTCTCCTCTTCAGATTTATTATGCGGCGTACGTCACTTTTTACCACCCGGTGATTTTAAACTTGACGTAATACTTCTAAGCATTTGTTGTGATATACATAAAGTCTTCAAAATGAATTGTTGGCAAACTTTGAAATCCTCTCCGCCATATCGAAGGTAATAGGCATAACTGATCTTACGTCTACTATTCTTTGCTTTCTGTCTTTTGACTCGTTTTGGCTTAATACAAGACGATAGCCAATCTTTCTGTCTTAATTTACTTAATCCCCAAAAATGTTCGTGTATTGTCTTGCGATCCTCTTCAGATATTTTTGCTGCGCAGTCATTTCCACATTTTTTATTAATATAGGGATTACACTGAACAATCTTTTGAGTATGAGTTGATGGCAAGAGTTGTTTTCTTTTTTTCTTGTACCCCCTCTTTCCAACGCATATTTCATCTTCCACTGCATTATTATCTATATCTGAAGCACTATCGGTATCGCTGTAAGGAACAAGAGCCATTTTGCAAACCTATGACCAAAACATCACTAACAAATTAAATTTATAAATCAAAACACACGGCAAAACAAAATTTACGACATCATACTACACATTTTTCAAGAAAGCAACAATAATGAAAGGAGAAAACAAAAAATTAATCACCTCTTGCAATATTCTGCTTAACTCTAGAATCTAGAGTCTAGATAAAATATCAGAACAGAAAATTTTAATTTATATCAGAGTTTTTTAATACCACTTGCTTCAAACCAATAAACGAAACTACGAGTGAATACACATTTTACAAAAAAAAGAAAGAAAAAACATAACGGTAGATAAAAGTAATTTTTGTTTCTACGTTGATTGCATTGTTATTTGTAATATTTTTATTTTCAGCTTTATGTTTGTCTAATTATATGGCAGCTCTCTCGTTGTTTTTATGTTACTTACGTTATTTTCCGGTCACTACTTTAGGCGTATGTGGGATACGTTAAAATTTAACGTCTCATATTTCTCTCAATATTTGAATTATCGATACTATATTTTACAGGACAACGTGTTGTTACTTACAGAACAATTTTGCATCAAAAACTCAATTTTGAAAAATATGTTGGTTTCGTTATTTTGGCGGTTATGGCTCGATATATTTCGTTGGTAGCTATACCAATTCATCAGTAGATGTTTTACCCTTTATGTTTAAAAAAATTACAAAGCCCATCTATTTATTCAAAAACTCACAAATATATTTTTGTGAATTACAAAGCATAAAAATAGCCTTTAAAAAATTTCTCAAACACACAACAATAATTTTCCATTATGAATGTGTTTACTTTTCTACACCTATACAATAAGACAACCACTGGTTGCCATTAAAAGTATTTTATAAGGCAAAAATCATTTTTTAAAGGCTATTTTTATGCTTTGTAATTCACAAAAATATATTTGTGAGTTTTTGTATAAATAGATGAGCTTTGGAATTTCTTTAAACATAAAGGGTAAAACATCTACTGATGAATTGCTATAGCTACCAACGAAATATATATATAGATATTGCTAACCCGCAACAAATAAATAAAATATAAAACATAAATACTTGAGTACATGCTCAAATAAATTTAAAAATTATGTAACGGGGAGATTTGCTTTTCATTTTTGCCTTATAAAATACTTTTAATGGCAACCAGCGGTTGTGTAATTGTATAGGTGTAAAAAAGTAAACACATTCATAATGGAAGATTATTGTTGTGTGTGTTTGAGAAATTTTTTAAAGGCTATTTTTATGCTTTGTAATTCACAAAAATATATTTGTGAGTTTTTGTATAAATAGATGAGCTTTGGAATTTTTTTAAACATAAAGGGTAAAACATCTACTGTTGAATTGGTATAACTACCAACGAAATATATATCTAGATATTGCTAACCTGTAACAAATAAATAAAATATAAAACATAAATACGTGAGTACATGCTCAAATAAATGTAAAAATTATGTAACGGGGAGATTTGCTTTTCATTTTTGCCGTATAAAATACTTTTAATGGCAACCAGCGGTTGTCTAATTGTATAGGTGTAGAAAAATAAACACATTCATAATGGAAAATTATTATTGTGTGTGTTTGAGAAATTTTTTAAAGGCTATTTTTATGCTTTGTAATTCACAAAAATATATTTGTGAGTTTTTGTATAAATAGATGAGCTTTGGAATTTTTTTAAACATAAAGGGTAAAACATCTACTGATGAATTGGTATAGCTGCCAACGAAATATATATCTAGATATTGCTAACCCGCAACAAATAAATAAAATATAAAACATAAATACTTGAGTACATGCTCAAATAAATGTAAAAATTTTGTAACGGGGAGATTTGCTTTTCATTTTTGCCTTATAAAATACTTTTAATGGCAACCAGCGGCTGTCTAATTGTATAGGTGTAAAAAAGTAAACACATTCATAATGGAAAATTATTGTTGTGTGTGTTTGAGAAATTTTTTAAAGGCTATTTTTATGCTTTGTAATTCACAAAAATATATTTGTGAGTTTTTGTATAAATAGATGAGCTTTGGAATTTTTTTAAACATAAAGGGTAAAACATCTACTGATGAATTGGTATAGCTGCCAACGAAATATATATCTAGATATTGCTAACCCGCAACAAATAAATAAAATATAAAACATAAATACTTGAGTACATGCTCATATAAATGTAAAAATTTTGAAAATTATAATAAAAAAACCATACCGACCTCCGCATTGGGTTTTATAGGAACAATTTAACGAGTTTTTCCTCAAAACCATGTAATGTAAAAATTTTTTTTTTAATTACGAGTAATGTTTATACTTTTACCTAATAAATTTTTTTTTTTTGTATGTATATTATTTATTGAATCTTCAATAATAGATTGAAACATCAATAAGTTTTTCAAATCTTAAATCTAAAAAAAAAAATAATAAATATAAGTTTAGCAAATGCTAAACATAATTTTTAGTTACAACGGTTGATTTTTGTTGTTTTACATCTCTCGTGTACGGCTGATAGAAAGAGTGTCCCTCCTCCTAAGCCGGGTGTGGCCTCTATACTGTAGAATATTGCGCGCAAGTGGGTTTGGGTGCAACTCAAGTTTTTTAATGTATTTTTTCGCGTGTTTCGAAAATACTGTCTTTACCAACGGAACGTCTAGATCTTTATGAATTCTATAGTTTCTGACATACCAGGGGGCTGTAGTTATTGTACGTAGAATTTTATTTTGTCGCCTTTGAATTTTTTCTACATTCGATGCTGAGGCAGTGCCCCATAGCTGGATTCCATAGCACCATATTGGTTTCAGGATCGCGTTGTATAGTAGAAGTTTACAGTCTAGGCTCAGTATTGAATTTCTACCCATAAGCCAATTCATTTGGGCTGCTTTTAATTTCATTTGCATCAATTTTGCGTCTATATGCGATTTCCATGTTAAACGGCGATCAAGGTGAACACCTAGATATTTGACTACAGTATGTTGCGGAATAGTCTCGGTGTTGATTTGTATAGGCGGGCATTTTTCCCTTCGCAACGTAAAAGTGACGTGTACACATTTCTGATCGTTAACTTTTATACGCCATTGTTTGAGCCATTTTTCCAATTTGGATATATACCCTTGTAAGTTGATGGAGGCTTCTACTGGATTTTCATGGACGCTTAAAAAAGCTGTATCATCAGCAAATGTTGATGTATGAATGTTATTGCTTAACGGTAAGTCAGAGGCATAAATTAAATAAAGTAAGAGACGGAAAATGCTGCCTTGGGGAACTCCGGCTTCGATCGAGTGCGGAGGGCTTAAAAAATTACCTTCCCTACCTACAAATTTTCGTTCCTCTAGATAGCTTTTTTAAAGCTTGACGATGTTTGCGGGGAGATTGCGTGTTAATTTGTGGATAAGACCTTCGTGAAATACTTTATCGAAAGCTTGAGAAACATCTATAAAGAGCGCAGAGCAATATATCGTTTTTTCAAAGGTTCACAAGTCTGTGAGTTTGTTCAATAGTGCTATGTTGTCTGCGGAAACCAAATTGATGATCTGGAACGCATCCACTTCTAGTCACTATAGGCATCAGCTTGCTTATATACAGCTTTTCAAATAGTTTTGAAATGTTGGGCAATAAGCTAATAGGCCGATAGGATTCAACCTTTGTATGATCCTTGCCGGGCTTTGGTATCATAATAATCATCGAAACCTTCCATTCTGCAGGATAGTATTGCAGCCGTAGAATACTATTAAAAATGAAGAGTATAACTCTTTTTGCAATATAAGGCATTTGTTGAAGCATTTTGTTGCTTATTTTGTCGACGCCTGGGGCTTTTCTGGTGTTAAGACTAGTAATAGTATTTTCAATCTCCGTCATGTTAAATCTCATCGGTATTTCTGGTAAAGAGACGACTGGTGGCAGTTCAACAATATCAGGAGAAATATTCGGGGTAAATACTTTTTGTAGGTGCTTAAAAAATAGATCACCTTTTTCAGCATCAGTTCTTGCCCAGTCACCATTAGAGGCTCGTAATGGTGGTTTGCAAATCACTGGCCTTTTAAGTCCTCTGGCTGCACGCCACAGCGAATAATCTGTTGATGGTGTTGCATCGAGTTCTTGCAGAAATTTTTGAAGCGAAGCTGTTTTTTGTGATTGTAAAACTTTTCTTAGCTGTTTGGTACACTCCTTAAGCCTTAATTTTAGCTGAGGCGATCTGTAACGTTGCCATTCTCGTCGAGCTCTCCGTTTTTCAGTCAATAGCCTTTCTATATCTGCACAAAAAATATTGTTAAATCTCGCTTGTTGATTTGGTTGAATTGAAGAAGCATTAAGAGCAGCTTGTTTAGCATGTGCTTCAAACAACCTAATAGAATTTTCTATGTCAGCAGGTGTTCTCAATGGCATATTTTCCGTGCAATGAGCACTCAAATATTTTTTGTATTACAGCCAGTTAATACGTGCAGGTGTCAGCGGTAAATCACATGTTGGTGTTGTAGTTGTGTGTGAGTAAATAGTGATAATAGTAGGCGAGTGATCTGAAGACAAATCCAGAGATGCTTCTACTTCAATCATTTCGCTGGGCACGCCTTTCATAATCCCAAAGTCGATAACATCAGGAATTTTTTGACGATCCGTTGGCCAATATGTTGGCTGACCACTTGAAACTACATTCAAACCCATTTTTGAAATTGTGTCAAACAAAACACGACCCTTAGGACTGATTAAACGTGAGCCCCAAAAAGTGTGTTTAGCATTGTAGTCGCCAGCTGCTAGAAAACGGGACCCCAGTGTTGTATAAAATGCGGTATATTGACTCTTTGAAATTGAAAACCTGGGAGGAGAGTAAACAGATGATATCACAAGCTTTTGATAAAAATTTTCAATGCAGATGTTCGTTGCTTGAAGATATTCTTCACGAAGGTCATTTAGTAGGTAGTGTTTTATTCGAGTTTTTATTAGGATTCCAGAGCCACCACAAGCTCTACCTTGAGGATCCTTTGTGTCGTAGAAATTATATCCACTAATTCGAAAATAGCTTCGGGACTTCAAGTGAGTTTCTGAGATAAGCATAACATCGATTTGTTTATCCAGAAGAAAATATTCAATTTCATTTTTATGTTGGCAGATGCCGTTTGCGTTCCAAAAAAAGATTCTTAAGTTCATGGTTTGTTCAATACAGCCTGCAACAAGGTAGACTGCATTTTCAACATTTCCTGCATCATACAGGACATGTTGAGAGTGAATATATTTACTGTTTGTATAAGGATCTCTATTGAGGCTTCAATACGACTAAAATTATGCCCTGATTCTTCATTTACTGGTACAGTTTTTTGCGCTGGAATCTGGTTACTCTTTAAAATATTAGCGTATGAAAATTGACTATTAGGTTTTTGTTGAGTAAGAGTCGTGTTAGACTTTAAAACATTTGAGTATTGATTATGGCTAGACGACGGTTGAGGTAACTGTGGGTAGTTTAAAGGAGTGTTGGGCTGAGCGGGAGTAGCATTTGTTTTGCTGTTCGACGAATTTTTAAAAAGAGAATAAAGAGGGCAGCCCCTATAGTTGGCAGTGTGGTTTCCGGCGCAATTACTACATTTTTTTGCTTTGGTATCACCTTTTATTTTGTCACAGTTAGCGGTACTGTGTAACTCGCCACATACAACACAAACGGTAGGCAACTTGCAATAAGTTTTGGTATGGCCAAATTCTTGACAGTTCATGCATTGGATAGGTCCAGTTTTTTTATGTGGCATCTCAACGGTAACTCTTCGATGCAACAAGTATTTTAAGCTATAGATTGGGTGCGATTCATTTTTTTTTAATTTTCAATTCGCCTGGCTGTAGCTCGAATCTCAAAATAGGTTGGGGGATTTTTTCCCTGTTTTTAATGTTTGAAAAATTTTTCACTTTGAAGCCACTATCTTCAAGGCCAGACTTTACCTCTTCCGGATCCACGCTTTAGCACTCTTCAGTTGATATGTATAAAAGTTTTTGTTTTTAGTCTCAAAATCTGAGACAATTTTCCTGTAATTATTTTCTCGTGTTACCTGAATTTTAGTTTCGTTGATTTTGCCACGCTTAATTGGAGTTACGTAGAACTCATTTTCTCCAATTAATGAGATAAGGCTTTTTACCAAAAAGTTGGAGTTCTATTCTCTTATATATATCGGCGGTGGTTTAGTGGACCTTGTTGTACTTGTGTCTTCATCGACTTGTTCATTCAAAATCGCAAAACGATTTTCAGAATGTTTAATATTATTTTTCCCATCTTTGGGCATTTTCGCCGTTGACGCTATTTCAGCTGATTTGGGACTTCTTCCCCTTTTTAGCACGGTTATGTATCTGTCCATACCAGTTTGGATTTTATTATCACTATTTTCACTCTCTGCATTTACAATTTTGTGCACGTTGGTCACCTGGGAATTTATTGTTTGTTTGTTTGATTGTACAGCTAAGCTGACAAGTTTGCTAATAGGTGCAATTGTTGTTGCTTCTTGATCGCTATTTAACATGTTCAGAGATAATGATCGCGCACGAGTAATTGTGTTTTCTGTTAAATTCAGGTTTGTGTTTACTTCATTTTTTTGTCGTCGTTAGCAACCAAAGTTATATATTGTACATTCCTACTGCTTGTAGGTTTATTGTTGTTGTTAGAAGGTGAACTCATTTAGAGTTCTCTTTTTTGTGTTCACTTATGAGTTGGTGTATGCAAATATTTATGTATTTACACACAAGCAAAAAATAAAATAAAACCAGTAAGATAACTGTTTAATAAATATTTTGTTTTTGTATATATTTTTTTTTTGTGAATTTTCTTTCAATAAATTTTTATTATTCAGTTGCGACGATTATAAAAACGCGTCTGTACACTGCAAAAGTTGAAACTGAATGAACCTAATCAATGACGTAAAAATATTTTGAATAAAGTCAACAGATTTTTTGTATGTCCTGCATTATCAAGTGTTCCCAAATTGGCACAGCGGCCGTAAATGGGTTAATATTATCCATCAGAATGTTCGAGGACTTAATACCAAATTTACTAATTTATTTGTCAATAGTTCTGAGTTTAACTATCACGTTCTTGTCTTCACCGAAACTTGGCTAAAAGAAAATGTATTTAACACGGAAATACTATGCGATAATTATAATATATATAGGAGGGATAGAGGTACGAATCGTAATGGCGGAGGGGTACTTATTGCTGTTTCGAATCGTTTACCATCTGAACTATTTTGGTCTGATCATCATATTGAATTAATTGCTGTAAAAATTAAACTCAAAAAAAGGAACGTATTTTTATCTTGCTCCTATATTCCTCCTTGCTCTGAATACTCTGTTTATGAAAATCATTTTGAATCCATTAAAGAAATAATCAAATCATCAAATCCCACGGATAATATTTTAGTTTTTGGCGACTTTAATTTACCGTTGGTTTCATGGAACAGACCAGCTGATTCTTCAAACTTGGTTCCACTGTGCTCAAACGATTTCTTAAACAACTTGATGGATTTATGCCTTTACCAGATTAATGCTGTGTATAATATCAATAATAAACTGCTAGACTTAATATTTGTCAATGAATCTACGGACTGCACTATAAACAAATGCTGCCCAATTGCTGTGCCTGAAGATCGCCATCATCCCACTGTTCGTTAACTCCAAACGAAAATCTCGTGAGTTCCCACCTGTTATGAAATATCAAGATTATGAATCGGATGATAAAAATCTTATTGCCAATATGTTTGCTGACTTTTTTGCGACAACGTATTCTTATGCCAAATATGATTGCACCAGTTGTTACCCATATAAAATTGCTTCAAACTTAACTATAAACCTCCCAGTAATCGTTTGTGCTGATATTGAATTTGAATTAAAAAGACTAGCAAATTCGTTCAACCAATTGGGACATCCGACAATCAATTGAGACATTGTGCTGTTAGTTTAGCAAAGCCGTTATCCTTAGTCTTTAACTCATCCATCAGATATGGGTATTTTCCTAGTCAATGGAAAAGTTCGTACATCATACCTTTATTAAAGACTGGGAGAAAAGCACACATAAAAAACTATAGAGGTATCGCAAGACTCAGTTCAATTCCAAAGCTTTTGGAAAAGTTTATTATAAACTTTTTAAGTCACAATGTATCACAATTATTGTCACAGCATGAACATGATTTTAGAAAAGGATGCTCAACCTCTACCAACATTTTACAGTTAACGACTTTAATTAATATTTGATTTGTAAATAATCAACAAACTGATGCTATGTATATATACTGATTTAGCAAGGCGTTTGATAAAGTCAATCACAAACTCCTCCTTATTAAGCTACTCATGCTGGGCTTTTCTCCAAATAGTATAAATTGGATTAAATCATATCTAAGTGGTAGAGAACAAAATGTGCTTTTTAAAAACTGCACATCCAAGTCCATAAAAGTACTTTCTGGAGTGCCACAAGGCAGCCACCTTGCACCACTTATTTTCTCATTGTTTATAAATGATCTGCATGAAGTATTAAATTATTCCAACATATTATTGTATGCTGACGTTGTAAAAATTTTCCTTACATACGATAGAAAGCCTTATCAATTACATTTACAACATGACATTGACAATTTCTACACGTAGTGCAGTGTAAACCTCATGGAACTTAACGCGACCAAATGCAAACACATGAGATTTTTCAGGAGTCAACTTCTTACTGGGTGGACAAGCTCTGGAACTAGTAAACTATTTCCTTGATCTGGGTGTTAAGCTTGATGATAAACTTAGTTTTATTCCTCACATTAATATGATTGTTAACAAAGCTAGAGGCGTGAGTTATGTTATCACATAAACCACCCTCGAAACCCCCAAGAACAACAACAGCAATACAACAACAACAATACAGCAATAACAATACAACAACATAATTGATATACTTACATTTTATTATTTTTATTAACACACTTACTATTAAAATTCTTATTAATTTGATTAACATACTTACTATTAAAATTCTTATTAATTTTATTAACATACTTACTATTAAAATTCTTATTAATTTTATTAACATACCTACTATTAAAATTCTTATTATTTTATTTAAATACTTATATATGCTTTCCCTTTAATTTTAAAACATTGTGACACACTTTAATTTGAATAAGCAAAATTAAAACATTATACTTACTTCCTGTCTAAGCCACTACATACATCCACACATACTTAAACGAATTAAAATTAGTCTTTGTTATTTTTAATTTCGAGTCATCAATTTTATCCAACAAGAATTGTTATAAATTTAAGTATAAAGAATAATAAGATTCAATTGTAATACTGACTTCAAAGTGAAAACTAAAGTGTTTTTCTACCTCGTTAAGTAAATAGTTAACTGGCGCAGTCGACGGCCAGCAAATCGGAATAATTGTGAAAAATATATAACTAAATAAATCCTGTAACTACAGCCGTTGTTCAACATTCAAGAGGATATTGAATAGGGAACAAGTGCCGAATTTATATCGACACTAGGCTAACAGGGATAAACCTCAAATAACAACGACCGTCTGTTCAACATACAAAGGAACATTGTACGAAGAACAAGTATCGAAGGCATATCGATACCAGGTCAACACAATCAACCGAGAGGATTTCAACCCTTAAATTGCTGGAAGAAGAACCACACTCATGTACGGGACCATCATCATAGGGGCTCTGTAAGTACTGTGTTGTGTGCTAATAAGAAAATATATTATTGAAAAAAAAGAGAAGAAAAAAAACAAATTTTAAAAGAAAATATATATACGTATAATAATAAAATATAAATTTTTGCATAAAAGAGAAAACAAATTTAAGAAAAATAAAATATTTTTATATTATTAATATTACGAATAAACGTAATTATTATTTGAACTTATATTGATTTACATATGAAAAGTAATATTATCAGGCTCAAGTTCAGTTTTATTGTATTAATGAAAATTCAAAATTACTAAGAGTTTTTTTGTGTTGGAAAATATTATTATTTATATCCAATCAGTTTTTAGCAGAACGTATCAGTACTGATTTCAAGGCCGCTACACCTCTCATCAGCGTTCAATTGTCCATCTTTACAATTTTCGTAAAGTGGATACTAATTGAGAAGAATATCAACTATTTAACCAGTTTTCAACAGAAATAGAATATGAGAATTAATTTTTAATTCAATTTTTATTCTACAATGAAACAGTGCTGATTAGTACGAAATTCCTTCATTACTGTTTGGAACTAATAATCAACACAAACTCATAGTCCGTTATCATCAAAGTATTCTACTTTGTATTTTAACGTTTTTGTTGTTTTTACTCTATATTAGGGAAATTCACATATTACTGTGATCCCTGTTATTAGGGTATTTATAGCTCGTGCCCAAGCGGAATTAATATTTTTATATTATTATTATTACGAATAAACGGAATTATTATTTGAACTTATATTGATTTACATATGAAAAGTAATATTATCAGGTTCAAGTTCAGTTTTATCGTATTAATGAAAATTCAAAATTACTAAGAGTTTTTTTGTGTTGGAAAATATTATTATTTATATCCAATCAGTTATTAGCAGAACGTATCAGTACTGATTTCAAGGCCGCTACACCTCTCATCAGCGTTCAATTGTCCATCTTTACAATTTTCGTAAAGTGGATACTAATTGAGAAGAATATAAACTATTTAACCAGTTTTCAACAGAAATAGAATATGAGAATTAGTTTTTAATTCAATTTTTATTCTACAATGAAACAGTGCTGATTAGTACGAAATTCCGTCATTACTGTTTGGAACTAATAATCAACACAAACTCATAGTCCGTTATCATCAAAGTATTCTACTTTGTATTTTAACGTTTTTGTTGTTTTTACTCTATATTAGGGAAATTCACATATTACTGTCACTCCTGTTATTAGGGTATTTATAGGTCGTGCCCAAGCGGAATTATTATTTTTATATTATTATTATTACGAATAAACGTAATTATTATTTGAACTTATATTGATTTACATATGAAAAGTAATATTATCAGGCTCAAGTTCAGTTTTATTGTATTAATGAAAATTCAAAATTACTAAGAGTTTTTTTGTGTTGGAAAATATTATTATTTATATCCAATCAGTTTTTAGCAGAACGTATCAGTACTGATTTCAAGGCCGCTACACCTCTCATCAGCATTCAATTGTCCATCTTTACAATTTTCGTAAAGTGGATACTAATTGAGAAGAATATCAACTATTTAACCAGTTTTCAACAGAAATAGAATATGAGAATTAATTTTTAATTCAATTTTTATTCTACAATGAAACAGTGCTGATTAGTACGAAATTCCCTCATTACTGTTTGGAACTAATAATCAACACAAACTCATAGTCCGTTATCATCAAAGTATTCTACTTTGTATTTTAACGTTTTTGTTGTTTTTACTCTATATTAGGGATATTCACATATTACTGTGACCCCTGTTATTAGGGTATTTATAGCTCGTGCCCAAGCGGAATTAATATTTTTATATTATTATTATTACGAATAAACGTAATTATTATTTGAACTTATATTGATTTACATATGAAAAGTAATATTATCAGGCTCAAGTTCAGTTTTATTGTATTAATGAAAATTCAAAATTACTAAGAGTTTTTTTGTGTTGGAAAATATTATTATTTATATCCAATCAGTTTTTAGCAGAACGTATCAGTACTGATTTCAAGGCCGCTACACCTCTCATCAGCGTTCAATTGTCCATCTTTACAATTTTCGTAAAGTGGATACTAAATAAAATATAAATATAAAATATTTTAATAAAATTTTTGAAATGAATATATACATACCTTTTTACTAAGCAAAATAATTCAAAAAAAGAGAAGATTAGCAATAAAAATAGCAATTATTAAAAACAAATTTTATAAACACAAAGAATTAAATAGAAGAATTATTATCAGACGGATTAAAATTAGGATAGAGGTGTTACAGTTTAAATTTGTGTGTAATTATTTATCGAAAATCATGTGAAAAGCGTACTTAATCAGAAGGTTTTATGACCGGGAAACATCGATTCGTTCCTTATTCTAAACTTTTTAAATCAAAAAGTCTTTCCACTATACCCGAAGATAATAGCCTGGATTTTAGAATGCTCGGGGGAAACGCAAATCAAAACGAAAGTGTGGCTCAACCACCTATACAGTCCATTGACATTTTCAATTCATTAAGAATTCCGGACGCAATTAAAGATTTACCTAAATTCGAAGGTAATCCGAGATTACTCTACGAATTTATAAGTAATGTGATAGAAATACTTCTCCACATTAGAGGAGCCGATAACACTCCTCAAGGACTGATTCTCTTAAGAGCTATTAGGAACAAGATAGATGGCCCAGCCAATGAAGTCATAAATATGTATGGTACATCCCTTAACTGGGATGAGATCCGAGGAAATTTAATATCATACTACTCGGACAAACGGACAGAAACTTCCCTAATAAGAGACCTCCATTCTTTAAAACAGTACAGCAAACTAATTGAAAAATTCTACAGTGAGGTCATGGAAATTCAATCGGCTTTATCAAGTAACCTATCAATTCATGAATCTGAAGATAACGTAATCAAAGCAAAAAGAGATCTCTTTGCTGAAATGTGTCTAAATGCATTTCTATCAGGTCTACGAGAACCTATGGGTTCTACCATTAGAGCAATGAGACCAGAACCATTGCCAACAGCTCTGGACTACTGTATTAGGGTACAAAACATTCACTATATAAGGTCAAAAATGAAAAAAACCAAAGTATCCTCAATGGAGACAGAACAACCAATATTACCCATACCAGAGATATTCACACAATTACTTAAATACCGTACCAGGACAGCAAAATTATTATCAACCTCAGCGATATTTTAGTCATTCTGCAAGACCTTACTATACTAATAATAATAATAATTCTGAGCCGAATCTAAACAATTATAATCGCAACTTTTCCTTCCGGAACAACCAAACACTCCACGGAAATTTGCCTGATTATAAAACTAACCAGCATTCTGATAACTTTTCTCAACAAGCAAATTGGGGGCAATCACAGCCAACACCCGAACCAATGGAAACCAACAGTGGGTTTTCAAAATTTGAAAAGGGTAACAATAAATTTAAAACAAGCCCAAGCACTCGGTTTAGTAGGATAACAAACAGAAACGACATGAACAATATCAATGAATTTAGGAGTCCTCGAAACGAAGATCAAGCTCCATACTTTAATCATACGAATAAAACAAATCTGGACCAACATGTAAACTATAATATTGACGACAACCAGGATTTTTGGCAATCAGCCTCAAACAACAAACAGGATATATAGATTGTAATAAGCATGGTAGTGTACTACCCTATATTAACATTAACTCTCCATTTGGTAGAAAATTAAAATTCCTAATAGACACTGGTGCCTCTTCTTCTTTCATTGGCCCGAAATTTATAAATCCATTAGACATCGAAAAATGTACCCCAATAACCATATCCACAATTTTAAATAAATACAATATTGCGAAGAAGGTGACATTGCCTATCTTCGAGGAAATTCAGAGAACAGGAACTTTTACATTCCTAGTTTTAAAATTTCACGGTTATTTCGACGGGCTGTTAGGTTTGGATTCTCTAACTAAAATTGGAGCAAAAATCGATTTAGAAAGGAGAATACTAAGCACCAAGAGTGTGACAATACCCCCCGAAATGAAACCAAATTTTTCTTCTAGAAAACATATAATAACAGAAAATTCAAAACAACTCGTAAAACTGCCTGTTGACATTGAAGAAGGACACATACTTGTAAATGCAATAACTTTAGATAATGGTCTGCTTATTTCCCCAGGCATCTATAATGCAAAAAATTGGTTTAGCATAATAGAAGTAGTTAACACCACTGGAAGTGATCAATCAGTTTTCTTAGAACAACCTATTAAGACAAATACGTATAACTCACAAAACTTCATTGAATTAAATAACTTCAGCATTGACCACAAACAAATCAACGACAGAATTAAAAATTTACCTGAACTACTCCGCACAGAACATCTTAATAATGAAGAGAAACAGAAACTTTTTAAGTTATGTACTAAATATGATGACATCTTTTATAGAGAAGGACACAATTTAACGTTCACAAACGAAATAAAACACAAAATTCAGACAACAGACGATATTTCTATCCATTCAAAATCATACAGATATCCCTTTGTTCATAAAGAAGAAGTGAGAAAACAAATATCAGATATGTTAGAACAGGGAATTATTAGGCCAAGCTTTTCCCCGTGGAGCTCTCCAGTATGGATTGTTCCAAAGAAAAAATATGCATCAGGAAAGCTAAAGTGGAGACTTGTTATTGATTATAGAAAGTTGAATGAAAAAACTCAGACAGATACCCACTACCAAATATTTCAGAAATCTTGGATAAACTCGGCAAGTGTCTCTACTTCACTACGCTGGATTTAGCTAGTGGCTTCCATCAAATTGAGATGAGCCCACAAGATATCCCAAAAACGGCCTTTACTGTAGAAGGGGGCCATTATGAATACGTGAGAATGCCCTTTGGCTTAAAAAATGCACCCTCAACTTTCCAGAGGGTTATGGATAATGTCTTGCGAGATCTGGTAGGGAAAATTTGTTTAGTTTATTTGGATGATATTATCATATTCTCGACATCTCTCCAAGAACACATTGAAAATTTAGGAAAAGTCTTTCTAAAATTGAGATCTTCAAATTTTAAAATTCAACTTGATAAATCGGAGTTTCTCCGCAAAGAAATAGCTTTTCTAGGACATATAATTACAACGGAAGGCATAAAACCTAATCCAGCAAAAATCGAAGCTATTCAAAAATTCCCAATACCACGTACTAACCGTGAAATAAAGTCATTTATAGGTCTACTGAGCTACTACAGAAAATTTATCCCCGAACTAGCAAAACTCACAAAGCCAATGACGGAGTGTTTGAAAAAAGGCAGAAAAATAACGTTGGACGACAGATATAAAAAAGCTTTTGAAACCTGCAAGAACATTCTGATGAATGACCCAATATTGCAATTCCCCGACTTTTCAAAGCCCTTTCTTCTCACAACTGATGCAAGTAACATTGCACTAGGAGCAATCCTCTCCCAGGGACATATTGGTAGCGGTAAACCAATTTGCTACGCAAGTAGAACCCTTTCCGAAAGTGAGATCAATTACTCCACAATTGAAAAGGAGCTCCTAGCAATAGTGTGGGCAACTAAATATTTCCGCCCCTATTTATTTGGTCGGAAGTTTAAAAAAGCTACAGACCACAGGTCACTTACGTGGTAAATGAGCCTTAAAGAACCTAACTCCAAATTGGTTAGGTGGCGTTTAAAATTAGAAGAATATGATTACGAAATCATATATAAAAAAGGAAAATTGAATAGTAATGCGGATGCCTTGAGTAGGATTAAATTAGACAATAGTAATGTCGACGTTAGCACGTCCATTGGCACGCCTGTTTAGCACTTTGTACCATGCTGGTGAATTTCCAAAGTGTTGGAAGGTTGCCAATGTAACGCCGATCCCTAAAAAGGGGGAGGCCAACAACCCTGAAAATTACCGCCCAATTGCAATTTGTTCTGCGCTTTCCAAAGTAATGGAAAGTATGTTGAATTTCCATCTTGTGAAGTATTTGCAGCTCAACAGTTTACTTAGCGACCGGCAGTATGGCTTTCGTAGAGGCCGCTCTACGGGGGACCTACTTGCTTTCCTTTCGGAGAAGTGGTGTAATAGCATACATAACTTTGGCGAAAGTAAAGTGGTGGCTCTAGATATTTCCAAGGCATTTGATAGAGTGTGGCATGGAGCACTTCTGTCAAAACTGATTGCTTTTGGTGTCGGTGATGGCTTCACTCGATTTGTATCGAGCTTTCTCAGAGATCGCACTATACGAGTTGTTGTAGATGGAGTCTCATCAAACGAGTTCAAGTTAAATTCAGGGGTACCGCAAGGCTCCGTTCTTTCTCCTACCCTTTTTCTTATTTTTCTTAATGACCTTCTACGTCAAACTTCCAACCCTATCTACTCTTTTGCAGATGACAGTAGCCTAGTGCATTCGTATTCATTCAGCAACAGGCCACAACCGTCGGAGATCCGGGCAATGCGGCAAAATATGAATGATACGCTAAATCGCGATCTCCTGTTAATTTCAAATTGGGATCATACTAATAGGGTAAATTTTAACGCACGAAAGACCCAATGTGCTATGCTCACACATAGACGTATGACCGGACATGCTGCTCCATCTGTAAACATGGATGGTATAGATATTGAGGAATCAGAAGCTCTTGATGTTCTTGGCATGAAAATTCGTTGTGATGTTCGATGGAATGATCACATTTTTCATGTCTCAAAAGAAGCATTCAAGTGCCTCGGCTTTCTAAGACGGTGTAGGACATACTTCACTCCATCTGATCTCCTTAATATATATACCACCTTTATCCGACCGAAAATGGAATACAACTCTCATGTATGGGCCGGTGCTTCAAAATCTATTTTGAAGTTACTCGACCGCGTACAGGATAGGGCGAAGAAGCTTATCAGTGACAGTAGGGTAGCCAACTCTATTGACTCATTGGAGCATCGACGCAATGTTGGGTGTGTTTCGTTGTTCTATCGCTCCTACAACGGAATGTGCTCTAATGAAATCAGGGAACTTGTTCCTGAAACCCGCCACTTTTCACGTATAACACGCTTTTCATCAGGAGCACATCCCTTTGTGGTCGATATGTCAGTGAACCGCACCACGCATTACAGAGAGAATTCGTACTTTGGCCGTACTGTTCGTATGTGGAATAAACTCCCCGCAGAGGACTTTCCTGCCACTATCAGTGTGTCGGAGTTCAAATCGAATGTCCACAAACACTACTCCCTTTATCCTCCTTCCCAAAACCTATTTTCCTAGTTCCAGCTCGATGCTTTGCATACGTAGGGGTCATCTCCTGAGTGCTGGTCCTAATTAAAAAAAAAAAAAAATGTCGTCGACGTAAATATGAATGCTTCAAGCCAATTATCTACAATATATTCTTGTGACGAAAACTTGAATGATGGCATACCAATTTCTGAAAAACCTTTAAATGAGTTTAATCTACAACTTTTATTAGAAAAATCAGACAACGGACCAAATGTAACAGTTGAAACTATTTTCAAAAATAAACAACGTCAAACTATAAAGGAAAAAGAATTCTACCAAGATACAATAGTTCAAATTTTTAAAAAATTCATTCCCTCAGGTAAACTAAGTGCAATTTTTACAGATGAATTAACTTTCATAACCATTCAATTAGTATACTCTAAATACTTCTCAAATGGAAAACAATTTCGTATCATTCGTTGCACTAAAATGTTGATAGACATTACCGACAATGATAAACAAGTGGAGTTGATTCGAAATTCCCACGAAAATAGAAACCACAGGGGAATTAACGAAACCTGTGAATATTTGAAAAGACAATATTATTTTCCTTTCATGCAATATATAATAAATAAAACTTTGAATAATTGCGAAATTTGCAATACCCTGAAGTATGACAGACACCCACCGAAATTAAAATTTCAAGTTACAGAAACGCCTGATGAACCACTTTAAATTTTACATATTGACAAATATACTATAAATAGTAAATTTATTTTAACCATCATAGATAAATTTTCTAAATATGCGGCAGGGTATACCCTACCATCAAGAACTAGCGTTTGCGTTCTCAAAGCCTTAAAATCATTTATGAACCTTTTGGGAATACCTAAGAAAATTGTTTGTGATCAGGGTACCGAATTTAAGTCAAATATATTCAAAGATTTTTGCAATCAATATGAGATAGTGCTTCACTTTACATCATTTCAACAATCTAGCAGTAATTCTCCAGTGGAACGACTCGACTCGACTTTAACAGAAATTTATAGAATAATAATGAGTACCAGCAAATCGAAGAAAATGGAAGTAGATCACGACGAAATATTAGATGAGACATTCATGACTTACAATAATACAATCCAATCATCCACTAAATTTACGCCATACAAACTTTTCTTTGGAAGACCATATAATTTCTCAAGAGAAATAAAATATAACAATAAACAATGAATTTTTGGCCAAATTAAATGAATTCAAAGAAAAACTTTATCCTTCTGTCAAGGAAAAAGTTTTGAAAGCAAAAATAAAAAATATTAATAGTCTTAACAAGATTAGGAAAAACCCAGAAAATAGGGAAGCAGATGAGGAAATATATAGAAAATTTCTGTGGAGTGTTTGGTTGTTCCGGAAGGAAAAGTTGCGATTATAATTGTTTAGATTCGGCTCAGAATTATTATTATTATTAGTATAGTAAGGTCTTGCAGAATGACTAAAATTTCGCTGAGGTTGATAATAATTTTGCTGTCCTGGTACGGTATTTAAGTAATTGTGTGAATATCTCTGGTATGGGTAATATTGGTTGTTCTGTCTCCATTGAGGATACTTTGGTTTGTTCAAATTTGACCTTATATAGTGAATGTTTTGTACCCTAATACAGTAGTCCAGAGCTGTTGGCAATGGTTCTGGTCTCATTGCTCTAATGGTAGAACCCATAGGTTCTCGTAGACGTGATAGAAATGCATTTAGACACATTTCAGCAAAGAGATCTCTTTTTGCTTTGATTACGTTATCTTCAGATTCATGAATTGATAGGTTATTTGATAAAGCCGATTGAATTTCCATGACCTCACTGTAGAATTTTTCAATTAGTTTGCTGTACTGTTTTAAAGAATGCAGGTCTGTTATTAGGGAAGTTTCTGTCCGTTTGTCCGAGTAGTGTGATATTAAATTTCCTCGGATCTCATCCCAGTTAAGGGATGTACCATACATATTTAGGACTTCATTGGCTGGGCCATCTATCTTGTTCCTAATAGCTCTTAAGAGAATCAGTCCTTGAGGAGTGTTATCGGCTCCTCTAATGTGGAGAAGTATTTCTTCCACTTTACTTATAAATTCGTAGAGTAATCTCGGATTACCTTCGAATTTAGGTAAATCTTTAATTGCGTCCGGAATTCTTAATGAATTGAAAATGTCAATGGACTGTATAGGTGGTTGAGCCACACTTTCGTTTTGATTTGCATTTCCTACGAGCATTCTAAAATCCAAGCTATTATCTTCGGGTATAGTGGAAAGACTTTTTGATTTAAAAAGTTTAGAATAAGGAAGGAATCGATGTTTCCCGGTCATAAAACCTTCTGATTAAGTACGCTTTTCACATGATTTTCGATAAATAATTACACACAAATTTAAACTGTAACACCTCTATCCTAATTTTAATCCGTCTGATAATAATTCTTCTATTTAATTCTTATTATTAAAATATTTAATTTTTCTTTAATTTGTTTTCTCTTTTATGCAAAAATTTAGATTTTATTATTATACGTATATATATTTTCTTTTAAAATTTGTTTTTTTTCTTCTCTTTTTTTTCAATAATATATTTTCTTATTAGCACACAACACAGTACTTACAGAGCCCCTATGATGATGGTCCCGTACATGAGTGTGGTTCTTCTTCCAGCAATTTAAGGATTGAAATCCTCTCGGTTGATTGTGTTGACCTGGTATCGATATGCCTTCGATACTTGTTCTTCGTACAATGTTCCTTTGTATGTTGAACAGACGGTCGTTGTTATTTGAGGTTTATCCCTGTTAGCCTAGTGTCGATATAAATTCGGCACTTGTTCCCTATTCAATATCCTCTTGAATGTTGAACAACGGCTGTAGTTACAGGATTTTTTTAGTTATATATTTTTCACAATTATTCCGATTTGCTGGCCGTCGACTGCGCCAGTTAACTATTTACTTAACGAGGTAGAAAAACACTTTAACTTTCACTTTGAAGTCAGTATTACAATTGAATTTTATTATTCTTTATACTTAAATTTATAACAATTCTTGTTGCATAAAATTGATGACTCGAAATTAAAAATAACAAAGACAAAATTCAATGCGTTTAAGTATGTGTGGATGAATGTAGTGGCTTAGACAGGAAGTAAGTATAATGTTTTACTTTTGCTTATTCAATTTAAATGGAAACCTTTTACAGTGTGTCACAATGTTTTAAAATTAAAGGGAAACCATATTCAAGTATTTCAATAAAATAATAAGAATTTTAATAGTAAGTATGTTAATAAAATTAATAAGAATTTTAATAGTAAGTATGTTAATCAAATTAATAAGAATTTTAATAGTAAGTGTGTTAATAAAAATAATAAAATCTAAATATATCAATTATGTTGTTGTATTGTTATTGCTGTATTGTTGTTGTTGTATTGCTGTTGTTGTTCTTGGGGGTTTCGAGGGTGGTTTATGTGATAACATAACTCACGCCTCTAGCTTTGTTAACAATCATATTAATGTGAGGAATAAAACTAAGTTTAGCATCAAGCTTAACACCCAGATCAAGGAAAGAGTTTACTAGTTCCAGCGGTTGTCCACCCAGTAAGAAGTTGACTCCTGAAAAATCTTATGTGTTTGCATTTGGTCGCGTTAAGTTCCATCAGGTTTACACTGCACTACGTGTAGAAATTGTCAATGTCATGTTGTAAATGTAATTGATAAGGCTTTCTATCGTATGTAAAGAAAATTTTTACAACGTCAGCATACATTAATATGTTGGAATAATTTAATACTTCATGCAGATCATTTATAAACAATGAGAAAATAAGTGGTGCAAGGTGGCTGCCTTGTGGCACTCCAGAAAGTACTTTTATGGACTTGGATGTGCAGTTTTTAAAAAGCACCTTTTGTTCTCTACCACTTAGATATGATTTAATCCAATTTATACTATTTGGAGAAAAGCCCAGCATGTGTAGCTTAATAAGGAGGAGTTTGTGATTGACTTTATCAAACGCCTTGCTAAAATCAGTATATATAGCATCAGTTTGTTGATTATTTACAAATCAAATATTAATTAAAGTCGTTAACTGTAAAAGGTTGGTAGAGGTTGATCATCCTTTTCTAAAATCATGTTGATGTTGTGACAATAATTGTGATACATTGTGACTTAAAATGTTTATAATAAACTTTTCCAAAAGCTTTGGAATTGAACTGAGTCTTGCGATACCTCTATAGTTTTTTATGTGTGCTTTTCTCCCAGTCTTTAATAAAGGGATGATGTACGAACTTTTCCATTGACTAGGAAAATACCCATATCTGATGGATGAGTTAAAGACTAAGGATAACGGCTTTGCTAAACTAACAGCACAATGTCTCAATTGATTGTCGGATGTCCCAATTGGTTGAACGAATTTGCTAGTCTTTTTAATTCAAATTCAATATCAGCACAAACGATTACTGGGAGGTTTATAGTTAAGTTTGAAGCAATTTTATATGGGTAACAACTGGTGCAATCATATTTGGCATAAGAATACGTTGTCGCAAAAAAGTCAGCAAACATATTGGCAATAAGATTTTTATCATCCGATTCATAATCTTGATATTTCATAACAGGTGGGAACTCACGAGATTTTCGTTTGGAGTTAACGAAATTAAAGAATGATTTTGGGTTATTTTTTAAATTTGTTTTGATTTTGTTAATATAATTATTATAAAGAGATGTATTTAACCGATTATATTTAGCTCGACAAATAGCGTATTTCCTGTAGTCAGTAATAGTATTGATTTTCTTGTATTTTTTATAGAATTTATTCTTTTTATTTTTTAGGCACGAAAGTTGTTTAGAACTCCAAGGAGGACCTGAGATTTTGTTGACAATACGTTTTGGTATACATTTTTCCATAACAGATTAAATAAATTTATAGAGTGAATTTATCATCATTTCAATGTTCAATGGAGTGCCATTACATACGGTTAACAAATTTTGATAGTCTATATTATCAAAACAACGATTCATCATATTATAATTAGCTCGATTAAAACAAAACACTTTTTCATTATTTCTAAGTGGGCTGACTGATATATATAGTGCAGTCCGTAGATTCGTTGACAAATATTAAGTTTAGCAGTTTATTATGTATATTATACACAGCATTAATCTGGTAAAGGCATAAATCCATCAAGTTGTTTAAGAAATCGTTTGAGCACAGTGGAACCAAGTTTGAAGAATCAGCTGGTCTGTTCCATGAAACCAACGGTAAATTAAAGTCGCCAAAAACTAAAATATAATCCGTGGGATTTGATGATTTGATTATTTCTTTAATGGATTCAAAATGATTTTCATAAACAGAGTATTCAGAGCAAGGAGGAATATAAGAGCAAGATAAAAATACGTTCCTTTTTTTGAGTTTAATCTTTACAGCAATTAATTCAATATGATGATCAGACCAAAATAGTTCAGATGGTAAACGATTCGAAACAGCAATAAGTACCCCTCCGCCATTACGATTTGTACCTATATCCCTCCTATATATATATTATAATTATCGCATAGTATTTCCCTGTTAAATACATTTTCTTTTAGCCATGTTTCGGTGAAGACAAGAACGTGATAGTTAAACTCAGAACTATTGACAAATAAATTAGTTAATTTGGTATTATAATTTTCTAAGTCTACTATATGTATGAAATTAAAATGATTTTCGATCGTCCTTGCTTTGCCTACCTTTAGGGCTATCATAGTTTGTTCGTTGTCGAAATTCCGAATTTTCAACATCTGTCCGTAAATTAGGGGTATGCTGTATATATGGAATATGTGTCTGTTATTTTCTTTTCCTAAGCTTAATTTTTGATTTGTGTAATTTTTGTCATAAGTTGTTTGTATTGTAATAACATTGTCTTTCGATATTTTATGCTTTGAGAATCGGGGTGTTAGTTTGTTTCTCCTATATTCTTTTCTATATATTTCCTCATCTGCTTCCCTATTTTCTGGGTTTTTCCTAATCTTGTTAAGGCTATTAATATTTTTTATTTTTGCTTTCAGAACTTATTCCTTGACAGAAGGATAAAGTTTTTATTTGAATTCATTTAATTTGGCCAAAAATTCATGTTTATTGTTATATTTTATTTCTCTTGAGAAATTATATGGTCTTCCAAAGAAAAGTTCGTATGGCGTAAATTTAGTGGATGAATGGATTGTGTTATTGTAAGTCATGAATGTCTCATCTAATATTTCTTCGTGATCTACTTCCATTTTCTTCGATTTCCTGGTACTCATTATTATTCTATAAATTTCTGTTAAAGTCGAGTGGAGTCGTTCCACTGGAGAATTACTGCTAGATTGTTGAAATGATGTAAAGTGAAGCACTATCTCATATTGATTGCAAAAATCTTTGAATATATTTGAAGTAAATTCGGTACCCTGATCACAAACAATTTTCTTAGGTATTCCCAAAAGGTTCATAAATGATTTTAAGGCTTTGAGAACGCAAACGCTAGTTCTTGATGGTAGGGTATACCCTGCCGCATATTTAGAAAATTTATCTATGATGGTTAAAATAAATTTACTATTTATAGTAATTTTGTCAATATGTAAAATTTGAAGTGGTTCATCAGGCGTTTCTGTAACTTGAAATTTTAATTTCGGTGGGTGTCTGTCATACTTCGCAATTATTCAAAGTTTTATTTATTATAGATTGCATGAAAGGAAAATAATATTGTCTTTTCAAATATTCACAGGTTTCGTTAATTCCCCTGTGGTTTCTATTTTCGTGGGAATTTCGAATCAACTCCACTTGTTTATCATTGTCGGTAATGTCTATCAACATTTTAGTGCAACGAATGATACGGAATTGTTTTCCATTTGAGAAGTATTTAGAATATACTAATTGAATGGTTCTGAAGGTTAATTCATCTGTAAAAATTGCAGTTAGTTTACCTGAGGGAATGAATTTTTTAAAAATTTGAACTTTTGTATCTTGGTAGAATTCTTTTTCCTTTATAGTTTGACGTTGTTTATTTTTGAAAATAGTTTCAACTGTTACATTTGGTCCGTTGTCTGATTTTTCTAATAAAAGTTGTAGATTAAACTCATTTAAAGGTTTTTCAGAAATTGGTATGCCATCATTCAAGTTTTCGTCACAAGAATGTATTGTAGATAATTGCTTGAAGCATTCATATTTACGTCGACGACATTACTATTGTCTAATTTAATCCTACTCAATGCATCCGCATTACTATTCAATTTTCCTCTTTTATATATGATTTCGTAATCATATTCTTCTAATTTTAAACGCCACCTAACCAATTTGGAGTTAGGTTCTTTAAGGCTCATTAACCACGTAAGTGGCCTGTAGTCTGTAGCTATTTTAAACTTCCGACCAAATAAATAGGGGCGGAAATATTTAGTTGCCCACACTATTGCTAGGAGCTCCTTTTCAATTGTGGAGTAATTGATCTCACTTTCGGAAAGGTTTCTACTTGCGTAGCAAATTGGTTTACCGCTACCAATATGTCCCTGGGAGAGGATTGCTCCTAGTGCAATGTTACTTGCATCAGTTGTGAGAAGAAATGGCTTTGAAAAGTCGGGGAATTGCAATATTGGGTCATTCATCAGAATGTTCTTGCAGGTTTCAAAAGCTTTTTTATATCTGTCGTCCAACGTTATTTTTCTGCCTTTTTTCAAACACTCCGTCATTGGCTTTGTGAGTTTTGCTAGTTCGGGGATACATTTTCTGTAGTAGCTCAGTAGACCTATAAATGACTTTATTTCGCGGTTAGTACGTGGTATTGGGAATTTTTGAATAGCTTCGATTTTTGCTGGATTAGGTTTTATGCCTTCCGTTGTAATTATATGTCCTAAAAAAGCTATTTCTTTGCGGAGAAACTCCGATTTATCAAGTTGAATTTTAAAATCTGAAGATCTCAATTTTAGAAAGACTTTTCCTAAATTTTCAATGTGTTCTTGGAGAGATGTCGAGAATATGATAATATCATCCAAATAAACTAAACAAATTTTCCCTACCAGATCTCGCAAGACATTATCCATAACCCTCTGGAAAGTTGAGGGTGCATTTTTTAAGCCAAAGGGCATTCTCACGTATTCATAATGGCCCCCTTCTACAGTAAAGGCCGTTTTTGGGATATCTTGTGGGCTCATCTCAATTTGATGGAAGCCACTAGCTAAATCCAGCGTAGTGAAGTAGAGACACTTGCCGAGCTTATCCAAGATTTCTGAAATATTTGGTAGTGGGTATCTGTCTGAGTTTTTTCATTCAACTTTCTATAATCAATAACAAGTCTCCACTTTAGCTTTCCTGATGCATCTTTTTTCTTTGGATCAATCCATACTGGAGAGCTCCACGGGGAAAAGCTTGGCCTAATAATTCCCTGTTCTAACATATCTGATATTTGTTGTTGAAGTTATTTAATTCAATGAAGTTTTGTGAGTTATACGTATTTGTCTTAATAGGTTGTTCTAAGAAACTGATTGATCACTTCCAGTGGTGTTAACTACTTCTATTATGCTAAGCCAATTTTTTGCATTATAGATGCCTAGGGAAATAAGCAGACCATTATCTAAAGTTATTGCATTTACAAGTATGTCTCCTTCTTCAATGTCAACAGGCAGTTTTACGAGTTGTTTTGAATTTTCTGTTATTATATGTTTTCTAGAAGAAAAATTTGGTTTCATTTCGAGGGGTATTGTCACACTCTTGGTGCTTAGTATTCTCCTTTCTAAATCGATTTTTGCTCCAATTTTAGTTAGAGAATCCAAACCTAACAGCCCGTCGAAATAACCGTGAAATTTTAAAACTAGGAATGTAAAAGTTCCTGTTCTCTGAATTTCCTCGAAGATAGGCAATGTCACCTTCTTCGCAATATTGTATTTATTTAAAATTGTGGATATGGTTATTGGGGTACATTTTTCGATGTCTAATGGATTTATAAATTTCGGGCCAATGAAAGAAGAAGAGGCACCAGTGTCTATTAGGAATTTTAATTTTCTACCAAATGGAGAGTTAATGTTAATATAGGGTAGTACACTACCATGCTTATTACAATCTATATATCCTGTTTGTTGTTTGAGGCTGATTGCCAAAAATCCTGGTTGTCGTCAATATTATAGTTTACATGTTGGTCCAGATTTGTTTTATTCGTATGATTAAAGTATGGAGCTTGATCTTCGTTTCGAGGACTCCTAAATTCATTGATATTGTTCATGTCGTTTCTGTTTGTTATCCTACTAAACCGAGTGCTTGGGCTTGTTTTAAATTTATTGTTACCCTTTTCAAATTTTGAAAACCCACTGTTGGTTTCCATTGGTTCGGGTGTTGGCTGTGATTGCCCCCAATTTGCTTGTTGAGAAAAGTTATCAGAATGCTGGTTAGTTTTATAATCAGGCAAATTTCCGTGGAGTGTTTGGTTGTTCCGGAAGGAAAAGTTGCGATTATAATTGTTTAGATTCGGCTCAGAATTATTATTATTATTAGTATAGTAAGGTCTTGCAGAATGACTAAAATTTCGCTGAGGTTGATAATAATTTTGCTGTCCTGGTACGGTATTTAAGTAATTGTGTGAATATCTCTGGTATGGGTAATATTGGTTGTTCTGTCTCCATTGAGGATACTTTGGTTTTTTCATTTTTGACCTTATATAGTGAATGTTTTGTACCCTAATACAGTAGTCCAGAGCTGTTGGCAATGGTTCTGGTCTCATTGCTCTAATGGTAGAACCCATATGTTCTCGTAGACCTGATAGAAATGCATTTAGACACATTTCAGCAAAGAGATCTCTTTTTGCTTTGATTACGTTATCTTCAGATTCATGAATTGATAGGTTACTTGATAAAGCCGATTGAATTTCCATGACCTCACTGTAGAATTTTTCAATTAGTTTGCTGTACTGTTTTAAAGAATGGAGGTCTCTTATTAGGGAAGTTTCTGTCCGTTTGTCCGAGTAGTGTGATATTAAATTTCCTCGGATCTCATCCCAGTTAAGGGATGTACCATACATATTTATGACTTCATTGGCTGGGCCATCTATCTTGTTCCTAATAGCTCTTAAGAGAATCAGTCCTTGAGGAGTGTTATCGGCTCCTCTAATGTGGAGAAGTATTTCTTCCACATTACTTATAAATTCGTAGAGTAATCTCGGATTACCTTCGAATTTAGGTAAATCTTTAATTGCGTCCGGAATTCTTAATGAATTGAAAATGTCAATGGACTATATAGGTGGTTGAGCCACACTTTCGTTTTGATTTGCATTTCCCCAGAGCATTCTAAAATCCAAGCTATTATCTTCGGGTATAGTGGAAAGACTTTTTGATTTAAAAAGTTTAGAATAAGGAAGGAATCGATGTTTCCCGGTCATAAAACCTTCTGATTAAGTACGCTTTTCACATGATTTTCGATAAATAATTACACACAAATTTAAACTGTACCACCTCTTTCCTAATTTTAATCCATCTGATAATAATTCTTTTATTTAATTCTTTGTGTTTATAAAATTTGTTTTTAATAATTGCTATTTTTATTGCTAATTTTCTCTTTTTTTGAATTAGTTTGCTTAGTAAAAAGGTATGTATATATTTATTTCAAAAATTTTATTAAAATATTTTATTTTTCTTAAATTTGTTTTCTCTTTTAAGCAAAAATTTGGATTTTACTTAATATAAAACATAAATACTTGATTACATGCTCAAATAAATGTAAAAATTTTGTAACGGGCAGATTTGCTTTTCATTTTTGCCTTATAAAATACTTTTAATGGCAACCAGCAGTTGTCTAATTGTATCGGTGCAGAAAAGTAAACACATTCATAATGGAAAATTATTGTTGTGTGTGTTTGAGAAATTTTTTAAAGGCTATTTTTATGCTTTGTAATTCACAAAAATATATTTGTGAGTTTTTGTATAAATAGATGAGCTTTGGAATTTTTTTAAACATAAAGGGTAAAACATCTACTAATGAATTGGTATAGCTACCAACGAAATATATATCTAGATATTGCTAACCCGCAACAAATAGATAAAATATAAAACATAAATACTTGAGTACATGCTCAAATAAATGTAAAAATTATGTAACGGGGAGATTTGCTTTTCATTTTTGCCTTATAAAATACTTTTAATGGCAACCAGCGGTTGTCTAATTGTATAGGTGCAAAAAAGTTAACACATTCATAATGGAAAATTATTGTTGTGTGTGTTTGAGAAATTTTTTAAAGGCTATTTTTATGCTTTGTAATTTACAAAAATATATTTGTGAGTTTTTGTATAAATAGATGAGCTTTGGAATTTTTTTTAACATAAAGGGTAAAACATCTACTGGTGAATTGGTATAGCTACCAACGAAATATATATCTAGATATTGCTAACCTGCAACAAATAAATGAAATATAAAACATAAATTCTTGAATACATGCTCAAATAAATGTAAAAATTTATCATTTAATGAATTTATAAAGAAAAATTTGACGCGAAACCTTTTTTAACGATATCGAAAATCTAAAAAT
The DNA here is from genome assembly GCA_947311025.1 of Lypha dubia. NCBI lineage: Eukaryota > Metazoa > Arthropoda > Insecta > Diptera > Tachinidae > Lypha > Lypha dubia. The sequence goes on along the minus strand of OX371261.1, from coordinate 62,351,110 downwards.
GCAGTTCTTATTGTTTTTCTATGCACTACATGGTATGGATAGGGCCATTTTGATATTTTCAAAAATTGCAAAAAAGTTGTTTCCCTAATGTACATACATGTATTTTATCAAAATACTTTTAATAAAAATGTTTGTTAACCTTTGTTTTTAAAAGTTAAATGTATATATTTGCTTCCTGTTTTCTTGTTTTTGAAGATACCCCTTTTTTTCATACAAATCCCCCTTTTGTGCCCCTTTTTTTTTGGAAAATCCCCTTTTTGTGCCCCTTTTTGAAAATTGCCAACGGTAACGCTGGCTGAAATACAAAAAATATTTAAGTGCCCATTGCTCGGAAAGAATGCCGCTGAGAACCCCTTCTGACATAGATAATTCTCTCAGGTTGTTTAAAGCACACGTTAAACAAGCTGCATTTAGTGCTTTCTCAAATAAAACTAATCAACAAGTGAAATTCAACACTATTTTTTCTGCAGCTATAGAAAGGCAATTGATTAAAAACAGAGAGCTCGACGAGAATGGCAACGCTACAGATCGCCTCAGCTAAAATTAAAGCTTAATGAGTGTACCAAGCAGCTTAGAAAAGTTTTGAAAACACAAAAAACAGTTTCCCTTCAAAAATTTCTTCAAGAACTAGATGCAACACCACAAACAGATAATTCGCTATGGCGTGCAGCCAGAGGTCTTAAAAGGCCGGTGATTTGCAAATCTCCATTACAAGCCGCAAATGGTGAGTGGGCAAGAACTGATGCTGAAAAAGGTGCTCTTTTTGGTATGCACTTATAAAAAGTATTTACACCGAATATTTCTACTGATATTGTTGAACTGCCACCAGTCGTCTCTTTACCAGAAATACCGCTAAGACTTAACATTGTGGAGATTGAAAAGGAAATTACAAGTCTTAACACCAAAAAAGCTCCAGGTGTCGACAAAATATTTTTTTTTTTTTTTTGATAATTTTGTTATTTATTGAATCTTTAATTATTAATTAAATTATCAATAAGTTTTTAAAATCTTAAATCTAAAAAATATTAAATATAGGTTTAGCCAATGCTAAACAAAATTTTTAATTTCAACGGTTAATTTTTGTTGTTTTACATCTCTCGTGAACGGCTGAGAAAAAGAGTATCCCTTCTTTTCAGCCGGGTGTGGCCTCTATAATGAAGAATATTGCGCGCGAGTGGATTTAGGTGCAACTCAAGTTTTTTTATATATTTTTTCACGTGTTTTGAAAATTCTGTCTTCACCAACGGAACGTCTAGATCTTTATGAATTCGATGGTTTCTGACATACCAGGGGGCTGCTGTTATTGTACGTAGGATTTTATTTTGTCGCCTTTGAATTCTTTTGACATTCGATGCTGAGGCAGTGCCCCATAATTGGATTCCATAGGATCATATTGGTTTCAGGATCGCGTTGTATAATAGTAGTTTACAGTCTAGGCTTAGTATAGAATTTCTTCCAATAAGCCAATTCATTTGGGCTGCTTTTAATTTCATTTGTATTACCTTGCGTCTATATGCGATTTCCATGTTAAACGACGATCAAGATGAACGCCTAGATATTTGACAACAGTGTGTTGCGGTATGGTCTCGGTGTTAATTTTTATAGGCGGGCATGTTTCCTTGCGCAACGTAAAAGTTACGTGAACACATTTCTGCTCGTTAACTTTAATACGCCATTGTTTGAGCCAATTTTGCAATTTGGATGTATACCCTTGTAAATTGCGGGAAGCTTCTACAGGATTTTCGTGAACGCTTAGAAAAGCTGTATCGTCAGCAAATGTTGACGTGTGAATGTTACTGCTTAACGGTAAGTCAGAGGCATATATTAAATAAAGTAATGGACCGAAGATACTGCCTTGGGGAACTCCGGCTTCGATCGACTGCGGTGGGCTTAAAAAATTGCCTTCCCTAACTACAAATTTTCGTTCAGTTAAGTAGCTTATTAAAAGCCTAACAATGTTTGCGGGTAGATTTTGCGTTAATTTATGTATAAGAACTTCGTGCCATACTTTATCGAAAGCTTGAGAAACATCTATAAAGAGCGCAGAGCAATATTTCTTCTTTTCGAAAGTGTCTCTGATAACATTCACAAGTCTGTGAGTTTGTTCAATTGTGCTATGTTGTCTGCGAAAACCGAATTGATGATCTGGAATGCATCCACTTCTAGTCACTATAGGCATCAGCTTGCTCATATACAGCTTTTCAAATAGTTTTGAAATGTTGGGCAATAAACTAATAGGCCGATAGGATTCAACCTTCGTATGATCCTTGCGGGCTTTGGTATCATAATAATCATCGAAACCTTCCATTCTGCAGGATAGTATTGCAGCCGTAGAATACTATTAAAAATGAATAGTATAATTCTTTTTGCAATATAAGGCAGTTGTTGAAGCATTTTGTTGCTTATTTTGTCGACACCTGGGGCTTTTTTGGTGTTAAGACTAGTAATGGCCTTTTCAATCTCCACAATGCTAAATCTTAGTGGTATTTCTGGTAAAGAGACGACTGGTGGCAGTTCAACAATATCAGCAGAAATATTCGGGGTAAATACTTTTTTTAGGTGCTTAACAAATAGATCACCTTTTTCAGCATCAGTTCTTGCCCAGTCACCATTAGAGGCTCGTAGTGGTGGTTTGCAAATCACTGGCCTTTTAAGTCCTCTGGCTGCACGCCGCAGCGAATAATCTGTTGATGGTGTTGCATCGAGTTCTTGCAGAAATTTTTGCAGCGAAGCTGTTTTTTGTGATTGTAAAACTTTTCTTAGCTGTTTGGTACACTCCTTAAGCCTTAATTTTAGCTGAGGCGATCTGTAACGTTGCCATTCTCGTCGAGCTCTCCGTTTTTCAGTCAATACCCTTTCTATATCTGCACAAAAAATATTGTTAAATCTCGCTTGTTGATTTGGTTGAATTGAAGAAGCATTAAGAGCAGCTTGTTTAGCATGTGCTTCAAACAACCTAATAGAGTTTTCTATGTCAGCAGGTGTTCTCAATGGCATATTTTCCGTGCAATGAGCACTCAAATATTTTTTGTATTTCAGCCAGTTAATACGTGCAGGTGTCAGCGGTAAATCACATGTTGGTGTTGTAGTTGTGTGTGAGTAAATAGTGATAATAGTAGGCGAGTGATCTGAAGACAAATCCAGAGATGCTTCTACTTCAATCATTTCGCTGGGCACGCTTTTCATAATCCCAAAGTCGATAACATCAGGAATTTTTTGACGATCCGTTGGCCAGTATGTTGTGAGCCCCAAAAAGTGTGTTTAGCATTGTAGTCGCCAGCTGCTAGAAAACGGGACCCCAGTGTTGTATAAAATGCGGTATATTGACTCTCTGAAATTGAAAACCTGGGAGGAGAGTAAACAGATGATATCACAAGCTTTTGATAATAATTTTCAATGCAGATGTTCGTTGCTTGAAGATAATCTTCACAAAAATCATTTAACAGGTAGTGTTTTATTCGAGTTTTTATTAGGATTCCAGAGCCACCACAAGCTCTACCTTGAGGATCCTTGGTGTCGTAGAAATTATATCCACTAATTCGAAAATAGCTTCGGGACGTCAAGTGAGTTTCTGAGATAAGCATAACATCGATTTGTTTATCCAGAAGAAAGTATTCAATTTCATTTTTATGTTGGCAGATGCCGTTTGCGTTCCAAAAACAGATTCTTAAGTTCATGGTTTGTTCAATACAGCCTGCAACAAGGTAGACTGCATTTTCAACATTTCCTGCATCATACAGGACATGTTGAGAGTGAATGTATTTACTGTTTGTATAAGGATCTCTATTGAGGCTTCAATACGACTAAAATTATGCCCTGATTCTTCATTTACTGGTACAGTTTTTTGCGCCGGAATCTGGTTACTCTTTAAAATATTAGCGTATGAAAATTGACTATTAGGTTTTTGTTGAGTAAGAGTCGTGTTAGACTTTAAAACATTTGAGTATTGATTATGGCTAGACGACGGTTGTGGTAACTGTAGGTACTTTAAAGGAGTGTTGGGCTGAGCGGGAGTAGCATTTGTTTTTCTGTTCGACGAATTTTTAAAAAGAGAATAAAGAGGGCAGCCCCTATAGTTGGCAGTGTGGTTTCCGCCGCAATTACTACATTTTTTTGCTTTGGTATCACCTTTTATTTTGTCACAGTTAGCGGTACTGTGTAACTCGCCACATACAACGCAAACGGTAGGCAACTTGCAATAAGTTTTGGTATGGCCAAATTCTTGACAGTTCATGCATTGGATAGGTCCAGTTTTTTTATGTGGCATTTCAACGGTAACTCTTCGATGCAACAAGTATTTTAAGCTATAGATTGGGTGCGATTCATTTTTTTTAATTTTCAAGTCGCCTGGCTGTAGCTCGGCTCTAAAAATAGGTTGGAGGATTTTTTCCCTGTTTTTAATGTTTGAAACATTTTTCACTTCAAGGCCAGACTTTACCTCTTCTGGATCCACACTAAAGTCTATACCTTTTATTACGACGGTTAGACCTTTAGCACTCTTTAATTGGTACGTATAAAAATTTTTGTTTTTTGACTCAAGGTCAGAAACTATTTTTCGGTAATTACTTTCTTGCACTACCTGGATTTTTGTTTCGTTAATATTTCCGCGCTTAATTGGAGTTACATAGAACTCATTTTCTCCAATTAAGGAGATAAGGCTTTTTACCAAAAAACTAGAGTTCTGCTCTCTTAAATATATCGGTGGAGGCTTACTCGACCTTGTTGTAGTTGTGTCTTCATTGTCTTGTTCTGATAAAATTGCGAAACGATTTTCGGAATTTTTTATTTTGTTTTTTCCATCTCTGGAAACTTTCGCTGTTGCAGCTATTTGAGCTGATTTTGGACTTCTTCCCCTTTTTAACACGGTTATGTATCTGTCCATTCCTGTTTGAATTTTATTATCATTTATTGTACTCACCACATCTACCATTTTGTGCACGTTGGTCACCTTGTTACTTATTGTTTGTTTGTTTGTTTGTTTGTACAGCTAAGCTGACAAGTTTGCTGATGGGTGCAATTGTTGTTGCTTCTTGATCACTATTTAACATGTTCAAAGATAATGATCGCGCACGAGTATTTGTGTTTTCTGTTAAATTCAGGTTTTTGTTTAATTCATTTTTTTTATTGTCGTCATGAGCAACTAAAGTTATATATTGTACTTTCCTACTGCTTGTAGGATTATTGTTGTTTTTATCAGAAGATGAACTCATCAGAGTTCTCTTTTTTTTTATTTTCACTTATAATAATTTGTGTATGCAAATATTTATGTGTATTGCACACAAGCAAAAAATAAAATAAAACCAGTAAAATAACTGTTCAATAAATGTTTTGTTTTTTTTATATTTTTTGTGACTTGAAAATTTTTTTTTTCTTTTATATTTTTTTTATATTCAGTTGCGACGAGTATAAAAACGCGTCTGTTCACTACGAGAGTTGAAACTGAGTGACGACAAAATATGCAATAAAAAGCTTCAAGAACTGTCTTATATTGCAAAAAGAATTATACTATTCATTTTTAACAGTATTCTACGTATAGAACACTATCCAACTAAATGGAAGGTTTCGATGATTACTATGATACCAAAGCCCCGCAAGGATTATACGAAGGTTGAATCATAAAGGCATATTAGTTTATTGCCCAACATTTCATAACTATTTGAAAAGCTGTATATACGCAAGCTGATGCCTATAGTGGCTAGAAGTGGATGTATTACAGATAATCAATTCGGTTTTCATAGACAACATAGCACTATTGAACAAACCGGAGTCCTTTAAGGCAGCATCTTCGGTCCTTTACGCGTTTTAATATATGCCTCTGACTTACCGTTAAGCAGTAACATTCACACGTAAATATTTGCTGATGATATAGCTTTTCTAAGCGTTCAAGAAAATCCTGTAGAAGCTTCCCGGAATTTGCAAGGGTACGTATCAAAACTGAAAACATGGCTAAAACAATGGCGGATAAAAGTTAATAAGCAGAAATGTGTACACGTCACTTTTACATTGCGCAAGGAAACATACCCGACTATACAAATCAACACCGAGAATATACCGCAACACACTGTAGTAAAATATCTAGGCGTTCATCTTGATCGTCGTTTGACGTGGAAATCGCATATAGACGCAAAGTTGACACAAATGATATTAAAAGCAGCCCAAATGAATTGTCTTATTGGAAGAAGTTCTATATTAAGTCTTGACTGTAAACTTCTATTATACAGCGCGATCCTGAAACCAATATGGTCCTATGGAATCCAGTTATGAGGCACTGCCTCAGCATCGAGTATAGAAAAAATTTAAAGGCGATAAAATAAAATTCTACGTGCAATTACAGCAGCAATTACATTATAGAGGCCACACACGGCTGAAAAGAAGGGATACTCTTTTTCTCAGCCGTACACGAGAGATGTAATATAACACAAATCAACCGTTAAAATTAAAAATTTTGTTTAGCAGTGCCTAAACATTTAAATAATATTGTTAGATTTAAGATTTAAAAAACTTATTGATATTTCAATTTATAATTGAAGATTCAATATATTATAAAAGTTAAAAAAAAAAAATTCAATGCATGCAAGTTTTTTTAATTCATTGGAATGCTTTCGAGTTTCAATTCAATTCACATTTTGAGCAAAATTAATTAATTATATTTTCTCTGTGAATTAATTCACAAATTTATTTGTGAGTTTTCGTATAAGTGGATGAGCTTTAAAATTTTTTAAACATAAAGGGTAAAACATCTACTGATGAGTTTGTATGGCTAGTAGTATGATTGGCTACCAACGAAATATATATATAGATATTGCTTACCCGAAACAAACAATTAAAATTTAAAACATATTTATATTTCCTTTAACAGAAAATAGTCCTTATGCAGATTAATTGATTTTAATTACGAGATTACAAAAGTTTTTATAAGTCTTTGAGTAAGGTGTGTGAATAAAGTTTGTTAATTCGAAGCAAACTAAATAAAAGAATTCTGATGCTATGTACAGTTATGTTCAAAAAAAATAGGAGTGATGTGCAATAAAATGCAAACCTTCAGTTTGTAAGAAAAATTCGGAGTTTTATTAAGTTTTTTTTACATCAGATGACTTACTGATATGTTTGTTAGTGTTTAGAAAAATTAATATGGTCATTTATGTTAAAACAATAAAAAAAAAATCTGAATTAACAAAATTAATAAAAAATTCAATGTTCAAAATAATAGGAGTGTTAGCGCAGCGCGAAATATAAATCAATAAAAAATCTCTTCATTTTTTTTATTGATTTGCAATTATCTAATATTTTGTTGAATAACCTCTATTTTTAATGACTGCGGCACATCTGCGTGGCATAGAGTCAATAAAGTCCTGACATCGCTTTAACGGGATTTGCTCCCACGCCTCTTGAACTATGCTCCATAAATCACTTGCGTTTGATGGCATTTTTTCTGAAACATATTTTTTAACGTCTCCCCACAGATGTTCAATAGGGTTGAGGTCAGGAGACTGAGCAGGCCACCACATAACCTCAACTCTATTGCCCCGAAACCACTCCTTTGCCAATTTACTGGTGTGTTTCGGGTCATTATCTTGTTAGAACACCCACTTTAATGGCATATTCCACTCTGAATATGGAAGCATCACTTCGTCCAATATTTTCACGTAAACATTTTTATCCATTATTCCTTTTATTTGATGTATTGGACCAACTCCACTGTATGAAAAACAGCCCCATATCATTACTTTGGCACCACCATGTTTAACGGTTTTTTTTTGTATACTGTGCTTTGTATTCTGTGTTAGGCGGACGTCGGACGTACTGTCTGGAGCCAGTCCCACCAAATAAAACGGTTTTGCTTTCATCAGTCCATAAAATATTTCTCCATTGATCATTTTTCCAGTTGACATGCTCTTTAGCGAACTTTAAACGTGCGGCTGCCTGCTTCTTTGTTAGTAGAGGAACCTTCCTTGGACTTCTGGCAAATAATTTGTTCTCCAATAAGCGTCTACGAATAGTTACGGTACTAACATCAATGCTAAGCTCCTTTGGAATCTTCTTTGACGACTTACTATAAGGCGGTCGTCCACACTAGACGTTTTGCGTTTGCGGCCACGAGTTTCTGGTTTTTTCGTATAAAATAAAGCATTAAATATCATTTGATCAAAGCACCCCACGAATTCCTTAATTTCTCTGTACGTTTTTCCTTTTTTTCGAAGATCATTAATCAACATTCGTTTTTCTTCTGAACAATGTTTTCCTCGTCCCACTATATGTATAATTATAATTATAAATCACAAAAAATGATATTGCGTAGCTTCTCATACTTACTTTTCACTATTTTTGTTAAATTGAAAGCTAAAATAATTTTTATTTGAATGATGGCACGCACACTCCTATTTTTTTTTTGATCAACTTAACTGAGTGAAAAATGTTGAAATTAATGAATTATATTATACAGAAAATATTTTTCGTAAGATTCTCTTTTGAATTTTATTTCTTACATTCCAATAAAAGTACCGTTAAAACTTTTCGAGCCTTGGAGTTGCCAGAGTAACATAAACAAAATTGGACACTAGCACTCCTATTATATTGAACACAGCTGTACATGCATATATACCCTGTAGTCGTTGTAGCTGGCGAATGAATAGCTATTTCGCTAACTAACATTCGGGATGACATAGACAGTAGTCAATTGACACGATCAGACCGATGAGATCACTAGTCAGCAAAATCCAACTATTTCGCTAGTCATAATGTACCAGTTACATCACTACTGATATTTCCTTAATGAAAATACTACAGAAATTTTTTGGATTTTTGTTTATTTACCAAATTTCTTTTTCAATATATATCAAATCTTCAATTAATTGTTCTTTTTCTTTTTTTATGTAACGTTTTAGTTGACTTCTGCAGCTCATTTTACCTTTCTAAAAAAAAAAACACTTTTTAACATTCACTGACCACGAACTTCCAATTATACGCCAACACAAAATCATAACACTTTCATAAAATCTTTTTTATTTTTTTGTTGATTTTCTTTGGAATAAGACAACAGTTCTTTTCTACTTTTAAAACTGGAGGGTATATACTTTTTCTTCTATGTGTATAAAGACCTTCTAACTTCAGGCCAAAGTAAATTTATACCAAGTATATGCATGTCTGTTGTACTCCGTAAAATAAAAATGCACTTGTTGTTACTTTAGAGATTATTATACGAATGTCACGAATGTTCTATTCGTTTCTTTATTGTTCTTTCTATACCTACAACATATTGATGCCATCGAGTCTCGTCGAGTCTCGATAACATCGATTATCTGGCAAGTGCCAGAGATGGCACTACACCTCCCTTTTTATAGAAAAAAATGTTTTTAATATAATTTTATTTTTTACCTTAAATATTAAATATTATTTAAAAAAAAGTTTTACAATTAAGTTATTATATGGAAATTAAGTTTTAAAGTTTGGAGACACAGGCATTGTCCACCTACCTATGCACCTCCCTTTTTATAAAAAAATGTTGAAACAAATAAGGTGATCAATCTTGTTAGCTTCAATATTTTCTTTAATGTGTTTTTATAGAAAATATGTAAACAAAATTTATATATAATTTTTTTTTTTTATTATTTTAAAAATAGAAAAAATTTTAAAGCAATATGAATTATGGGTATTTGGTTAAGAGTAATATGCTTAAGATAATTTGATTGAAAGTAATGAAATTAAAAGTAATATGATTTGATTAAATTAATTTGATTAAAAGTAATATACTTAGAGTAATTTGATTGAAAGTAATGAAATTAAAAGTAATATGATTTGATTAAATTAATTTGATTAAAAGTAAGTATCTATATATATTTATCAAGTTTTATTTTAAATAAACAAATTTAAAGATTTTGTATAAAAGTTTTTTTTTTTTATTAATTTAATTAATTGCAAAAAAAATAATTTATTTTTTATACACTTGAAAATTTGTATTTTTCATATTATTTGTTTATACTTTTCAATATTTTTCCTTAAATTTCATAACTTTTATATTCTATTATTTTATATTATAATAAAAAAAAATTTTGTAAATTCATACAAATTTTGTTTTATTATTGGTTTTTTTTTTAACATGTATTTTATTTTGTTATCATAATGTTCTTTTTGCAAATATACAACATCATTCAATTCCAACAATATGGGTTTTGAAAATTTATCAAAGTACACTTTACTTCTCTCTTTATGTTTATCAATCAGTTCAGTAAGAAATATCTCTAAGATTTTTAATGTTTTATTACCCTGATCCTTTAGATCCTGTATGGTAAAAATTTTTAAAAATAAATCGATTTTTTTTTTTTTATATATATAACTCTGCATGGTAAATTCCAAGTTTTTTGGTTTTCTAACCTCGAAAGCAGAAAGCCTAAGCTTGGTGTTTCGTTAACAAATTCGAAGTCCACACACAACAGTTTTTTAAATCTTTTATATGCATATATGCTAAATTTTATAATATTGTCATCATATCTATGGATTACTGTCTTAAATTTTGCTATTTTCTTACTGAAATCATGCGAGAATTTATCATAAATTTTCAAATTTAAATTTTTATTAATGTACAAAGAATGATGATGTTATTATGTTCGCTGGGATGTCTTATTTACTACCTTTTTCCTTTCCATAGTCAAAACCGAACATTATTGCAAAAATAAAATTGTAAAAAAAAGAAAAACAATTTGATTAAACTGTCATACATGTACATATGTATGTTTATTTGATTTTATGTATGTATGTATGTTTTTATTGTAATGTTTTTGTTTATTTTATACATACTATGTAAGTATGTACTATGTTTAATGTTTTGGTAAAAACAACCCTTAAATTTTGCTTGTTATTTTTCACAGCACACACTTGTGTACATCTAATTTGTATACATATACACAGTTTCCAACATAAAACAATGCAAGAGGTTTTTTCATTTCAAAAAAAAAAATTTTTTTTTTTTTATTTATTTATTTATTCATTTATATAGTAGTAAATACATATAGTAAATAAATAAAATTTTAGGGTTTTACTTTACTTTTTTATATAGAAATTTTCTTTGTGTTGGTTATGTGTGTATATTTTTGTGTGTTTTGTGTTTGACTATGTATGTATTTGATTGTGTTGGATGGTGTTTGTATGTTTGTATATTTGTATGTATGTATATATATAATTTATTAAAAATGAATATATATGTATATGTATAAATTTATTGTATAAGTATGATTTTTTTTTTTTTATATATATATATGATACCCGTTTTTCGTTGTTGGTTAAGCCTCATCTCTCTTGTTGCTTGTCTGTTGCCACTGCGTTGTAGACTTTTGTTGACGTTGTCTTCTCTGTTTTCCATTTCTTCGTTTAATTCTAATGTTGTTATTGTTGTTGTGTCTGTTGTTTTTGGTTATGTTGTGCGCATAAATTTTCTGTTGAGTTTTTTTTTTTCTTCGTATTTTCGTTGTTTGTTATGGCTTTTTTTTATGTTATGTTCTTGCTTTGTTTAAGTTTGTTTATGTAGATAGGTACATATGTATGTACATATACGTATAATATTTATACTTTATTTTCAATATTTTGTTTTTCCAATATTTTGTTTTTGTTTAATTATCTTACAATATTTATTATTCTTTTTATTGTGTTCTGTTATAACATTTGGTTATTTGTATACATATATTGTATGTTGATGGTTAATTGCATGTTTCACATATAGTATTATCGTTTCATTTAGTGTTCTTCTTTCTGTGATGTTCTTAAATTTAAATTTTTTTTCAAGTCTTTATATTTGCTTTGTTTATTATGTGGGTTCTTCTTTATTATTTTATTTCTTTCATATTGTTTCGTTTTCATTTAGTTGTCTTGTTTTTTTTTCTTAATGTATATAATTTTAAATTTCAGTTTGTTTCTCTTTTTTTTTCTTCGTTTTATTTTCTATTTCATTTTGTTACGTTTCATTGTCATTTTATATTGCTTCGTATTTATTTATTTTTGATGTTTTTTTTTTTTTTTTGTGTTTCTTTCTTAGTATTTTCAAAATTTGTTTTTTTTATATTAATTTTTTTTTTGTTTTGGTATTTTTGTAGCTTCCGTTATTTCTGGTATTATACATACATATATTACAATTTATTGTAGTTGCTGCCACTTTTAAAAACTTAACAATTAAGATTATTTATATAAGTCTGTTTTATGTTGCTTATTTTGTATTGTAGTTTTTTTTTTGTAGTTGTAAGTATTAAAAAAATTTTTTTTTTTTTAATTTTGTAATTTTATTATTCTGTATATAAAGTTAGGTATGTACTTATGTCTTGTTTGAAAATTTGTCTTATATGTATTTCACTTTTGGTTCTTTTTGCTTCGGCCCTCGTTATTGTGTTTTCTTCGCTGTACTGCATGTTGATGTTAGAGTTGTATTGTTGTTGTTGTTTGTGGTAACTGCTATATAAGTAAGTGACAACTGCTAGTTGTTCCATTTTTGTTTTGTTTCTTTTCATCTTTTTTTTTGTTATTTTTCAGTTATTTTTAGTTACTGTTTTTTTCTGTAAATTTCAATTTTTCGTTTAATTGTATTATAAAGAAGAGGCAACTGCTGTTGTTGGATGGTATGTTAAGAGTGTAACGTTGTGATATAAGTACATACTCGTATGTACATATTAATACCAGTTGGTTATGTACATATTTTGTTATGTATTTTTTTTTGTATGTTTCTTTTCTTCGAATTCAGTTTTCTTGTTTTAGTTTATGTATGTACCTATGTATGTATCTTTCCATCACTGTTTCTTTTTTTGTAGTTTTGTGGTTTTCGTTGCTTTTAATTTCGTTTTAATTTTGTTATTCATTTTTTCAATATTTTGTTTTTGTTAGTTAAATTTCAATATTTATTTCTTTTTGTTGTATTATTTTAATTTTGTTTCAGTTCCATTTAGTTTCTTTTCATTTTCGTATACTTGTTACTAAGTGTTATTTAATTTATTTGTACCTGTTTTTAGATTTGTTCTCTGTTTTAAAGTTCTTTTTATGACCTTTTTTTCTACAGTTATTTTTAACTGGTATTTCTCTTATGAGTTTTTAGTTTTTCAAATTTTATTTTTTCGTGACTGTACTTACTTTTTTTTTGGTTTTTAGTTGATTGTACTTTTTGTTGTTTAAACATTTTACATATCTTGTCTTTTCGTTTTTGTACAGGAATGTTTAAATTTGTTTGATTATTAATAATGATTATTTTTGTTTTTTATGTTATAACATAGTAGGTACTCTAGTTAGTAGTTTTTGTAGTATAATTAAATATGTATGTATAACTTTTTTTTTTTTTTAATTTTTCTTCTTTTCCACTTTTCTTTTTTATTGTTCATTTTTTTCGTCACGGTCGCCATGTTGTACTCCGTAAAATAAAAATGCACTTGTTGTTACTTTAGAGATTATTATACGAATGTCACGAATGTTCTATTCGTTTCTTTATTGTTCTTTCTATACCTACAACATATTGATGCCATCGAGTCTCGTCGAGTCTCGATAACATCGATTATCTGGCAAGTGCCAGAGATGGCACTACAAGTCTACAAAAACAAAAAACAACATGTATTTTGTTTGTGTAAAAATAATGGATGAATGTCGAAAACAGATGAGAACAACATGAAGAAAACAAAAACAATTTGTAGAATTATGTATAACAAAGCATAAGAAACCAAAATGGCGTACGAAAATTGTAAACAGCTTTTGACAGTCATACATTACCACTAAACGAGAAAAAAATTACTCAGCTGTTTAGATGCATATACTTGGTATAAATTTACTTTGCTTCAGGCCTTATTAAACGCCTTCTTAGGAATGTTATTGAATCAATTTACTTTTTTTCTAACAAATTTGAAATTAGCTTCTCTGAGAAGGGAGAAGAAAGATTTAAATTTTTTTATGTTATTCCAAAGTGAAAGGAAGCCATATATAAGGCCTTTCATAATCACTTTCGAAATAAGCGAATGCAGCTAGAAGGCCTTGCGCTTCCAAAAGAAGGGACAGAGGCCTTCTAGAAGCACTTTGTGGTCCTTATTTATCCCGATGGGAATATTCATGTATAATAATGTACATACAGTGCTTTGAAATTTATCAAATATAACATATTTTTTAATTTAAACAGCGCTCTCTTATCCGTATTCGACAGTACATAAAATTATAAAAGATAATAGACATTTATTCAACATCCATCAGCTACAAAGCTTAAATACATACATACATAAATAAATATATGAAATCAACAGCAAGTTTAGTTAGAATTTTAGAGACGAAAAAACATTAATATTTTCAACACACAGTCATATACATACATACATATACTTTTGCTTCTATGTGTATTAGTGCTGGTCGATTTGTATGGGGGCAAAAAAATCGCTCAAATCACGAGGAAAATCGTTTTCTAGGGATCAAAATAAGACACTTTGCCGAAGGAACCATACCTCTAAAATGTATTGTGATGACATTTGACCCGAAGGGTCATGGTTAAGAAGTTGTGAACAGACTTAATAATTGTTAATGATAATATAAACGTTAGTGAACTCCCTTAATGTTGTTTAACAAAAGGATATCATATTACACAATGAATTAACTGCAAACATTGCTACTTCAATTTTATTGGTCAATTTAACGTAAATTTTAGTTTTTAGTGTTTTGTTGACATAATAATTAATTGTTAATATTTTTAGTATAAATACCACAATAAAATTATATTTCTTTGTTAATAGTAAAAACTCGCTTTTTATTCATTGATCACTTTACGTTCAAGTTACAAGTGCTTGAAAGTAAAACCACACAAACAAAAATTAGTACAGTTCAAATTCAAGTGTTTGAGCTGAGTCATACTAATAAAATCATTTACAAGTTTTTAATTCTAAACATTTTGGTGACGCCGACCACCATTGATTTTAAAGCTTCCCGCACCAGCGGTAAGGGGTTTTTAACTTAAATTGGTGATTTACAACAACATGCAGCCTACCCATTAACACTGGTGTTCAAGTGAAAGATTTGCAACATAAAATCTGACATTTATGGCTTTGAGGTTACAACATTTTATTAATTGAATGACAAAGTTCAAGAACAGTTGGTCAGACTGTCATTAACACTGGTGTTCAAGTGAAAGATTTGCAACATAAAATCTGCCCAGCTAAAACTTGTCTTCAGCAGAGGCTTTAAAAAACATCATACCATTAGTGCAACAAACATCAGCAGATCCAGCAAATTGATTAGAGCACTGACAACAGGCATCGGCACATTGGTGACCAAATTCATCTCTAGTTTTTCCAACGCTTAACCTACACTTCATACAGAACACAATGGCGGCGTACAAAATGGCGGCGGCAGATATATTGTATACCCTCTTGAAAACAGGTGAAATAATTCAAGCAATAGTGCGAAATTTTAAAAAGGATTCTGCGAACAGAAAAACATCGCAAAATACTTTGAGGAGCGTAACCGTCGACTTTTGCAAGCAAGGGAGAAATTTGAAGCCACGGATACAAAATTGCGTATGCTTAACGATGTTGAAACGTTAAAAGTAGAGCATGAATATTTTACGAAGGACTTTTACTCAAAAATTAGTGAGCTAACTAATTACTATCAAAATCAGTTTACAACAGAGGCTAATCGTCTTAGAACATTATCCCTACAAAAGCTACCAGCAACTAAAACTACTGGTGCATCAGTGCCTCTTCAGGAGTCTTGATTCGGAAGGCACAAGCCTTAAGTAGGCTTTTAAATGTATTAAACACTAGCGACGAAATACAATCACGTCCATTTTATGACATCAAACTGTCAACTATCAACAGTCTTTGCGATTAGATTCATACGACAGTATATGCGAGCGCTTTGATGATCCATTGAATTCTGGCTTTAAGGTTACAACATTTCATGAATTGAATGACAAAGTTCAAGAACAGTTGGTCAGACTATCCATATTGGCTAACAAGGCACAAAACGTTGGTGAAAATCAGCCAACTCGATCAAATAAGTCGTCTTCATCGTTACATCTGCCAAAAGTTACAATACCGAATTTTGATGGCGACTATTTAAAATGGCGGCAATTCTATGATTTATTCTCTGAAATGGTGTATAATCAGCCGATTCCCGCTGTTCAAAAAGTCAATTTTCTCTTTCAGAGACAAACTATAGCACTGCCTTGGGAACCTTACAAGATCGCTATAATAACAAGAGAATTTTAGTAGCGAATTTAGTAGAAAAAATACAAAATCAACAGTGACGTCATCCGCACAATCCATCAAAGGTATGTATGACACCACCAAAGAATGCTTACAGGCATTAAATAATTTGGGAATTGAAACAGATTCTTGGGATGCAATTATTATTCAGTTATTGATGAAAAAACTTGACAAAAGCACACACATCAGGTACATGCAGTCACTAACTAATCAAAGGGATGTGCCAAGTATAGCTGACTTCTTATCGTTCCTTGAGCTTCAATTCCAATCTATGAAAGCGATTGTTCCTAGGGAAAAATCGACGTATAAAGCGGTGTCAACAATAGTAATATCTAACGCACACAATATTAGCATATGCAAATTATGTAATAACAGTGGTCATAAACTGTATCACTGGAACAAATTCGGGCAATTATCAGAAGCAGAACGAACACGCTGGGTACAGCGACAGAATTTATGCGTCAACTGCTTCAGAGATGACCACACTGCGAAACTTGCAAGTCAAGTAGCTGCAAAAAATGCAACAAAAAGCACAATACATTAGTCCATTTGCAAAAGAAAGACAACACGCAAATGGATAAGAAATCAAATTTCAGTTCACAATCAAATACAGCCGAAAGGTCGACTGCTTCCAATGTCGTAGCAGTTACATCAGCAACAACTGAAGTTGCTGCGGGCCGCCAGGGCCGCCAGGGCTATGTTGTGCTAGCAACAGCAAAAGTCATAATTACAGCCTCAAATGGTGCATCAGGTAAATTTAGAGCGGTATTGGATTCAGGATCACAGGTCAACATTGTATCTAAACGCCTTTGCCAAAATTTGTCTATTTTACCATTAGGAGCTTCCAATTGTCTTGACGGCGTTGGCGAAACCAAAAAGCATTCCAAGTATCGCACAAACGTTCAAATGAAGTCCAGAGATCTCAGTTTTTCAGCAAATGTGGAAGCATACATATTACCAAGTATAATTCCCGCACAACCAAGTCAACATTGTTATATAAATGGTTTTATTATTATATTATCCTTAATCAAGGTTCATTAATATATTCAATGTAATAATTGTTGAAGTCTTTAGTTGAATTATTTGATTTCCAATAGTTTATTATTTATTTATTAATTGATTGAACAGCCGCTTGTGCGACTGTTCACTTTGATTTACATTTCTTAACTGTACATATTTTTATTCTATATCTTAAATCTAACTTAAACATTCTACTTCTTAAACTAACACATACACAAAGTATGTGTGGGAATGTGCATGATCAGCATAATACATTCTGTATATTCTGATCATGCGGTTATAGCGTGGACAATTATTTAAACAATAACAAGAGTGTTATGTTTCACTTGCTGCATGCAGACGGCATGCAGTAGTGGTTAGTCAAACACACTACACCTCCCTTTTTCAGAAAGAATAATCAATACTGGGTTGATTATTCTTACTGGTAATCAAAATGTAAAAATTAAAAATATGGGGGTTTAAAATTGTTAGATTAAAAATTAAAGAGATTCAATATTAAAATTATAGGGACATTCTTCCCTTCCCTTTTTTTAAAAAAATTACGTCATTACAAAATCATTTCATAATCTCGATTTCATGATTACACTAAAGAGAAGAAAAAAAAAAATCTTCTTATATTAAAGATAAAAGATGAATTGAATTGTATTAAAATGCTTCACCATAAAATTACATTTTAACCAATATACTAAAAAATCTTAATTATAAAAGATAAATGATGAATTGAATTGTATTAAAATGCTTCACCATAAAATTACATTTTAACCAATATACTAAAAAATCTTAATTGAATCCTTTGATTCTATTTTTATGGACTGTAAACCTTTTTTTGTTTTCGTCCATTAGTTCAACATTGTTATTTTTATCAAGGCCTACTACCTTGTATGGACCTTTATATACATTTTCCAATTTGTGTCCAGCTTCATTGCGGACTAAAACAAGATCATTTATGGCCGCGTTAATTGATTTGGCCTTTTCATTGGAGGTTTGTTGTCTTTCAAGCTTTGCATTTTCAATCATAGATGCTGCTCGGTGTTGAGCTACTTGCAATCTAAATTTAATTTCTTTTTCATAAGCGTCAATATTATAGACTGGATCTATAGTGTTTGTGAATTCTAAGGTAGGTGGCATTTTTCCGAAAACTAGCTCAAACGGGCAATATCCGTGAGCTGTGGATGGAGTTGTATTATAACAATAGATGAAAAATTTTAGCCAATTATCCCAATCAGATTTATCTGATGATACATAAGATCTTAAATACTCGTTGAATGTTCTGTGAGATCTCTCAACAGTACCGAGTGTCTCATGATGATAGGGAGTAGAGTTTAATTTCTCTATCTTCATTAATTCACATAAATCTCTCAAAACCTGATTCATATATTCAGTACCCATATCGGTAATTATCTTATTCATAGGACCGTATATCAAAATAAAACCTTCCATAATTGCTTTTGCAACTTCTCTGGATGATTTATTTGGTATGGGAATTGCTACTAAATATTTAGTCAAGTCACACATCATTGTCACAGCGTATTCATTCTGTGAATCTGACCTTGGAAGTGGTCCAATGGTGTCTATTATGACTGTTCCAAACGCTTTTTGAGGAGTTGGTGTTAAAATAAAGGGTTCTTTGCCCTTAAACGTTGTCTTATTTATTTGACATTCTTTGCATTGCTTGACATACTTTGTGATGTCTCTTGTCATACCTTTCCAATGGTATTGTAGTTGTATTTTCCTTATCATACGTGTTACTCCTGGATGTCCTCCAGTTATTGGATTATCATGAAATTTTCGCATGATATTTAATTTCTTTGAATCGGTGGTGACTTTAATTAATTTTGGTGTGAGCACAATAGTTAAATTAGAATCTTGCAAGATTTCATTACCTTTCTCTTTGAAGGTTTCCATATTTGTTCCTAGGTTATAAAGCGTACTATCATCTAGTGAAAGTCGCAGTGTTGTCAGACCCATATTATCAGCTACTTTTTCAAGCTTTAGAAAGAGGTGACCTAAGTCTACATTTCTATTTATAACTGTGTCGTTCAACTTAAATTCGGAAAGTACTCGCTTTCCTTTTTTTATTATTATTTCATTTTTAGTAAAATACAATCTTGGTATTTTACGGTGCTTTTTAAATCAGTTCTCACTTTTCCCAGCGTAGTTATGAGACCCTGTCCAATACCGTTTATATTAGTTCTTTTTGTTACATTTATTGGTTCGTTCAGAACTTGATTATGCTTGATAACTGATATGTCTGCGCCAGTGTCTATTAAAAATGTTGACCTATTGTCATTTAAAGTAGTTCGGGATATCAAATAGCTATACAAGTTTAGTTGTATGTTATGAATTTTTTCATCTAAGAAGTATGTTGGGGTGGCTGTACGTTTCCCGAATTATTTTCATCGGTAATGCATCGTACATTATTGTTATTTCTTGAATTGTATCCATTACTATTTGAATGGTTACTGTTATTATTTGTATAGTTATTTCTTCCTCTGTTAGGATTTCTATTAAAATTCTCGTAGTTGGGATTATTATAATTCCTTGAGTTGGAATTATTATTTCTAGGGCCATAGTTTCTTGAACTATTTAGGTTTCTAGGATTTGAATTATTAAAATCTCTACGATTAGAATTATTAAAATTTCTAGGATTGAAATTATTAAAATTTCTAGAATTTCGACTATTAGAAGGATTGTTATTACGACTGTTCTGTGAGTCGTAAGCCAGGATAGAATTTGGTTGACCGTATACATCGGTACAACTAGTGATAAATTTCGACATTACATCATTCATATTATTAAAGGTGCCTGATTCCATGATCAGTTTCACTCTATCATTTGAGGCATTCTTTACTATAGCTGTAACCGCTGAGCGAGTTGCATATTTATTTGCGGTTTCATTAGACAGACCATCTGATATATATGCTGTTTCTAATTTTTTTGTGAGGTCTTCCACCTCTTTGGCATAAGCATTAGCATTCTTACCAGACTGTCTAATGTTCATAATTTTAGCAGTAATAACGTCTACTGATTCTCCCTTAACTGAAGATCTCAGTTTCAATATTATATCCTGTAAAGTTGTCTCAGCCGACAACAAATTTCTGGCTGTACCCTTTAGCTTGGTCTTTACTAGATTTACTGCAACTGATTCATGACTCTCTTTTATTGAGTCCACTAAATTCAGCGCGTCAATAAAACTTTGCAAATTTTCAGGGGTGCCATCATAATCAGGAAGTAGCCTGGATGCGGTCCCTAAAAATTCTACAACAGTTTGAGGCATTATCAATACTTTCTCTGTTTCAGATATCAAAATTTGCTCATGCAATGAAGAGGGGATTTCAAGATTTATTCCCTTTTTAATTGCTACCGATAAAAGTTTTTCTCTAACGTCTGCATAGAAAGCGTCCGCTGCCGCTTTATGACTTACTGTTAGACGAAAGTAATTTACATTAAGGAGTATTCTAATGTTCTCCAATTGTTTCAGCAGAATCCTTATGTGCTTGTCTACTGTTTCTGGCTTGGTATCCCTATCTATACTAAGACATTTGTATGATTTCAAGAATTCTTCCTTAAGTATTCTTGACTTTCTCACAATACTCTCCCATTCCATTTACAATCAATGATGTATCAATATGCAATAACTGGATTGAGTAGAAGGGAAGCCAAACAGCAACAACACAAAGGAGAAAAAAATAGGAATGAAAATAGAATTTTTCTTTTTGAATAAAAAGAAAAAGTATAAGAATAAAATGAAGTGTAACAACACAAAGGAGATGCCAAACAAAGACAATTTTAAGGATCACTTGATAGCAATGCAAACAAACTCAGTCTTACCAAGGATATGATAGTTTGACTGTAGGCAAATATATTCCACTGCAAGGATTTATTTCTGGAAGTCAGAGGTCACAATGTGCACTCTAATGAATTTGTTGAAGAAAACAAAAGAGAAACACTGCAAAGATCAAAACATTTTTCTTCACAAATGCAGGAAACAATAATATTGTCCAGAACACAAAACAATAAACAAACGTTCAACAACATTAAACAAACATAATTCAAACATATAAATTAAATGACCTTCATTATCCTTACAATGTTACAACAATGAATGTGCAATAAGGAGAAAAGAAACTGTTTTCTTTGATTGTTTATCAAAGGATAACAATTCCCGGAACTAAACATATATATCTATACCATGTATTATTCGTCAGAGTAATGAAAACTCTAAAACTTGTTAGGATTTATACATTTATATAATGTATTATTCGATAGTGTTATGAAAATTCCAAAATTTGCAAGGATTTATTTCTAATTTATTTCACCATTCGTTTCACTAGACTTTGTCGAGTCCGGAAATGGTACTGAAGTTCTTTACGTATTTGTTTTTCAAGGATCTTTTGTGAAGTTGGTATAAGGTTGTTAGGAATTGTAGCAAAAGTATTGCAATAATTATTGCTAGATACACTACCGGATATTCAACCTTAACCGTGACTTCATTGATAACGTTTGCGTTAGGATTCTCTATTTTTGATTCTTTGCCTCCCATTATGAAGGAAAGATATTCGAACGATATATTATGGATCAATTTAAAAGCTATTATTAAGCTCATGCAATTAATAAGAAATGAAGAAAACCTCTCTTGAAATTCCCATAAAAAAATTGTGAGGATTTGATATGACTCAAATCAAAAGAAAAAAATCTGGTTTTAGAACTTCTAATCAAGGAAGCTTTATATTTCTAGAGCAATCATAAATCAGAACTTAATTCAACTCGAAATAAACAAATTAATATTTCAAATCTCTTTAACCAGTCGAGTTTGTCCTTCACACAGTTGCTTACATACACAAAATCAAGTTTACAATTGTTTTACTTATAGTTAAGTTTACGCAACTGCATGAGTGTTAGTATGTCCTTTTTTTTTATGTCATGGGTCATATTAGTTTAAAAAAAAAATTGGTACATATGTCTAAGTTTCAGCACTCTGTATACTCTGTATACCGAGGACCGGTCATCAGACATATATCGATCAGTACCAATTACTGATCGAAACGGTTACCCTTATGCAATAGTATATATATACATCAACTGGAGGGACTCGTGAGTTTCTCAGTGATATACACATGTATATGCTATTGAAAGTATTATTTGTACATCATCAACTGGAGGGACTCGTGAGTTTCTCAGTGAATTTTCTTATAAAAATTTCTGTTTATATTTTTTTTTTCAATTTTCAATTATTTACTTTATCAAAAAATTTAAATTTTCAATTACTTCATTTTACTAAAAAAATTTCAATTTATAATTATTTCATTGTACTAAAAAAAAAATTTCAATTTACAATTATTTCATTTCATTAAAGAAAAAATTCAATCTTCAATTATTTCATTTCATAAAGATATTTCAATTTACAACCTTTTATTTCATTAAAAAATTTAATCTTCAATTATTTCATTTCATAAAGATATTTCAATTTACAACCTTTTATTTCATTAAAAAAATTTAATCTTCAATTATTTCATTTCATAAAAAATTTCAATTATTTCATTTTACTAAAAAGAATTTCAATTTACAACCTTTTATTTCATTAAAAAAAAATTTAATTTCTTCAAAACTTTTCAAATTCAATTCATGCTTACATTTCATTTGTGTATGCTGCTTTAAAATACATTCGTCACTTACAAACATTGGGATAAAATGCACCTTCAGTCGTTTGGACAATCTTCTCAAACACCATACGAACACAAATCCAACGATGCAACACCAAATCATGTAGTCATATAGATTTTAGTTGATTTCTTTTCGATTGAAACATCGGGATAAAATGCACCTTCAGTCCTTTGGACAATCTTTTCAAACATTACACGAACACAAATCCAACGATGTAACACCAAATCATGTAGTCATATAGATTTTAGTTGATTTCTTTTTGATTGCTGTATTCATTGCCGTTAATAATTATAATTATAATTGTGGCAGGATCGCCATGTTATATAAATGGTTTTATTATTATATTATCCTTAATCAAGGTTCATTAATATATTCAATGTAATAATTGTTGAAGTCTTTAGTTGAATTATTTGATTTCCAATAGTTTATTATTTATTTATTAATTGATTGAACAGCCGCTTGTGCGACTGTTCACTTTGATTTACATTTCTTAACTGTACATATTTTTATTCTATATCTTAAATCTAACTTAAACATTCTACTTCTTAAACTAACACATACACAAAGTATGTGTGGGAATGTGCATGATCAGCATAATACATTCTGTATATTCTGATCATGCGGTTATAGCGTGGACAATTATTTAAACAATAACAAGAGTGTTATGTTTCACTTGCTGCATGCAGACGGCATGCAGTAGTGGTTAGTCAAACACACTACAACATATTAACTTTTCTTCTTGGAATATTCCCAACAACATTCACCTAGCAGATCCTCATTTTGATCAGCAGGATAAAATAGACTTGCTACTGGGAGCAGAATTTTATTACAAATTAATAAAAAGTGGGACGATACACCTTTCTGATAATCTACCAACTCTACAAAACACAGAACTAGGCTGGATTGTAGGGGGTGCAATAGGAAGAAATCCAATTCGTAATCCACTATATTCATCCACATGTGCAATATTTGGAGACACCGCTTCATTGGAAGAAGCGATAGAGCATCTTTGGAAACTTGACGAAATTGAGGTTAGCGAAAAGGCACTTTCGCCATCGGAAAAACAATGTGAATCACATTTCACTCATCATGTGCACACCAATCTAGATTGCCGCTTCACTGTCAGTCTTCCGTTTCGAGAAAACCAAACAGCATTAGGAGAATCCCATAAGATGGCCGTCAACAGATTTCTTGGCTAAGAGCGTTGACTTCTAAAAAATTAAGACATTCGGACGCAATATATAAAGTTCATGCAAGAATATGAGCATATAGGACACATGCAAAGGGTCAACATTGATACAATGGTAGATCCTAAATATTTCATTCCGCACCATTGTGTGATGAAACCCGATAGCACTACAACGAAATTAAGAGTAGTCTTTGACGCATCAGCGAAAACATCAACAGGACTCTCGTTGAACGATCTAATGTATACGGGGCCAACGGTACAGAGTGAATTGTTCTCGATCCTACTACGTTTTCGAGTACCGAAGTTTGTATTCACCACCGACATTGAAAAAATGTACCGACAAATACTACTTGATCCCGATAATCATCAATATCAATTGATAATATGGAGAGAAGACCCTGGATTGCCAATTAGCTACTACAAACTTAACACGGTAACTTACGGAACTCGGGCAGCACCTTACCTCGCCACAAGATGTTTAAGGAAAATTGCTGATGAAAATACTACTACTACCAGCACGACCTTTTATCGATGCTGGGGTAGATTATTGCGGACCCTTTGGGATTCACTACAGGGTCAGTGGCAAACGGCCAACAAAGGCGTATATAGCCGTTTTCTGCTGTTTTGCCACCAAAGCAGTTTATCTTGAGCTGGTTTCGGATTTATCAACAGATGCCTTTATAGGCGCCTTAAAGCGTTTTATTGATCGTCGTGGACGGTGACAGAATATTTACTCTGACAACGCCACCAATTTTGTTGGGGCAAAGAATCAGCTAGCAGAATTAGCCGATAGCATTTATTCAAGTCAGGCTCAGGAATCAATTACCTCCGCGTTCAGCTCATACAGGAATACATTTTCACTTTATTCCTCCAAAAGCACCACATTTTGGAGGTCTGTGGGAAGCAGCTGTAAAGTCACCAAAACACCTTCTTCTGCGGAGTGTTGCGAATGCATCACTAACATACGAAAAATTGGAGACTGTCGTGGTCGAAATTGAGGCTATACTAAATTCGCGTCCAGTAACACCCATAACAACTGATCCAGAAAATCTTGAAGCCTTAACTCCCGGTCACTTTCTGATTGGCGAAGCAAGTAGATAGTAGAGCACAGCCAACAAACGTGTCAGGATTATCCCATTGGAAGCATGTGACCCACATAAAGCAGGAATTTTGGAAAAGATGGTCAACGGAATACTTAAACGAACTTCAGCAAAGATGTAAATGGCGTAAGCAATCTGTTAACCTCAAGAGTGGAGACATGGTAGTAATTAAAGAAGATAATATACCTGTATCTGCGCCTGCATCCTCATATAACGAATGACTACCTTCCAATCGTATTAAGCGCTATTACATGATCTACACAAATTGAAAAGACAAAGAAGATTCAATTATATATTTTTGGTGATATGGTAAACATGTTTTTACATTTATACGTTAAGGTTAGTCAAATCAATTCGTATATAAGTATGTGTATATTTGTGGTATTTTCTCTTTGCACGTGTATAAAATTATTTATAATTTTCCTTTTATAAATTTAAATGGTGTTGATGTGTACGTCTCTGCTTTATTTACTAGCGCCGACCACATCAGACATATGTTTTGTGTATATACATAACATATACCTATATGGTCATTGCCTTTTGCTATATGCAGGTTAGTAAATAAAGAGAACACAACAATGGACTTTATGCGAAATTGAAGAGAAGAGCGAGTTACATTAAGTTGAGCGAGCTACTTCATTTTTCAACACACTTTTGCCCTTGAACAGTCGGCGTAGCTAGCGAATGACTAGCTATTTCGATAACTACCAGTCGTTACCACTAAATACCAGATTACCTACTAGCAATGCACTCGACTGACGATTTTAACATGGGGATGACATAGACAGTAGTCAATTGACACGAGCAGCAAAACCCAACTATTTTGCTAGTCATAATGTACCAGTTACATCACTAATGATATTTCCTTAATGAAAATACTACAGAAATTTTTTGGATTTTTGTTTATTTACCAAATTTCTTTTTCAATATATATCAAATTTTCAATTAATTGTTCTTTTTCTTTTTTTATGTAACGTTTTAGTTGACTTCTGCTGCTCATTTTACCTTTCTAAAAAAAAACACTTTTTAACATTCACTGACCACAAAATCATAACACTTTCATAAAATCTTGTTTAATTTTTTGTTGATTTTCGTTGGAAGTTTGGCAGATTTTTTCAACTCTTAAAAAAAATAATTTGATGTTAAAGGCATTAACATTTATGCATATACTGAGTGCGTGTACAATGTTCACTGTACATGTACATGAGTGAGAGAGTCAAAAGGCGAACTCTAGCATTACTTGTGGCCAATGTAGTAGTTAGTCGATTTTTCGTTAGCGAAAGACCTAAGGATTTGGAGTAAATTTCTACTTTTAAAAATGCAGGGTATTTATGTGGATAATTTTTTTAAATGCACTTTTAACAAATTATATTCATACATATGTATGTATAAACATAAATAATTGCAATAAATTAAAAAAAATCTATGTTTTGCTTAATGTACCTATAAGAAGTAGTATTGTTTAGGCTCAAATTCAGTTTTATTGAATTAATGAAAATTCAAAATTACTAAGTTTTTTTTTATGTTGTAACGAGTAATTATTCATAATTATAATTTAATATTAAATCCCTTATCAACACTGACAATATTTATAGCAGGTGGCAACGTTCTGATTGGCCAATAAGAACAAAGCTTTTAAATTACCACTTGACGAAATTCGTTCATTTTGCTATTGGCCAATCAAAATCGAGCTTCTTTTTCTTAAGTGACATTTTTTAATTTTTCTTAAGTTAAGTTAATATAGAAGATATTGTTAACGAGCGCGGACGCTTATTTTTAAATAAACATAATTTTCTAAGCCTTAAAGCTCAGGTGTGGGGTACATTGCCCAAATTTAATAAAAAAAAAAAAATACATAAAAATGACAACCCGTATGTCCAAGCAACAGCTTGTGGATGAATTAAAAAGTGCTGGAGTGGAAATACCAGCAAATGCTTCCTCTGCTCGACTACGAGAATTGTACGAAAATACAATCATTAACACTTGCAAAGATGGCGAAGACTCCTCTGCGGATACGATCGAAGTCACTGCTGCAACTGCCGCTGCCGCTGTTTTGTGTCTGGCTCTCGCCACAGATGCTAAAGCTGAAGCCACTGGTGTCATCCCTAAAGTCAATGACAAATCTTATGTTGGTACCAAATCTAATGTTTATGCCAAATCAAATTCGGAAGCAAAATCCGACGATAAACCGAAGCCCGAAGTAAATTCCCATGCTGATGGTAAGTCTGATGCCACTGCTGCAGAAAGTCTGTACGATGCATACGGTACTACTGTTTTTGTCCAAAATGCTGGCAATGAAGCCACAGATTTGGACTGTCAGCTGCAATTTCTGCGAAAAAAAACATGAATTATTGAAGCTACAGCACGCCATTGCAGCATTGGAAAAAATTGAGCCATCGCAGCCCGAAGAGCCACGAATAATGACGCCATTTGCAACCTCGAGCCGATTGACCTTTCGAGACATTGAGCACGCCATTGTGAAATTTGATGGTGAGAAGCGAGCATACAGTGTAAACGATTTTCTACGTAATTTCGAGCGTGTAATGAACATGGTTGCCGCTGAAGAATTGTTTAAATACACGGGGTTGTGTAACTCGTTGACAGGCACCGCAAAACTTCTTTTAAATAAAACAAATGTTATGAGTTATGGTGAACTAAAGGCAGCGCTAGTTAAAGAATTCGGTCGTGCTATAAATCGCGGCGAAATCTACAAAATTTTGGCCAACTATAAATGGAACAAGAAAGACAACATCCGCCGCTATGTTCTAGAAATGGAAAACGTTGCTTCCCGCTGTGGTGATATCGACGAATTCGAATTAATTGGCTTCATAATTGATGGCATGCAGGACAATACACCAGATGCATATTTGCTTATGAATGCTCGCACAATGAATCAATTTAAAGAGTCTTTGGATTTATACGAGCAACAACGTGCAAATCGTTCTTTCATTAGCCGTGATGCTGCAACATAAAAGCCAAGAATGGTGCCAACGAAATCAGCTGAGGCCTATGCCACTTCTTCCGATGCAAACGAAATACGATGCTATAATTGTACACAGATGGGGCATTATCAAAGCAAATGCCCATATGATAAGCGACCCAATGGAAGCTGTTTCCGCTGCTGGCAGATGGGGCATGATCATCGTAGCTGCACTAATCCTAAGAAATCCTTGACGATGCGTAAGAAGATGGTTGCCGCTGTAAGCACTGATGACATTGATGTTCAAGACGGGTCTTTCGGAGATGCCATTGATGCTGTAAATAATGTAAGTGTTGCCTTTTGTGACAGTAGGGTCAAGTGCAGAAAATTTATGAATTGTTCTTCTCTTTTTGATACCGGCAGTCCAGCTAATTTTGTGAGGAAGTCTTTTGTTCCATTTAAAGTAAATAATGCCGTAATGAAGTCAATCTACCGCGGCCTTGGCAAATCTGATTTGAAAACTTATGGAACAACTGATGCAAAAATTAAATTTAGAAATCTATGTAAGAAAGTAGCATTAAATATTGTGCCGGACACAACTATGTCAATCCCACTTATACTGGGACGCGATTTTCTCAATAAGTGTAACATTCACTTATATCAAAAATTAACTAAAAACACTTTTCCAAATAAATATAATGAATTTGTCGATGAAAAACAATCCTTTTTTTGTGCACTTGATCTGAATAAAAGAAATAAGACAGGAAATCAATCAGCTGTTATTAGTGATGTGGAAAAGTTATCTGTTTGCCAATTGGAAAATTCAAAAGATGATTCTAGTACTCACGAGTACAAAGACTATTATGAGGCAGGAAAATATGTAGTTTGCTCTTGTGAGGAACAAATGTTTATAATCAACTGTTTAGGCAGTGATTATGAATTAGAAAATGAAGTTTTACATGAGGCTGCTTGTGATGCTGCTGGATTGTGTAATTTGGAAAATTTTTTTAACGAAGCTTGTTGCATTGATGTGGTTTCGTCGGATGTCGATGTCAATCGGAATCTCAGTCAGAAATATTTTAAAGACTTGCATGAAGCTATAAAAAGGAGTTATTTTGAGGCAAGTGGTATCGAAGTAAAACCCTATGACTATGAAATGAATATTCGATTAACAAGTGATGTTCCATTTCACTCTTTGCCGCGCCGTTTATCCTATTATGAGAGAAATGAACTGCAGAAAATTACTGATGAATTGTTAGCGAATAATATTATTAGACCCAGTGAGTCTCCTTATGCTTCCGCTGTAGTCTTAGTAAAGAAGAAAAATGGGCAAATACGTAAATGCGTTGACTATCGTCCTTTAAATAAATTAACTATTAGGGATAATTTTCCATTGCCCCTTATTGAGGATTGTATAGAATACTTAGGTGGAAAACAATACTTCACAACTCTTGACTTGCGAAATGGATTTTTTCACGTCAAAATGGCTCCAGATTCAATAAAATACACCTCTTTTGTAACACCATATTGACAATTTGAATACCTGTGTATGCCATTTGGTCTAAAAAACGCCCCTGCCATATTTCAGCGGTACATTTATAATATATTTAGAGATTTAGTTGATGAAGGTTTAATTATAATTTACATGGACGATATTATTATCGCCACTGCAGATTTTAGGACACATTTAAAATTGGTTTCTAAGGTATTGCGAAGAATGAAGGAGAAAGGTCTAGGGCTACGAGTAGCTAAATGTAAATTTGGTTACAAAAGAATAGACTACTTAGGTTATTGTGTGAGTCCTGAGGGAATTCGCCCTGGTGATTCACATTTGACTGCAATTAGGCATTATCCCTTTCCACGTAATCAGGCGGAAATGAAAACTTGTTTAGGATTATTTTCATACTTTAGGAAGTTTGTACCGAATCACGCGAAAATCACAAAAGTTTTAAGGCAATTAACATTGGATGGAAAATATATGCCAACGGATGAATGTTATAGGGCTTTTGATTCATTGAAGGAGATTTTATCATCCGGTCCACTTCTTGCTATTTACGATGCAGGTAAACAAACTGAATTGCATTGTGACGCAAGTTTATCCGGATTTGGTGCGGTACTTTTGCAGCGCCAGCTGGACGGAAAGTTTCACCCCGTTATGTTTTTTTCTAGAGCAACAACGGCTGCTGAAATGCGATATCATAGTTTTGAGCTAGAAACGTTGGCCATCATATATGCCCTACGTCGTTTTAGAGTATATCTGCAGGGAATACCATTCAAAATTGTAACTGATTGCAATTCTCTGACACTAACTCTAAGTAGGAAACAATTGAACGCTAGGATTGCACGTTGGGCTCTTGAGCTAGAAGATTACAATTATACCATACAACACCGAGGTGGTGTTAGTATGGGACATGTTGACGCCCTTAGCCGCTGCCCAACTGCTGGAACTGGTAATGTTACTGATGCTTGTACTGCTGCTGTAGAGAATAGGTCAGACCGTGGGATATGTGAATTAGTTGCCACAGTGGATTTCAGGGAAATAGATTTTTATGTTCAGGTTGCCCAAAATCGTGATGGGACAATTGTTCAATTGAGGAACAAGTTGGAAAAGGATACGATTGAAGATTTTGAATTAAGAGATGGATTGGTTTTTAGAAAATGCAAGGATGAAGTTCGTCAGTTGTTTGTGCCGTCTGAAATGGAATTCAATGTTATTAGGTTGATTCATGAGAAAATATGTCATCTAGGTGTGGAAAAGACTTGCGATCAAATAAGGAAAAACTACTGGTTCCCAAAGATGAGGCAGAAAGTGGAAAAGTTTATAAAGAACTGCATTCGTTGCATCATGTGTTCAGCTCCTGCACGTATTAACCAGCATAACCTCCACAGCATTCCTAAGAGCCCGGTCCCTTTTGATACTATACATATAGATCATTTTGGGCCTTTGCCGTCCATCAATTCGAAGCGTAAGCACATTTTGGTCATTATTGATGCCTTCACTAAATACGTTCGTCTCTATCCAGTCATTTCTACTAGTACAAGGGAGGTTATTGCGTGTTTGGACAAATATTTTAGATACTACAGTAGACCGAGGCGTATTGTGTCTGACCGTGGAACGTGTTTCACTTCTCTTGAATTTGGTGCATATTTGTTAAGGAATAATATATCACATATTAAGATCGCAACTGCCTCTCCGCAGGCAAATGGGCAAGTAGAGCGCGTAAATAGAACAATAAAGGCTATGCTGAGTAAGGTAACCGAACCTATCAGTCACGCCAATTGGACCGTTATGTTAGGCAGAATAGAATACAGCTTGAATAACACCATTCATTCAACTATTAAGGAGGCTCCTATTAAACTGCTGTTCGGTGTTGAGCAAAGAGGAGAGGAAGTTGATGAACTCACGGAATATCTTGAAGAAAAGCTTGATGCAAGTACTGAATGTGATTTGAATGAGATTCGGTCGACTGCTTTAGATGCTATAGAAAAATCACAGGAATACTCTCAGCAATATTTTCAGCAGCATAGCAAACCAGCAAAGAAATATTGCGAAGGTGATTTTGTTGTAATCCGTAATGTAGATACAGTCATTGGTACAAATAAGAAGTTAATCCCGAAATACCGAGGACCATACGTAATTCATAAGGTTTTGCCACATGATCGTTACGTGATTAGGGACATTGAAAATTGTCAACTTACACAACTACCATATGATGGTGTTATAGAAGCCTCTAGGATTAGAAAATGGCTAACAGACGATAGCTCAGCTGAGTGATTTCTAGGTCCCCTTTTAGGCAATTGGCAATACTTGGTATTAGTAAATAAGTATTAGTATAGCTTTAAGCCATTCATGTCACAATCGAGGTCGATTGAATTGTCAGGTCGGCCGAAGTTGTAACGAGTAATTATTCATAATTATAATTTAATATTAAATCCCTTATCAACACTGACAATATTTATAGCAGGTGGCAACGTTCTGATTGGCCAATAAGAACAAAGCTTTTAAATTACCACTTGACGAAATTCGTTCATTTTGCTATTGGTCAATCAGAATCGAGCTTCTTTTTCTTAAGTGACATTTTTTAATTTTTCTTAAGTTAAGTTAATATAGAAGATATTGTTAACGAACGCGGACGCTTATTTTTAAATAAACATAATTTTCTAAGCCTTAAAATGTTGAAAAATATTATTATTTATATCCAATCAGTTTTTAGCAGAACGTATCAGTACCGATTTCAAGGCCGCTACACCTTTCATCAGCGTTCAATTGTCCATCGTTACAATTTTCGTAAAGTGGATAATAATTGAGAAGAATACCAACTATTTAACCAGTTTTCAATAGAAACAGAATACGAGAATTAATTTTAAATTCATTTTTTATACTAAAGTATTCTACTTTGTAATTTAACGTTTTTGTTGTTTTTACTCTATATATTAGGGAAATTCACATTTTACTGTGACCCTTGATATTTGGGGATGTTGCTCGTGCCCAATATATATAGAGTAAAAACAATATTAATAGAATATGAATATTTACATTATTATTCCTATTTTCATTGTTTGAGTTTCTATTTTCAGTTTCATTGCTTACAATATTATTCTTATTGTTTACATTTTTTTTTTTTACTTTCATCATATACATGATTATAATAACAATAATCATTTTCATCTTGAAAGACACTCTGATTTCTTTCATTGTGATTATATTTGACTGATTTTGCCGATTTCTTCATTATGTGTTGCCTATTTCTTCTATATTCTATTCCGGGATATCATAATGATGTCGGATTTTCCTTAATGCATACCTCTTCTCCTATCTCTACTTCTTTCAAATATTTTGAATTTTTGTTGTAATTTTTAGATGATACAGCTTGTTTTACTTCTACCGCTTTTTTAAATTCCTTCCGATCAGAATTTTTATATTTTAAGCTATTAGAAATAATAGGAATTTTCGTTTGTAATGTTCTACTCATCAGCAGTTCTGATGGGCTTGGCAACTCATTACTTCTTGTAGCACGAAACTGCAAAAACGCAATATACGGATCTCACCCCGATTCATTGCACTTATGCCAAATATTTTTTATTGTTTGGATTGACCTCTCAACAATTCCGTTGCAACGAGACAAATATGGACTTGATGTTATGTTATCAATTTCCCAGTCAGTATAAAATTCACTAAACTCTTTTAAACCGGAAGGTGGTCCATTATCTGACATTTAAACTGCCGGAATACCATACGAGCAAAAAAATAAACTTCAGTTTTTTTATGATATGTCGTGTTGCGTAACCTGAACTTATCAATTCGACTTCAAACTACTTCGAATAGTAGTCGAAGGTAACTAAATACACTTTGCCATCAAATTCAAATAAATCACAACCGAATTTATACCAAGGTATGTTGGGAATCTCATGGTTTCTCAATTCTTGTTTTGGGTTGGAATTTTTGTATTTTAAACAAATTTCACAATTTGATACCATATTGTAAATATCATTGTTGATGTTTGGCCAGCATATGGAGGCTCTCGCCAAGTTTTGGCAACCATTGATTCCCATGTGTCCATGTGTAAGATTTTAGCATATTTTTCCGCAGAGATTGTGGAATTAGAATAAATTTATTCTTGAATATTATGCCATTAACTATACTTATTTCATCTTTGATTGAATGAAACTGTCGAACTTGATCGTCTATTTGTATTTGTTGTTTTAGGCCAACCATGTTTTATAAACCTGCGTCCTGTTTTATACCATTCTCATTAAAAATATGACCAATAAACTTGATCTCAGTTTTAAAAAATTCCGATTTAGACTTATTAAACTTAATGCTGACTGCTTTGCCACGTTCCAACACCTGACTCAGAATTTTGTTATGTGCTTCAGCAGTACGTGCATGAACAAGAAAATCATCAATGTAAATTACCAACGCTGGAATATCTCCAAAAATCTTCACCATTTCTGAATGAAAAATTTCTGGAGCTGAACTTATACCAAAAGGTAAACGCAAAAACCGATTCCTGCCAAAATGCGTATTGAACGTACATATCCTAGACGACTATTCATCAAGTTGTATCATCCAAAACCCATGCTACGCGCACTTATTATGTCACCAAATAACCAAAAGGAAAATGCTTTTGTCAAAGGAAAAGATAGCAATTCAAAAACGGTATAAGAGGTATGTAAAAAGATCTTCCCGGCAGCTATAATTGAGCAATATTGATTCTTATCCCACTAGTGACGCGTAAGCATATAACGTACTCTTCATACCCATAGAGTATGCATAATTTACTAGTTCGAAGATGTACTTGACAAAACTAATATAAAAGATAATGCGGTTAGATGATGTGCCACATGGGGTATAATTTTCCAACCCAAATAAATTATAATATAACACCTATGACAGACTAATACCCTATATTCATGATCTGTCCCTAAAAACCGACATAAATACTTCGTGGTTATCCTTCCCAAAAAGAAAACTTAAAGATTCATCTTGTAATATTCAAATATAGAAATGTTTATTGATAATAAAGATCATTAGGAATATTATAGTTATACAAACATAATACGACTACATATATGTATGTATTAATTAAGTAAAATGCGAGAGCGTAAAAAAAATTGATAATAATTAAGTTTTCGTTTCTTTACTTCTTTTTTTTTACTAATAAATCGAACTGGGGAACATATTTGAATCGGACTGACTAAATAAGGAGATTAAGTTGATAATAATTAAGAGTAATGATCACTTACAGAAAAATTGTTGTATGAAACTTACTCCACGTTGATTGATTTGTTGGGTCCAGCATTCAATCCGTGTTGTTATAGTTTGTGTTTTCAATAGTTTTTTTCTTCTTTTGAGTAAATGATAATTATGATTAAATTATGTATGAAACATTGTAATAAGTAAATGCAGATTTTAGATTAAGGGACTTAAATAAAAAAACAATTCAAAACAAAAGATAGGAATAAGTAAAATTTTACACAAGAGAAAAAAAAATTTGTAAAAAAATATAAAATTCATTTTACTACACAAAACTTTTATGTAAATAACATAGAATGCAAAATTGATTGTTATAATATATACTAAGAATATTAAAAATTTATGATATTATTTCATAACCCTAATGTATGTATGTAGATTAATTTAATTTATACTAATATTTAGGGCATTATGTAATTAATTGATTTTAGTGTTAGTTTAGTATGTAGATTATATTAAATTAAAATTAAAATTAGCTGTGAGCCCCTGTATGTTGACTTTGTTTGGCTATTGTAAACTTCAAATTATATTTATTCATCATTTAGACAATAACGGTTAAGTAAAATTTATTTAATAATCGTGTAGACTGCGATGTTTCTACATGAAGAGGTCATTAATAAGGCATCGGAACCGCACATTTCTCCCGCTGGAAATGTAAGAGATAAAACTAATCTAACCAACACAATCGTAATTGACATCACTGTTCTATTACAGCATTAGCCACGCCCTATGCTCTTGGTGTTGGCTGAAGTGGTTAGTGCGTTGACTACTAAGCAAACAATGACTTGGGGCCTGGGTTCAAACCCAGGCCAGAGCAAGTCAATCAACATCATTAATTTCTCTAATGAATGTACATTAGTGAGACATTGTATTAATTGTTGTCGGACTATTTCAGTGATGAAGGCATAGCACTGGTCACTAAAAAACTGTTCCGACAGCGATTGATGCTATCCAAGCTAATGTACACAACATCGCCCTCCTTCGTCGGTTAGCGGAAACATCGGCGAAGTAAAACAATTAATAAAATGCCTGCTAATAGAGCTTAACTAAGTTAATGCGTCTACTTAACACCGGAGGCGCAACCATTCCCTGCCCTAAAAATTAACATAACGCGCAAAGCAGAGTTGTGAAAGAGTTAAGTCTTCTAAATTTTCAACATCTATCTTCTCTACCCTATCCCTCTCCCTGAGTTCCGGCACAGTGCATTGCACACGTAAGGGTCATCCCCTGAGTGCTGGTCCTAATTAAAAAAAAAAAAAAACATACTGGGGCTCACAGCTAATATTATGCAGCAAAAAAAGATATTTAATTTTAAAATATTTCTCCATTTTTTAAGAAATTTTCGAAGAGATATACCTATACACATTGGCTCCAGCTTATTTCAACCAACCTTTTCATATTTTTGTATATTTATTTATATATATATGTATACTATCTCTGTTTAGAGGCCTAAAAACAGGTCTTGCCATAGAGTAAACAATTATATTTTACGCTCGCTAAATAAAAGAGCATAAGCGTACATTTGAGTTTTGTTTCCACAATTGTGTATGGCGCTGACATCAATGTTATAGAAAAACGTGTTATGTTCAGCAGCGTTACCGTTGACAATTTTCAAAAAGGGGATTTTCCAAAAAAGGGTCACAAAAAGGGGATTTTCCAAAAAAAAGGGTCACAAAAAGGGGATTTCTATGAAAAAAACGGGCATCTTCAAAAACAAGAAAAAATAAAGCAAATAAACACGTTTAATTTATAAAAACAAAGGTTAAAAAACATTTTCATTAAAAGTATTTTTATAAAATATATGTATGTATGTGCACATAACGAAAAACAAGCAAGAGAAAACAAAATTTTTTGTACATAAATTTAAAATAAAAATAAATATAAAAATCGAAAATATGTTTATGTAATCATTTTATGAAAAAAAACATAGCTACCAAAAATATAATATAGTTCATGGTAACAATATGTATAAACATACTTAAGTTTTCTAAAGGATAAGACACATATACCTAAATTTATTCTCTTAGTGTTGATAACAAATGAAACATACGATTTGCAAGAGAAAGACAACTGTGTAAATTTTCTATGCATCTCATTATTAAATTAATATATATAAGCAAATTAAAATATATGTATAGTCATATAATTTTGCACTCAATACCTATTTTTTGAAACTGTTCTTCTGTATTTTTGAATAAGTTCATCACTAGGAATCCAATCTTTCAAGTCACTTTGAAACAAATTTAAGCTGGATAGCATGGACTGACAAGTGTCAACTTTCAGTCTATTTGTTAATTTATTTTTAAGTCATGCTAACTTCGAAGAAAACACGTTCAGCAGAAGGACTACTACTGTCAAAGAAAATATATATGACGCAAATTTATACAAGTTTGGATATAATTTGTCGTCCAAACCGTTTTTTAAATTTCCTATTTCATGCCAAAAGGTTTCAGGCTCAAGTATTTTTATAAATGCTTCATAGCTTTTGACATTCGCTTTGCTTTCTAATAGCTTGAACTCAGTTACAAATTCGTCTGGTTCACTAATTATATTACTAAAAACAGAAACAGTTTCAAAGTAGTTAATGTCCTCAACTGATTGGATAAAAACTGGATCTAAATATTTCAATACACACAGTCTTTTATCGCTAATATTAATTCTTGATAACATTTTACTACACAATGTTTGGTAAAAAAGTAATATTTTGTTTTTAATATTCATAATATCACTCCTTGAGATCTCGTTAGTATTTATTTCTAGCACGGCTTCATGGCCAATATATATTCAAAATATATAATTTTAGTTTTAAGTAGCAATTGAACGTGTCGTTCCGTTCCGTTCCTTGTATGTGTGATGGAATTTTTGGATCAAAAAACGGTGGATCATCTTGATTTAAATATTCTTTCAATGTATCGTACGGAATTTTTCGCGTGAATGGTGGTTCAAATACGTTATTTATATAATTTAAATTGATCATTTCCCTGTAACTTGTGCAATTAAAGTTTATATCTGGTTTTTTATTAACTCTAACTTCCGTTGGGTCTTCAACATCGTTTCGATAGCGTAGAATTTTCTTTATAGCACAGTCTCGCTTTTCTTTCCTATCATCATTGGCACATAACATTTAATTATAAATTCAACAAGAATCCGTAAATTTTCGGATGGATTTTCCGTTGCCGCATACAATCGTAATAATCTACCGGCCTTGGTAAGCCAGCGAGAATGTACAATTTTCCCTTTTCTGGTTGAATTTATAATTAAATGTTATGTGCCAATGTACTTCAATATCAACTATTACAGCTTTGTCGTGTACGGTAGTGCGTTATTTTTCAAGTTCATTAGTTGGTCATGGTTTCTACAACATAATTTACGCAGTATTGGCAATAAAATAATTAAAGATATTTCATATTATGCGCATTCGGAAACTATCTTGCTATCAATGAAAAGAAGAACGAGACTCGTATGATTATAGATTCGATACAAATGCAGAAATACTTATTGCAAAATGGAATGATAACAAGTGTGTTATAATTGCCACCAATTTCGATTCAGTAGAACCTCTCCATAAAGCAAGCAGGTGGGATCGATAGGCTAAAGAAAAGCGAAGCATTCCACAACCGCTTTTGCTGAAGAATTACAACTCTTACATGGGTGGAGTGGATCAACATGACTGGTTGGTGGGAAAGTATGAAACAAATATTAGAGCCAAGAAATGGTACTGGCCGCTATTTATTAGGTGTCTTGATATGTCCATAGTAAACGCATGACTCGCTTACAAGCTAGTAAACGATTTAAATTTAAGTTTGGTAGAGTACAGACGATCTGTTGCCGTACCGTACATGAAAATTATTCAAAAACCGTTTGTAGGTAGGCTGAGAACGTCTGCAACAAAAGTTTTCGAAGATGTAAGATATGATAACCAAGGTCATTTTATGAAAAAAAGAGAGAAACAGCGAAGATGTCAAGGACAAAACTGTTCCTATTTCCTTTTGCGTCAAATGTGATGCAAGGGATGCTTCATTCTTTACCATAAAAAATAATCTTAGTCTTGACTTCACCTATAGTACGGTTGATATGTTTAAGTGCCAGTGTCCTAATTTTAGGACAGGCTATATTTATGTAATTTTCATAAAAAATTAATATTTATACTTTATTTAAAAACGTTTCACTAAAAAAAAACTTTTAATTTTTAAAAGTTTGCGTTAATAGGTTAAAAGTATCTTTAACGTGTAAAACATTAAAAAAAATCAATATTTTCTATGCTTGTTTCTAAAATGTATTCTTTTTCAAAAAGGGGCACAAAATAAATCATATTGATCCAAAAGAGGATTTAAATTAAAAGGGCCCAAAAAAGGGCTTTGCAGTCAGAAAAGGGGCAAAGTGCCCCTTTAGGGGCACAACGGTAACGCTGATGTTCAGTAGTTGTATATATAACAGTGTTCCGCTAAATTCAAAATATCCCAGCTAGCATTTTCGATCGTAGAAGAATCTTCCGCGATGTCGAATTCCGATCGTGCAAGTTCAGTTCAACGGGAGAAACTGTGTCATGAGGGCGACTCTTCCATATGAGTCATCTACGATGCCCCTTATAGAATCGTATGAGACTCCTTTATTCTTACTTCAAACGAGCCTAGAAAAAATCGCCGCAATGAGTCTTGTACGATGCGCGGAAAAGGATCGCGTAAGACTCTTATATTCATACTTCAAACGAGCCTTGAATAAATCGCCGTAATGAGTCTACTACCATGCGCGGAAAAGAATCGTGTAAGACTCTTTTAAATAAAAAGAATTTTTTTTGTTTTATATTTTTTAATACATTTAACCTTTATGTCAACAGCAGAACTACTTTACGCACGTCAACAGCAACATACCTGGGTATGTTCATACGTTTTTATGGGGAATGGCATGCCGTTAGCATTAAAATGCTAATATCCAAATCGTTTGTTGGAATTTCTGTGTTGTTGGTTTGTTAGAAACAGACAAAAGCTTCAAAATTGTTATATTAACCTGTTTTACACTTACACTTAGTCATTGTTTGTGGAAAAAGTGGCTGTATTGGTAGACACACGTATATATATAGATAGAAACATCCCTGCAGGATATGTCAATAGTAAAATTATACTTATTTTCTATTGACGATGGCAACAGTTCTATTGACAAATTATACCCCAAGTAATGCTATCTACTATTGACATTTAACACAGGCGTGTCCTACGAAATCTACCAGTAGACTGCGTCAATACTGACTAGGTAGTTCTTGTGGGACCATATGGAGCAAATGTACATAGTAAGATTTTACTGACTTGCGAGTACTATTGACGATGTCACCACATTGTGGGAAATGTCCGTAGTAAAACTGTACTGATTCACTGTAGACGCTGTCACCATCTGCAGGAAATGGCAATATTAAAATTATACCGACTTTGAGCTCATCAAAACCGTCAAAAATTTTCTCTACTTATCAAAAACAAAAGAAAAAAAAATTTGTTGACAGTGTCACCAAAAAGACACCATCATTGTTGACAAAAATGTTGACATGGGTACACTGAACCCCATGTTTCCTTCAGGGATGTATAAGTCAGAAGCATGTATTGATGCTTAAATTTCATTCTTTGTAATTTCGTCAGCAAATTTAGTTTACATTTATGATTAGAAGTGAAAAGACTTTTCTGTTTATTTTGTGGAAGTAAATAAAAGTTAATACCTAAAAGTTAAATGGCAGATGGTGAATGTCTTACTCCACGACAACTAAGCACACTTTCGTACTATGAACAACAAACATATATTCGTCAAACGCTTGAAGAGAGCCAAGACGAAATAAGTGACGACGATTCAATAGTTGGTGACGAAGCCTTATGTCACTCAGACGTTGAAGAACCCACGTTACCAGAATATGACCCAGAGGACGACAGTGATTCTGATGAGGAATTTGAAGATGCACCAATTGAAACTGGTGAATATTTTACTGCCAGAGATGGTAATGTTTGGTCTTCGATACAACCACAACCTGTAAGATTCCGTTCGCACAACATTCTAAGAAGTGCACAATCTGGTACGGGCAACGCAAGGTGTGACCATTGCAGAAACGTTCCATTTGATATTGTCATACGAAATATGCGACATATTATTCGTGAATCAAATCGAAAGGCAAGGCAATTCTATGATAATGACAATGTAAAAAATCCAACAAGAGAA
This sequence comes from Lypha dubia, assembly GCA_947311025.1. NCBI lineage: Eukaryota > Metazoa > Arthropoda > Insecta > Diptera > Tachinidae > Lypha > Lypha dubia. The sequence continues at coordinate 62,310,063 of OX371261.1, read as the reverse complement.
CCAAGATCATGGATTCCCATAACAAAAAGTGAATTTGATGCATATTTGGGCCTACTTTTGCTAAGTGGCGTTACACATTCTGGTTACGTGCATACGAAAGATTTGTATATATATGATAAATGTATGTATTTGAACTTTATAATAATAACAATAATTTTAATTACAAATAATTATATAATAAAATAAAACATAATAAAATAAAAATTTACTCAAAAGAAACAATACTTTAAAATTATATTATCATATTTGCATGCGTTTTACTGTACATACCCAGGTATGTATGCTGTTGACGTAAGGGTGCAACTTTGTAAATGGGGTTTATCTTCCAAACGGATTATTCAATCCTAACCAATTTAGAGACTATTGCGTAAAACAGTTTTGGCTAGGATATCACATAAAATATCGGAGTCGATCCGATTATCCAGTTCAGAGCTACAGCGTTTTCAAAATGCAAAACATACCCAGGTATGTTGCCGTTGACATAAAGGTTAAATAAAAGAATTCATGTTTCAATAAAAAAATATGTACATAAATATATATGTATGTATGTATAAAAAAATTAAATTATTTATATTATATATTAGGTGTTGTCTCACTCTTTTTGCTTCGCAGTTGATCACCTGCATGAACAACTTTATTCATCCCTGCATCGTCAGCTGTGTGGAATTTAGAATGGCAGACATCTTTGAAAAGAGAAAGAAAATAAAATCAGAATTCCGTAAGAGCATGCCATAAAAAGCACTTGTTATAATTTCCTTTATGTTAAACTGTTGAATGCAGGGCTTATTGCTTGTTCCACGCCAGCTCAACTTTGTACACACATCATCGATCAGCATTTTTTTATAGCATTCCTCATAAATGAATTGGAGCAGTCACCACCAACTTTACTAATAATGTATTTCTGTAAAGAAAGATATAGATAAATAACTATTGATAGAAAGATATGTAGGTATATATGTATGTATATAGATATAGTTATAAAAAAAGATAGATATATGTGTATGTATAAATAGATAGACATACCAATTGGACAACAATATTCTCGTTCTGCTGTACTTGTTCATGTAATTCTTGTAACTGTTTTATATATGTAAGAGGTAAAGGAGGCACTAAATTGGTTTCCTTTCATCGCAAAAATTGAATTTTAGCTGGTGCACCTCATTTCTTGAGGTTACCTCTTCCTCTGTTAGCCTGCCGATTTGCTGCTTTTGCGCACGCAATTCCCCTAAAATTTCTGCCAACATCTTATTTGTACGATCTTTTTTTTTTTTTTTTTTTTTTTTTTTGATAAATTTATTATTTATTGAATCTTTAATTATTAATTAAATTATCAATAAGTTTTTCAAATCTTAAATCTAAAAAATATTAAATATAGGTTTAGCCAATGCTAAACAAAATTTTTAATTTCAACGGTTAATTTTTGTTGTTTTACATCTCTCGTGAACGGCTGAGAAAAAGAGTATCCCTTCTTTTCAGCCGGGTGTGGCCTCTATAATGAAGAATATTGCGCGCGAGTGGATTTGGGTGCAACTCAAGTTTTTTATATATTTTTTCACGTGTTTTGAAAATACTGTCTTCACCAACGGAACGTCTAGATCTTTATGAATTCGATGGTTTCTGACATACCAGGGGGCTGCTGTTATTGTACGTAGGATTTTATTTTGTCGCCTTTGAATTCTTTCGACATTCGATGCTGAAGCAGTGCCCCATAATTGGATTCCATAGGCCCATATTGGTTTCAGGATCGCGTTTTATAACAAAAGTTTACAGTCAAGACTTAATATTGAGTTTCTTCCAATAAGCCAATTCATTTGGGCTGTTTTTAATTTCATTTGTATTAACTTTGCGTCTATATGCGATTTCCATGTTAAACGACGATCAAGATGAACGCCTAGATATTTGACAACAGTGTGTTGCGGTATGGTCTCGGTGTTAATTTTTATAGGCGGGCATGTTTCCTTGCGCAACGTAAAAGTTACGTGCACACATTTCTGCTCGTTAACTTTTATACGCCATTGTTTAAGCCATTTTTCCAATTTGGATATATATCCTTGTAAGTTGATGGAAGCTTCTACTGGATTTTCATGGACGCTTAAAAAAGCTGTATCATCAGCAAATGTTGATGTATGAATGTTATTGCTTAACGGTAAGTCAGAGGCATAAATTAAATAAAGTAAGGGACCGAAGATGCTGCCTTGGGGAACTCCGGCTTCGATCGAGTGCGGAGGGCTTAAAAAATTACCTTCCCTACCTACAAATTTTCGTTCCTCTAGATAGCTTTTTTAAAGCTTGACGATGTTTGCGGGGAGATTGCGTGTTAATTTGTGGATAAGACCTTCGTGCCATACTTTATCGAAAGCTTGAGAAACATCTATAAAGAGCGCAGAGCAATATTTCTTTTTTTCAAAGGTGTCTCTAACTACGTTCACAAGTCTGTGAGTTTGTTCAATTGTGCTATGTTGTCTGTGAAAACCGAATTGATGATCTGGAATGCATCCACTTCTAGGCAGTATAGGCATCAGCTTGCTCATATACAGCTTTTCAAATAGTTTTGAAATGTTGGGCAATAAGCTAATAGGCCGATAGGATTCAACCTTCGTATGATCCTTGCCGGGCTTTGGTATCATAATAATCATCGAAACCTTCCATTCTGCAGGATAGTATTGCAGCCGTAGAATACTATTAAAATGAAGAGTATAACTCTTTTTGCAATATAAGGCATTTGTTGAAGCATTTCGTTGCTTATTTTGTCGACGCCTGGGGCTTTTCTGGTGTTAAGACTAGTAATAGTATTTTCAATCTCCGTCATGTTAAATCTCATCGGAATTTCTGGTAAAGAGACGACTGGTGGCAGTTCAACAATATCAGGAGAAATATTCGGGGTAAATACTTTTTGTAGTCGCCAGCTGCTAGAAAACGGGACCACAGTGTTGTATAAAATGCGGTATATTGACTCTCTGAAATTGAAAACCTGGGAGGAGAGTAAACAGATGATATCGCTTTTGATAAAAATTTTCAATGCAGATGTTCGTTGCTTGAAGATATTCTTCACGAAGGTCATTTAGTAGGTAGTGTTTTATTCGAGTTTTTATTAGGATTCCAGAGCCACCACAAGCTCTACCTTGAGGATCCTTGGTGTCGTAGAAATTATATCCACTAATTCGAAAATAGCTTCGGGACGTCAAGTGAGTTTCTGAGATAAGCATAACATCGATTAGTTTATCCAGAAGAAAGTATTCAATTTCATTTTTATGTTGGCAGATGCCGTTTGCGTTCCAAAAACAGATTCTTAAGTTCATGGTTTGTTCAATACAGCCTGCAACAAGGTAGACTGCATTTTCAACATTTCCTGCATCATACAGGACATGTTGAGAGTGAATGTATTTACTGTTTGTATAAGGATCTCTATTGAGGCTTCAATACGACTAAAATTATGCCCTGATTCTTCATTTACTGGTACAGTTTTTTGCGCCGGAATCTGGTTACTCTTTAAAATATTAGCGTATGAAAATTGACTATTAGGTTTTTGTTGAGTAAGAGTCGTGTTAGACTTTAAAACATTTGAGTATTGATTATGGCTAGACGACGGTTGAGGTAACTGTGGGTAGTTTAAAGGAGTGTTTAAAGGATAGTTGGCAGTGTGGTTTCCGCCGCAATTACTACATTTTTTTGCTTTGGTATCACCTTTTATTTTGTCACAGTTAGCGGTACTGTGTAACTCGCCACATACAACGCAAACGGTAGGCAACTTGCAATAAGTTTTGGTATAGCCAAATTCTTGACAGTTCATGCATTGGATAGGTCCAGTTTTTTTATGTGGCATCTGCAACTCTTCGATGCAATAAGTATTTTAAGCTATAGATTGGGTGCGATTCATTTTTTTTAATTTTCATGTCGCCGGGCTGTAGCTCGACTCTAAAAATAGGTTGGGGGATTTTTTCCCTGTTTTTAATGTTTGAAACATTTTTCACTTTGAAGCCATTATCTTCAAGGCCAGACTTTACCTCTTCTGGATCCACACTAGAGTCTATACCTTTTATTACGACGGTTAGACCTTAGCACTCTTTAATTGGTACGTATAAAAATTTTTGTTTTTTGACTCAAGGTCAGAAACTATTTTTCGGTAATTACTTTCTTGCACTACCTGGATTTTTGTTTCGGTAATATTTCCGCGCTTAATTGGAGTTACATAGAACTCATTTTCTCCAATTAAGGAGATAAGGCTTTTTACCAAAAAACTAGAGTTCTGCTCTCTTAAATATATCGGTGGAGGTTTACTCGACCTTGTTGTAGTTGTGTCTTCATTGTCTTGTTCTGATAAAATCGCGAAACGATTTTCGGAATTTTTTATTTTGTTTTTTCCATCTCTGGGAACTTTCGCTGTTGAAGCTATTTGAGCTGCTTTTGGACTTCTTCCCCTTTTTAACACGGTTATGTATCTGTCCATTCCTATTTGAATTTTATTATCATTTAATGTACTCACCGCATCTACCATTTTGTGCACGTTGGTCACCTTGTTACTTATTGTTTGTTTGTTTGTTTGTACAGCTAAGCTGACAAGTTTGCTGATGGGTGCAATTGTTGTTGCTTCTTGATCACTATTTAACATGTTCAAAGATAATGATCGCGCACGAGTATTTGTGTTTTCTGTTAAATTCAGGTTTTTGTTTAATTCATTTTTTTTATTGTCGTCATCAGCAACTAAAGTTATATATTGTACATTCCTACTGCTTGTAGGATTATTGTTGTTTTATCAGAAGATGAACTCATCAGAGTTCTCTTTTTTTTATTTTCACTTATATTAGTTTGTGTATGCAAATATTTATGTGTATTGCACACAAGCAAAAAATAAAATAAAACCAGTAAAATAACTGTTCACTAAATGTTTTGTTTTTTTTATATTTTTTGTGACTTGAAAATTTTTTTTCTTTTATATTTTTTTTTATATTCAGTTGCGACGATTATAAAAACGCGTCTGTTCATTACGAGAGTTGAAAAAAAAAATTTGTACGATCTGAAAGAAATAATGAAAGTTAAAATTATATATTGTAAATAAGCTGATGACTTCGTAGATAATGTCATCATACCAGTTGCGTTATCTGCCAGTTGGTGCTGTATTTGTTGTGTAGTTGTTGTGGTGTATATTTGTTGTGTGTTATTTGATGGAATATACTCTACTAATTGAGTGACGCCATTTGAATCTAAAAAAAAATTGATATTAGTTTAAAATATTAAAGTGTGGTTTCCAAAATTTATATGAAAATCAATAAAAAAAAAACTTAGTACTTTTCACATTAATTTAAATCAAATTATGTTGAAATATTACCACAAGTCATGGAGTACTCGTTCTGCATGATGTATTTCGGGAAGTAATACTATTTGTTTTTTTATTTTATCGTTCAAGCAAACAATTTTCTTTTTATTTTATTTATTTCAAAGGAAATTTTGTTTCCTTCTTCAATTTTATCATTCGAAAAAATCAATAAATGTTTAGATGAGACCGGGTTTTCAAAAAGCGGCTTTAAATTAGATACAGTGGTTCCTTCAAATTGTGGTGAATTATTTATTAAATTTATTTTCGTTATTTTTATAATGCTGTCGTTTACTAGGCAAAAATTGTTTGGCTCGAGCAAGGAAAAAATTTTTTTTTTGGTCTTAATACTCCTAAAGGTATCTCTTGCATATTTCCCCAAAATGAAACTGCAATCTGCTTGGAATAAGCTGGGCCTTATCGCATTGCTTACTTCTACCTGTCTTTTGTATAATTGTGCAGCCACGTTGTTGAACACGTTGTTGAACTTTTTAACGCTTTTTTCAGTTTTTGTAAGTGGTTTTCAAATTTAAATGCACTTTTGGACTCTAGGGATCCAAACTTTTTGGCGTCTTCGTGTAAGTTCAATAAGTTATGGAAATTGGACGTTAAAAATGTTATATCATACAAAACTGGTACATCTTTCACAAAATTTGCTAAAAGATGTTGTGCAAATAAAATGTTCGCTTTCCAATCTTCGTCAAAATGCGTATGGCTACTGATAGTTTCAAAAAATGATTGTATCTTTCAACAGTTAAAATATTTTTTAATAGAAATGGGCCAGTGTACAGCAGAAATTATCGAAGCTCTGTAGCTTTCCACCTATCAAGCTCATTCAAAGATCGTGGTATTCTGCAAAACTCGTATGGAATGGAGCTACGTAAGATATTCAAATTTTCCGAAATCTTATTAATATTCCGGGAAGTCAAGGAATAAATTTCACCTTTTACCTTAACCCAAGCTTTCAATAAAGTCCTCATTACTCCTAAGCACACTACATGCATATAATCTAAAGTAAATTGGCGTACCATGTCCATTTGGATATTTTCCATAGCAATTGGAGTCATAACATTATGATGCTCCGGCTGAGCACGATTTGTAAAGCTTTCATTCGTTCGCGCTGTACAGTTATTAACATAGGGGAAAACTCAACGATTTCTTACATTTTGTCCTTTCTGCTCACATCGAGTACATGAGAAATACCCGGTATGCCCTTTCGTGCCCAGGATATATGCCCTCGCTGGTGAATCCATTACAAAGCATCTAACCTTAACAGAATAGGACTTGGTTTCAAATTCAAACCCATCTTTAACAAAGTCAATTCTGCCACAACTTCTTCTAAAAACTAATTAGCACTTTTCGGCTTGTAAACTCCAGTTAAGAAGACCTCACAATAATTTCGTACACTACCCAGAATTGGCCACACTTGAAGATAAGAACTTTTGCACAACGGTAAACCATCAATATTAAAATCAAGGTTTATAACATCTTCTTGATAATTATTTTTAAGAAAAAAATCTTTTAATGCGTCCTTAAGGCCATAGTGAATATATCTTCCGTCACCCGTTGATTTGGCTACTAACTCTTTTGGAGTACTTTCTCTGAGAATTGCCAATAACTCGTTGACTACAGTTGTAGTTAACCCATGTTTTACCATCCAAAGTCTAATTTTTTCTTTGACACTTTCATTATTCGGCCAATTAACTTCTTCCACATATTCCTCTGGAAAATTATAACTGTAGGGATCTATAAAATTTTCTGAATTAACATTTTTTTGTAAATAACTGTCCACATATTCCACTGGGACATTAACACAGTCAGATGATTCTTCCCACACTTTAATTATTTTTTTAGAAGAACACCATTCTATTTCATGATAAGCAGTTTCCATTATTTTTTTAGCTTATCGCTTGCTTTTTATTCTTATCTTTTTAATTTAAAAATCACTCTAGTTTCAAAAAAAACTTCAATTGAAAAAAACACTAATTTAAAGAACACTTTATTAACACTCCGAAAGTCTGCTTTCATCAAAAACTGGGTTGAAAAGAATAATATTTACTTATTTATTTACTTTTTCTTGCCAAACTTTTGTAGACATAACGGTTAAATTCGGCTAACTATCGGCCGAATGCGCAAACTGCGATTTTGAAGTGAGGTACATAATAAAAGAAGTCGCAAAAACATCATTTACACGACTAATAAACGATTACGGTGAAATAACAATCGTTCAATGGTCGTCAGAATACTTAAACGACGATTGTGGAATAACTTAAAAACACTCGTTCAACAATCATCAAAATGACTCGCAAAAGCATCATTTGGAAGAGTCAAACACGATCGTTGGTCGCCAAAGAGTAAAGAGTAGAAGAGTAAAATATAATTTTACTACAACAATCGTCTGGACGATTAAAAAAAAGAATCGCGAAATGATCGCGCTCGTCAAATTATCTTCCAAATGCTAGCTGGGATGGTTATATTGCTGCTTAGTTAGTATTAGTGAGTATGCGAATTCACCCAGCAAACAATATTAAGCGTTATTTTCCTTAGGAAATTATTTAGAATTTTCACAAAAAATTTAATTGTCTATTTCAAAAAATACATGGGAATAAGTGAATTATTAAAGTAATGTTTTATAATAGGTATGTTAAATAGACTTAAAGAAATATTATTTTAGTGTAATGATACAAAATAATATATATATATATATATATATATATATATATATATATATATATATATTGTAATAACATTTTTCTTTATTGCGTTTATGTTTGCTTGCGTATGAAATTAAGTTCATAATATCCAAGAACCAAAGATTTAATTTCAGAGAGATGTAATGAATAGAATAAATATTCAACAAACAATATTATTATTTGTGTCATAACTAGGAACGATACGCACGTTCATGCATGCTAGCTAGTCCGGTACTTGAGGGCAGGGATCTTGTTCCTGTATGTGACCATGATCAATATTACAAAAAAAATTAACGTGCGATTATTGCCCTGTAGTGCGATTCTGTAACTTTTAACAATAAACGTTACGTTAATTTTACCAACACAATTTATTGCTTGTGGTAACAATGCATCAATTCTGTAACTCAGTATAACCAACATTGTTAAAAAATTCAATAAGGTGGCATATTTGTTGAAAAACAATGAATTTTAAGTTAGAAGAGTGCACAAGAGAGGGCGCTCTCTTTAGTTTTTGTTAAAAATCAATACATTTAAACAATAAATTTTTAGTCAGAATAGTGTACAGGAGAGTGCGCTCTTTTTTATTTGTTCCAAAATATATTTTTTGAAAATTTCAAAATAACAACAACTTTAAGAATAAACAATGAAAAAAATATTGCTGTTAAGTTAACTGAAAAATTCGACGTTATAATTGAATATAATGCTAAACGATATTGTTAAAATCCTTACTGAATAACATCGACGTTAATTTAGCTGTTAAAAATTTTTAACAATTCAATTGACGTTAAAATTGAATAGAGAATCCCACTACTGATGTATGTAAGCTAGATGGAAATACATATATATATGCCTTTGTTTTATATTTTTTTGTTTTTTTCTTCTTCAGTTATGTTAAAACCTATTAGCGTATTGAAGATGTTCCCGCAGGAGCCTATATTCCCACCACCCCATGATATTTTTTTTTTCTTTTTTTTACGGCTCTGAAATTATTAATAAAAAAAATATCCCTAACACCTACCATTTACCAAAGACCTCTAAAGCCTTACATTAAAAGAGCAATTACATCATACTGACTATGTACATTTCAGATTTATTAATAAAAGTAAATTGTTACGTACAACAACAAAGGAAAAAAAAAATACAATCCTCTCAATCCATATCTGTGGACTTCTAACAATACCACTTAAGTATAAATCGTGACAAAAAATATTATTATTCCCGGTGAAATCAAACAACTAATGGTTGATGAAAAGAAAGTTTACTGATTATAGGTAGTTAATTAAGATGAGTTCATAACAGAAAAAAAATAACTTAATTTTTAAATTATCTGGCTACGAAGTAGCAGCTATTATCCAAAGTCAACAAATATGGGTTGCAAAGGGTAAAAAAAATTTATTATAATGATATTTATAAATCTAAAGGAATATATGTATAAATAGGAATATGCGAGTATGTATTATATCAATATAATTGTATATAAAAAAATTAATTCTCTCTTCTTATTCTTTAGTAAGAGTAAAAATAAACGATATGTAAATATGTATATATATATATATACTAGCTGATCCCGGTGTACTTCGCTACCCCCCTCGTTATAAAATAAAATGAAAAGTATTTATATATATGCTATTGTGACGATCGGTCCAGTAGTTAAGCCTATATTACGATTTTTAATTTTCCTAAAAAGGAGCGTGGTCCCATCCACTTTTCTCCCCGTACGTATTCCAATTTATGCCAATACCATATGTACCAAATATCATCGACATAGGTAAAAAAATGCCCAAAATATGGCGATTTAAATTTTTGGGTTATATGGGCGGTGCCACTCCTCTTTGTCCAATCCCGCCCATATTTGCAGCAGCACTAAAAAAATGCACACCAAACCGACGTACCAAATTTTGTTCAAATACCGTTTTCAGGAGCAGAAATAATAGATTTTTAATTTGTGGTTTGTATAAGAGGTACCACGCCCCTTTGTCCAATCCCGCCCATATTTGCAGCAGCACATAAGAAATGCACACCAAACCGACATACCAAATTTTGTTCAAATACCATTATCAGGAGCAGAAATAATAGATTTTTAATTTGTGGTTTGTATGAGAGGTACCACGCCCCTTTTTCCCATCCCGCCTATATTTGTAGCAGCACTTAAGAAATGCACATCAAACCGACATACCAAATTTTGTTCAAGTACCATTATCAGGAGCAGAAATAATAGATTTTTAATTTGTGGTTTGTATGAGAGGTACCACGCCCCTTTGTCCAATCCCGCCCATATTTTCAGCAGCACATAAGAAATGCACACCAAACCGACATACCAAATTTTTTTCAAATACCGTTATCAGGAGCAGAAATAATAGATTTTTATTTTGTGGTTTGTATGAGAGATACCACGCCCCTTTGTCCAATCCCGCCCATATTTTAAGCAGCACTTAAAAAATGCACACCAATCCGACGTACCAAATTTTGTTCAAATACCGTTATCAGGAGCAGAAATAATAGATTTTTAATATGTCGTTTGTATGGGAGGTACCACGCCCCTTTGACCAATTGGACCGAATTGTAAATCTAAACCATCCAGGGACCAACTCAAATACACACAAAAAATTTCATCGAAATCGGCCCAGCCGTTAAGGAGGAGTTCAGTTACTAACACACTTTCAGAAGAATTATATATATAAAGATATATATACATTTTTTTTTTTTTATTCAATATTTTCAATATTTCGCTTTGATATTTTAATCCCAAGTGGGAATTAAATTGATATGTTGGTTATGTTTGCATCAGCAATAAAATGTTTACGTATCTGAATATAGTAAAGTTCGACAAATAATTTGGGTTTTTTTTGTTTTTTATATATATATATATATATATATATATATATATATATTTTAAAATTTTTCTTTTCTTGTTAAGCACATGTAACCAACTCAAAAGTCGCGAACTACTTATATTCAGATACAATAAAAATAAAGGGTTAGTTTATTCATAATTTTTTTTTACAAATGGAATCTAATATTTAGGTTAAATAAATGGATGGTATAACGATAATGACTTACAAGCTTAATGTCCCCCGTTGCATGAAGGCCTTCTGCATAGTTCAGGATAACACTGCTGATTTAGTTGTAGATATTATAAGATTCTGGATGTTACTAAATTTAGGGTTAGCAGACCGGGATTTTACATTAAGGGATTTTTTTTTTTTTTTGTAGATTATAAAGGCAAAGTGATAGATAATAGAATTTTGAGGTTAGATAACAGTTTTTTTTTTTTTTTCTTTTCGTTGAGTTTTGTTGTTGGTTAGATGATCGTAGGGAGATATAAAATGTAGATAAATGTGGTAAATGTATTAGTATTAATACGCTGATTAAGCGATCGTTTCCGAAAAATGAATTGTTCTTAAAAATGTTTCTTAATGTTTTCGGAATTCACAGTTGGAGTCCTCTGATTGTTAATTTCTCAATTTGCTGCCTAATACAGGTGGTACTGACCATGGGTATGGTAACAGTTATGTCATAAAAAAATTTTCCTTTAAATTGCCCGTCTCCCCCGAATTTTCCCCACATGCGTTAGCGCAGAACGGTCGTAGTAGGTATTGGGGAGCGTTGGCCAAAAATAACGAGGCAAACTCTGTTTTATTAAAAGAACATAAATAAGAAGGTCGTATAAAGCAAACGTTGCCGAAAATTTGATGACAATCTTTTCTCACCTTTTTTTTTCAAGGAAACTGCTAATAAGAACACGTGGCCAGGACTTATTCCTTTTCTGGCTTTTGTCCTGAGAAAAATGGTTCCAATATTCGTGATATTTTCTCAATTAGAAACTCCCGTTTTCCTAAACTTACGTTTCGGTTCGGGAAAGGTACATTATTTAATTACCTGTTACTTGAAAAAAATATTTTTAATAAAGCATGAATTTTATTGCTTTTATTTTATATTTTTTTCTGTAAAACACGTTTTGTGATGTTCTAGGTTGTTTGTATAGATAATTAACTTCTTTCGGCTGAGGATAAAATCAAAAAGACTGCATTTTTCTTTTTGATGAACCATTAAACCTCAGAAGATATACATATATTTTTTTTCTTTAGTTGTAATTACATTCTCTTTATTTTACTCATAGTAAGTCTAATAACTTTCAAAACTCATAAGTACATATGTCTTCTTTTTTCTTATTTATACACATGGGTACTTTTTTTTTTTGTGTGTATAATTTTTTTTTTTTTTCTTTCTGATTGATTTTACCTTAAATCTCTGAGAATACTTCACTCATAATAGAGGTTATACATGAGACATACATGCGAGTTTCAGCGAGATCAGATAAAGTGCATATCATTGTGCGAATAGGGAACACCCCCATCTCCAGCTATGGCACTTATAATTCAAGGGGAAATTCATAAGCAAAGGTGAACTTTTTCAATCGAAAATTGTAAATCGATACTCAGAATCGCTCTCTTTCGATTTAACAGTAAACACAAAAAGATATCAATAATAGTAATACACTAACAGTGGTAATAAACGTTGTTTTTTTTTTTTCTTTTTTTTTTTTAATTACAAACTTTTATATGCTAACCCTCACTGTACCAACCTGTTGCTTTTTTCTAAAAACAATACGTAAAAAAAAAATTTTATCATCATTGGCATATTAAATATTATTAATAACTAACCAAAATTTGATGTTACAATATATAAAAGAAATCTAGGAAATCTAGAAATCTATAGTGCTGTGCATGAATGAAAGTTAAGAAAATATAAAATATATTCACTATCATTTGTAAATGTTTTATAGCATGAGGTATTGCATATTGGCAAATCATTCATAAGCATGAAATATTTACCAACTTGCACCATTGTATTAAACCTGTAAATAAATGTTTGCTGGACAAATTGTCTAAAAAAACGTGAAGACAAAGCAACAACAAAAATGTTAAAAATGAATAAAAATTGGTAAGCATCCGCCTCAAGTGTACTCGTCGCTGATCATCGATGACTGCATGAAAGAGCATCCGAATAGGTGTGACAAGTGCGTGTACGTTTTGCACTTTTGTGCAAAAAATTTTGAATTTTGCGGAACATTGATATATAATAAATCTTTATTATAACTCATAAACATATTTAGTAAGTGCCATTACATAGTACTCAGTACCGACCATTACATATGTAGAGTTGCCATTAACAATAAAGAACATAATCTCATAACAGTGTCTTAAAATGTAACACTTTAATGAGAAAGGCCAATGTATTTATTTTAATTACTATATATGTATGTATGTAGGTACATACCTTCCGTGAAAATTAAGGAATCAAGAAATTTTTAAAAGTTTGTTTCTTAAGTCTTTTGTTTATGAAACGACAAAACCCGGAAAAAATTTGTCATTTGTTTTGTTTTTATACCCTTCACCAAAAATTATAAGGGTATTTATAGGTTTGTCATTACGTGTGTAATTTCCACAATATTTATATGAGGTCCATATAGTATATATATATTCTGGATCCTTATAGATAGGGAAGTTAACTGAGCCCTGTCCGTCTGTCCGTCTGTCTGTACGTGAAATCCATTTTCTGAAGACACTAGAAGAGCTAGAGAATTGTTTCTTAAAGTAAAATGTAGGGATTTTTCTAAGGATGCTTCGTATTGAAAATCAACAAAAATAAAAATATCGATTCTGAAATGGATATATATACAAATAAATGAAGATATATATATATATTGATTGCAGAAATAAATTTATAAATACACTAGGTGCCTCAGTAGTATTGAATACGGGGTCAAGCGCATTGAATATTTGTCAGAGACAATAATTCAACACACGACCCATCGTGCTACTGAGGCTTGTTAGTTCTTTGTGTATATTAACTTAATAATAACTCAACGTATTTTTTCGTACAAACCCCTTTTTGTCACACATCTAAGCATGTGTGTATAAAAATACAAGGCATTTGCTTTTGAAAAATCAGCAGACTCAAATCGTTATTTGCTTTTACATACCAAGCAATATTCTACACACATAAAAAATTTCAATTTTTTTTTCACCAAAGCACATCCCTGTAGTTTTTTCGTGACAATTTACCCCAAAAGTGGCAGTACTATACAATGTGGACTGGTTATAAAACTATCCACATTTATCCTATACTCTGAAGACTGGTTATAAAACTATCCACATTGATCCTATACTTGAAAGACTGGTTATAAAACTATCCACATTGATCCTATACTCGAAAGACTGGTTCTAAAACTGTGGAAAATTTTACTGTCACTTTGTGCAGGCACTTAGCTGTCTTTTTGTGTCGCAGATGGTGGATAGTAAAAAATGTATGTCATTAAGTACACATAGCTTAAGTAGTACAATGTACAAGTACCAGTGAGTGTAGCTGAGTGGGTTGAGATGTTGATTACCAGTCGGAAGGTTGCTAGTTCAATTCTCAATACAGTCAAAATATATTTACAAAAATAGTGCAATGTTACGCATCCTTACTAAGTTACAAGTGGGCTGTAGGAACATTATTGTACTGCAGTGGGAATAACCAGGATGAAGATGACTAGGATGAAGATAAATAAAATAATAAGAATAATAATAAAAAAAAATAGCTGAAAGCAAAATTTAATTATTATTATCTTTTTAATAAATAAATAAATTTGTTATGTTTTTTTTTGACGAAATAATTTTTTTTAAGTTAATTTTTTTTTTTTTTTTGTGATAATTTTATTATTTATTGAATCTTTAATTATTTAAATTGAATTATCAATAAGTTTTTCAAATCTTAAATCTAAAAAAATATTAAATATAAGTTTAGCCAATGCTAAACAAAATTTTTAATTTCAAGGGTTAATTTTTGTTGTTTTACATTTCTCGTGAACGGCTGAGAAAAAGAGTAGCCCTTCTTTTCAGCCGGGTGTGGCCTCTATAATGAAGAATATTACGCGCAAGTGGATTTGGGTGCAACTCAAGTTTTTTTATATATTTTTTCGCGTGTTTTGAAAATACTGTCTTCACCAACGGAACGTCTAGGTCATCATGTTTCAACTCTCGTAGTGAACAGACGCGTTTTTATAATCGTCGCAACTGAATATAAAAAAAAATTAAATAAAAAAAATATTTTCAAGTCACAAAAAATATAAAAAAAAACAATACATTTATTGAACAGTTATTTTACTGGTTTTATTTTATTTTTTGCTTGTGTGCAATATACTTAAATATTTGCATACACAAACTAATATAAGTGAAAATAAAAAAAAGAGAACTCTGATGAGTTCATCTTCTGAAAAAAACAACAATAATCCTACAAGCAGTAGGAATGTGCAATATATAACTTTAGTTGCTGATGACGACAGTAAAAAAAAATGAATTAAACAAAAACCTGAATTTAACAGAAAACACAAATACTCGTGCGCAATCATTATCTCTGAACATGTTAAATAGTGATCAAGAAGCAACAACAATTGCACCCATCAGCAAACTTGTCAGCTTAGCTGTACAAACAAACAAACAAACAATAAGTAACAAGTTGACCAACGTGCACAAAATGGTAGATGCGGTGAGTACAATAAATGATAATAAAATTCAAACAGGAATGGACAGATACATAACCGTGTTAAAAAGGGGAAGAAGTCCAAAATCAGCTCAAATTGCTTCAACATCGAAAGTTCCCAGAGATGGAAAAAACAATATAATAAATTCCGAAAAACGTTTCGCGATGTTATCTGAACAAGGCGATGAAGGCACAACTACAACAAGTTCGAGTAAGCCCCCACCCATATATTTAAGAGAGCAGAATTCCAGTTTGCTGGTTAAAAGTCTTATCTCATTAATTGGAGAAAATGAGTTTTATGTAACTCCAATTAAGCGCGGAAACATCAATGAAACAAAAATTCAGGTAGCTCATGAAAATAATTACCGAAAAATTGTTTCAGATTTAGAATCTAAAAATAAAAACTTCTACACGTACCAATTAAAGAGTGCTAAAGGTCTAACAGTCGTAATAAAAGGTATAGACTCTAGCGTGGATCCGGAAGAGGTCAAGTCTGGCCTTGAAAATAGTGGCTACAAGGTGAAAAATGTCTCAAACATTAAAAATAGAGAAAAAAATCCCCCAACCAATATTTAGAATCGAGTTACAGCCAGATGGCATAAAAATAAAAAAGAATGAAGCGCATCCAATATATGACTTAAAGTACTTGTTGCATCGAAGAGTTACTGTTGAGCTTCCACATAAAAGAGCTGGACCTGTTCAATGCCTGAACTGCCAAGAATTTGGGCACACGAAGACTTATTGCAAGTTGCCTACAGTCTGCGTTGTATGTGGTGAGTTACACAGTACTGCTAACTGTGATAAAATAAAAGGTGATACCAAGGCGAAAAAATGTGGCAATTGCGGCGGAAATCACACTGCCAACTATAGAGGCTGCCCCCTTTACTCGTTTTTTTAAGAATTCATCAACCAAAAAAACCAATGCTACTCCCGCTCAACCTAAAACTCCTATTAACTATCCACAGTTACCTCAACCGTCCACCAGCCAAAATCAATTTTCAAACATTTTCAAGTCTAACGCGACTAGTGCTCAACAACAATCTAACATCAAATTTTCATACGCTAGTATTTTAAAAAGCAATCAGAGTACGGCGCAAAAAACCGTAAATGTAAATGAAGATTCGGGGTATAATTTTAGTCGTATTGAAGCCTCAATTGAGAGCTTAATACAAACTGTAAATACATTTACTCTCAACATGTCCTGTATGATGCAGGAAATGTTGAAAATGCAGTCTACCTTGTTGCAGGCTGTACTAAGCAAACCATGAACTTAAAAATCTGTTTTTGGAACGCAAACGGCATCTGCCAACATAAAAACGAAATAGAATATTTTCTTCAGGATAAACAAATCGATGTTATGCTTATCTCAGAAACTCATTTGACATCTCGAAGCTGTTTCAGAATTAGTGGATATAATTTTTACGACACCAAGGATCCCCGAGGCAGAGCTTGTGGTGGTTCGGGAATCCTAATAAAAACGCGAATAAAACACCACCTGTTGAATGATATTTGTGAAGATTATCTTCAAGCAACGAACATCTGCATCGAAACTTACTATCAAAAACTTGTAATATCATCTGTCTATTCGCCCCACAGATTCGCAATTACCGAGAGTCAATATACGGCTTTTTATAAATCACTGGGCCTCCGTTTTCTAGCAGCTGGCGACTACAATGCTACGCACACATTTTGGGGTTCACGTTTAATCACACCTAAGGGACGAATTTTATTCGACACAATATCTAAAATGGGTTTGAATGTAGTTTCAAGTGGACAGCCAACATATTGGCCAACAGATCGACAAAAAATTCCTGTTATCGACTTTGGAATTGTGAAAGGCGTGCCCAGCGAGATGGTTAAAGTTGAAGCATCTTTGGACTTATCCTCAGACCACTCGCCTACTATTGTCACTATTTACTCACACACAACATGTGATTTAGCGACGACATCTGCTCGTATTAACTGGCTGAAATACAGAAAATATCTGAGTGCTCATTGCTCGGAAAAAATGCCGCTGAGAACACCTTCAGACATAGACGATTCTCTCAGGTTGTTTGAAGCGCATGTTAAACAAGCTGCTTTTAATGCTACTTCAAATGAAATAAACCAACCAGTGAGATTTAACAATATTTTTTCTGTAGATATAGAAAGGCTATTGACTGAAAAACGGCGAGCTCGACGAGAATGGCAGCGCTACAGATCGCCCCAGCTAAAATTAAGGCTTAAGGAGTGTACCAAGCAGCTTAGGAAAGTTTTGCAAGCTCAAAAAACAGCTTCCCTTCAAAAATTCCTTCAAGAGCTAGATGCAACACCACAAACAGATTATTCACTGTGGCGTGCAGCCAGAGGACTAAAAAGGTCGGTGATATGCAAAGCCCCATTACGAGCCCCAAATGGTGACTGGGCAAAAACTGATGCTGAAAAAGGTGCACTCTTTGTTAAACACTTAGAAAAAGTTTTCACTCCGAATATTTCTGCTGATATTGTTGAACTGCCACCAGTCGTCCCTTTACCAGAAATACCGATGAGATTTAACATGACGGAGATTGAAAATACTATTACTAGTCTTAACACCAGAAAAGCCCCAGGTGTCGACAAAATAAGCAACAAAATGCTTCAAGAATTGCCTTACACTGCAAAAAGAATAATACTATTCATTTTTAACAGTATTCTACGCCTAGAACACTATCCTAAAGAATGGAAGGTTTCGCTAATTACTATGATACCAAAGCCCGGCAAGGATCATACAAAGGTTGAATCCTATCGGCCTATTAGTTTACTGTCTAACATTTCAAAACTATTTGAAAAGCTGTATATGAGCAAGCTGATGCTTATAGTGACTAGTAATGGATGTATTCCAGATCATCAATTCGGTTTTCGCAGACAACATAGCACAATAGAACAAACTCACAGACTTGTGAATGTCGTTAGAGACAGTTTTGAAAAAAAGAAATACTGCTCTGCGTTCTTTATTGATGTCTCACAAGCTTTCGATAAAGTATGGCACGAAGGTCTTTTCAATAAATTAACACAAAATCTACCAGCAAACATCGTAAAGCTTTTAAAAAGCTATTTGATGGAACGTAAATTTGTAGTTAGGGAAGGCAATTTTTTAAGCCCTCCGCAGTCGATTGAAGCCGGAGTCCCTCAAGGCAGTATCTTCGGACCCTTACTTTATTTAATATATGCCTCTGACTTACCGTTAAGCAGTAACATTCATACATCAACATTTGCGGATGATACAGCCTTTCTAAGCGTTCACGAAAATCCTGTAGAAGCTTCCCGCAACTTACAAGAATATATATCCAAACTGGAAAAATGGCTCAAACAATGGCGTATAAAAGTTAACGAGCAGATATGTGCACACGTCACTTTTACGTTGCGCAGGGAAACATGCCCGCCTATAAAAATTAACACCGAGACTATACCACAACACACTGTAGTCAAATATCTAGGCGTTCATCTTGATCGTCGTTTAACATGGAAATCGCATATAGACGCAAAGTTGACTCAAATGAAATTAAAAGCAGCTCAAATGAATTGGCTTATTGGAAGAAATTCTATATTAAGTCTTGACTGTAAACTTTTGTTATACAACGCGATCCTGAAACCAATATGGTCCTATGGAATCCAGTTATGGGGCACTGCCTCAGCATCGAATGTCGAAAGAATTCAAAGGCGACAGAATAAAATCCTACGTACAATAACAGCAGCCCCCTGGTATGTCAGAAACCATCGAATTCATTTTAAGTTAAATAAATTATAAAATGACTTTTATTTCATAAAAAATAGGGAATGATTTGGGGTTTTTAAGGGAGTGGTTTGGCAAGTATAAGGAGACAGTTAAGGGTAAGCCAAGAAGAACCGGCTTATGAACTGTCTTTTTGTGGCCTCTTGGTGACAATTAACCCCATCGTAGGACATCCCCTTGTTAAAGTGGCCAGTCATATGGCTAGCATTCGGACTGGTTGTGTCATAAAGGGGCTAGTATTATAATCAGCTCGGGGACAGCCACTTGAACTACAGGGATTATAACCATATATGTATATGTATGTATGAACACACATCGTTTTTGGAACACTATACGTACCAGACAAGTAAACTCTGTGGAAAATAATGTCGCACACTGATGATTAATTACAAATATAGTCTAATGTATTTATATGTATGTATGTTAAAAATGCTTTTGTATTTATCTTTTAAAATGTTGTATATTTGTCAATTTGTTTTTCATTTAAAAAATTTAAATATACATATGTACATAGGCTTGTAACTATATTTGAAAATAATAAACAGGTTATTTTATACATATATACGAGTATATACATATATATATATATATATAAGTATATAAGTACATAATTGAAATGAGCCGTCGCTAAAAATTATTTTGTCACTAGTAAAATAACTTTTCCTTTTATGAGGTGTTTTTTGATATGTACATACATAAGTACCTATGTAATAGGTCAATAACGAAGAATAAATAACTTACATAATTACTATTTGAAATAGCCTTCTCGAAATCGATAAACTGATACGTTCTGTTAGGCTGATTGGATAATCTAAGTACATACATATGTACCTAATATGTATGTATAATAGCTACATATGTATGCACATATATATGTGTTTTTAAAAACCCCCTAGTAATTTGAATTTTCATCTAAGCAAGTAGGTACATATGTAGTAAGCTTTAAGCTACATAACTCAAAATAGTGTTGACTTTTCAAATACAGTACATAATGGATATAAGAAACTCAGAAAATTTAACGAAAATTTTTCTTATAAGCGTGTTTTTCTTTTATGCAATTATTTTTTATAAGAAACTTATTTCTTATAAGCGTTTATACTGATATATGAAATTTGTTTCTTTTAAATGAAATGAAAAACTAAAAACCTACTACATATGTATGTTTGTACGTTCACATGTACTTATGTACATACGCGCTTAGATGGATATTTTGTGTAAGGAAATACATACGGTCTTAGGTGGATATTTTTGTTTGAAAACAAAGTATTGCCGTGCAAAAAAATTTCATGTAGTAGCTTTAGTGAAACCAAATATGGCTTTTAAGCTCGGTTTCGTAAATAAGAATGAATAAATTAAATAAAATAAAATTAAATTAAATTATAACAAATGTTTTTTATATGTATTTTCATTATCGGTGCATGGCAATATATGTCTTACATCAGTTTTTTTCTTATACGCGGTTTTCTTATACAGAATACTTTTTACATTAAAATATATAAAAAATGTCATGGTGTTTCTGTATTACTTTCTTATAAGCGGTTTTTTCTTATACGAGATGTGCTTATAACCGTTAAATACTGTATCAAATTATTACCTACAGTTAAAATAATAGGTATGTAATTATGTGTGTAACAAATAACAATAAACATATGTATGTAGGTACCTACATAGCAATTATATCAATATGTATGTATGTATAACAATATCAACTTTAAATCCGTGCTGAAATGAAAGTAACAAGCCAACATAAGGCAAACATATGTATGTACATATGTATGTAAAAATGTGCGTATAAATATAAAACAAAGTTACCCATCAAACCAAAAGCTTCGATTTTGTAACGAATTCGAAAGTTTCGATTTGTAAAAAAATGTCTTAACAATGTCGTTTAGACTATTCTAAATGTTTTCGTAATCATTTTTAATTGACTAAAGATCTGCACGTGATAAAACACTATTTATCTTGTAAATTTTATTAAATTTTTCTTGTTAATTATATTTATCTATTGAACTAAAAATAATATTAACAAATTTTACGTGATTTTGCAATACTTACTTAATAATTAAATTTTTTAAAAAAATTTTTCTCTTCACAGACTCAATTTAAAACTTGTAAACATCAAATAGGTATAACTTCAGACATAATACAGAAATGTCTTACGGTAGAAAAACAAAATAATTATTTTGTATTATTGCCCATGCGCCCAACCATACGTACAAATATATATTATATAATTATATATATATATTATATATATATTATATATATATTACATATATATGTATGTATGCCTGAATGTTTTCATAAAAAGGGCATACCCTGCAGTTTTAAAAGTAGAATTTTAATCGAAATCGTATACTTATCTATATTCTAGGGAAATATATAAGTATTTCCCTAGCGAAAATCCGACTAAATACTACAGTGGCCACAAGTAATGCAAGAGTTCGCCTTTGACTCTCTCACACATATACATGTAAAAAAAGTGTTTTTAAAGGTAAAATGAGCAGAAGTCAACTAAAACGTTGCATAAACAAAGAAAAAGAACAATTAATTGAATGTTTTATAACTATTGAAAAAGAAATTTGATAAATAAACAAATATCCAAAAAAAAATTTAAATTTCTCTAGTATTTTCACTTAGGAAATATCATTGTTTATCTAACTGGTACATTTTTACTAGAGAAATAGTTGGGAGTTGCTCACCAGTGATCTCATCGGTCTGATCGTGTCAAGTGATTACCGTCAATGTCATCCGTATGCAGTGATGTTAACCGTACGGTAATTACCGTATTGTACGGTAATTTAGACCTCCAAAAGGTAGGCAGGTAATTTCAATATTTGTACGATAATTTTATAAAGCTTTAATTTTTAATCAAATCATAAAACCCACGGTTTTCCTAAAACATTGTAACAATGCCAATTGTGGCTAAATGCTAAAAATTTCTCCTATGGAATATTTATACAAGTACTCGCATTAGCTAAAATGTTTTTTTTTTCTTGGGTGACAAACTAGAAACAAATAGGCTGGTCTGCGGTGTGGAACGATATCGATCGGTGGTTTTCTAGATGTAGAAAAATTATCTCGCATTTCTCTAATCACCGATTTTATTTAACTTATTATTTATTTACAGCCACAAAAGCTTAATATGCAAATAATAATAAATTGATGGTTAGAAGGTCGCAAGCCGGTTGTATTTCGTGTACAATTTCAGCATTATCGATCGATCGGGGTGGGCCGAAAATATATAAAATCTTTAATTAATCTATGAATAACACTCAGCTTTAAATATAAAATAATTTATATACTTATGTATGTATATACACATCGTCGTGCCAAAGTTATCTTCACGTATATCACAAAATACCAAAAAATTAGATAAGACCGCTTCCTGTAGTAAATTTTATAGATCTATCGATCTGTGCAATCCCCAGGTCTCTATCTCTTATGGTTTTGAGATATTAAAAAAGCTTTTTATTGTATATCCACTATTAATAAAATTTTAATGTGTTATATTAACGTATGCAACATTATTATGGATATACTATAAAAAGTATATGAAGTTCTGTTGGGAAAAAAAACTTGGGTTATCTTCACGTACGTTCATGGAAATAATTAAAAAGTTATCTTCACGTATGTTTGTGAGAAAAATTAAAAGTTATATATAAACCGTTATTGTAATATACATATCCTTTTCGTTCTATATCGCAAAAATTTTTTGTATTATTCTTTAATGGTAATTTTGGGTTTATATAAATGAAAACTAGATTCTTAGGGAATGTACATATGTCCGTTTTGCTTAAATAAACTTTATTTCAATTAAATTAAATAAAAATTCAAAAGTTCTGAAAGTTTGAATATACTTTTTACAAACTTAAACGAATAAATCCGAGAAGAATTTCGCATCACTTTGTGGAAGATAAGCGTATAAACTTTCAATATCTTTTATTTTGTCTTTACAAATATTTATCTTTGCGGTTGTATTTAGTTCTTTTTCAAAAATGTTTTCCAAAGTAATAAAAACACCCTTCCTGGGTTGTTTTTTTAAAAGTTGCGCGCGAGCCAACCAATAGTGTTTACTAATTGTAACAAATTTCACGTATGTACCATAAAGTAAAAAATATTTCCCAAAATGTGGCATATACAATAAAATGACAAATATTTTTTGGATGTAAAAATAGCAATGACATACAAATTTTTTTCAATGACTTCAGATATTTTTACATAAATCGATAAAAAACTTCAAACATAATATCTGACAAAAATATTGGACTACTTTTTTCACGTAAATTTTTTTGTATATCATTATGAAACTTTGGACTCAATTTCCCAAAAAAAAAAAATTTGGAGATACGTGAAGATAACTTTGGCACGACGACATATGTGTGTATATAGCCTTTAAGAGAATGGTGATTGAATGTATGTTTTAATTCTAATATTTTATTAATACTAATTGTTTCTTAAGTTTTTGTTGGGTTTAAAATATGTACTTATATTGATTAAAAAATATAACCTATTTTAATAGTAAAATATTACTATTTCTATAGAACGCTTTACCCGTACGGTAATTTTACCCAAAAAACGGTAATCTTTATAAGGCTGTTCGGTAATTGGAAAAAATTAGTTAACATCACTGTCCGTATGTTAAAATCGTCAGTCGAGTGCATTGCTAGTTGTTAGGCTGGTAGTTAGTGGAAATGACTGGTAGCTCGCGAAATAGCTAGACATTCGCTAGCTAAGCCGACTGCAGGGTATTTAAAATACTTGCAAACAATAATATTTATACACAAAGAAGCAGAATTACATATATAAGTATGTAAGTATTTGTGTTGAAAATGTTAATGTTTGTTGAATTTTAAAGTTCTAACTAAGCTTGATGTTGATCTGATACATTTATTTGAGCTATCCATGAATAAATAATAAAAGCTGTCGATGGATGTTGAAAAAATGTCCATTATCTTTATTTTATGTATGTATGTATGTACCTACGTACTAGTAATGTTACTAATACACGTATTCGATTTTTCGACTATTCGCTTATTTTAATATATTTTTATTCGTATTTGACAAGTAAGTATTTTGTTACCAGAAATTAAACATTTTTCCTTTTATGGCATGTTTGTTTCATATAAATTAGATTATTTCTAAACAAAATATATTTCAATCAGCAGGTTTTCTTTTAAGCAAATGCAAGCAAGTGCTTTGAGATTGATCAATAATAATAAATAACAATTTTTATTTTCAATTAAGCGATTTTTACAAATAAACAGTGCGTTCTTATCCGAATTCGACTTTATACACATATATTTACCGTGTAGTATCTACACCTGTATCATACCATAGCGTTTTAATTTACTTTAGCAAAAATAAAATTTCGGTTCTGATTTTTGATTACATATATACAATTTTATAACCCTTTCAGAAATAAATTTAAAATAAATACTTAGGTGCACCAGTATTGAACTGAGGAGTCGCTTACAATAATTCAACACACGACCCATCGTGCTACTCAGGCTGGTTAGTTGTTTGTGTATATTAACTTAATAATAACTCAACGTATTTTTTCGTACAAACCCCTTTTTGTCACACATCTAAGCGTGTGTGTAAAAATACTAGGCATTTGCTTTTGAAATATCAACACATTCAAATCGTTATTTGCTTTTAACATACCAAGCAGTGCTGCCACGACCAAAAAAATATTACAACCAAATTTTTTGAAAAAGTTACCAAATGTGAAAAAATTACCAAATTTAAAATGCATTTTTTATTAAAAAAAAAAATAAAATTCATTTAAAGTTGCATTACATACAGTTTATTTGCATTTAATACATAGTTAAATAATAATTGTAAAAGAAGAAAACAAAAAAAAAAAAGTTCATACTAATAGTAAATGAAAAGGAGAAACTTTAAATTGAAATCAGTTTTTTTTATTTGAGCCCTTATTCGTAAAAATAGTTTTTTTATAGGAGTTAAACCTGCCAAATGTTTATACAAAATTCATTTGATTAAAAGTTTATAAATTAAAATTTTTTTTGAATAGGATCATTACAATAAACAAAATTTGTACTGCACATTTATAAAAAATAAGAAAGGAAAAAAAAGAAATTGTTTTTACATATTAATAAAATTCTTATTAATAAGTGAAAAACATAACAAGAAACTTAAATTTAAACTAACTTTTTAAAGTGTTTATTTATTTAAAATAAACAATATTTGTTCTTCAGAAAAATATGTAATTGTTTTACAATTTTTTTTTTTAAATCAAAAAATCAATAGATTAACAATTCACAGTATTGAGATTAGAAATTATATACGAATTTTCAATTCATATCTTTGGCAGACCATAAATAATCGGCAACATTTTGATTTTTGCACAACTGTTTCGATTGGATAATATTGTTAATAGTTTTAAAATCAAGACTGTTACGAAATTTGGTTTTGTTTAAATTAAGCTGTGAAAACATTATTTCGGCTGCAACAGAACTATGTGGCAATGATAATAAATTGTGTACGAAATAAAAAAGTTGTTCGAAAGTTTTTTCGTTCATCCCATTTTTGTTTTTAAAGTTGTCAGGCCTAGTTAGATGTGAATCGTTGAATATTTTTTCATAACACAGAGCAGATCATTTAGTAGTACGGAGAGGTGTTGACAGTGTTGGGACCCAATCGTACTATGAACAGGTAATTAAAAATTTTAAAAATTGTTTCAAAGTTAAACAAGTTATATATATAGTTAAAAAATATTCAAACGAAAAAAAAAACCAAAATGAAAAAATATTCGCATCTCACATTGAAAAATAAAATTACCAATTTTCGTTAGAAATAACAAACAACGGCAGCTCTGATACTACGCACATAAAAAATTTCAATTTTTTTCACCAAAGCACATTATAAACATAAGTAAATATGTATGTATGCACACACATCGTTTTTAGAACACTATACGTACAAGACAAGTAAACTCTGTGGAAAAAAATGTCGCACACTGATGATTACATTTATACT
The DNA here is from genome assembly GCA_947311025.1 of Lypha dubia. Lineage (NCBI taxonomy): Eukaryota > Metazoa > Arthropoda > Insecta > Diptera > Tachinidae > Lypha > Lypha dubia. Next base: position 62,283,779 of record OX371261.1, on the reverse strand, counting down.
CTGATGTTATGTATGTATGTTAAAAATGCTTTTGTATTTATCTTTTAAAATGTTGTATATTTGTCAATTTGTTTTTCATTTTAAAAATTGAAATATACATACATACATACATATGTACATAGGCTTGTAACTATATTTGAAAATAATAAACAGGTTATTTTATACATATATACGAGTATATACATATATATATAATTGAAATGAGCCGTCGCTAAAAAGTATTTTGTCACCAGTAAAATAACTTTTCCCTTTATGAGGTGTTTTTTGATATGTACATATGTACATACATAAGTACCTATGTAATAGGTCAATAACGAAGAATAAATAACTTACATAATTACTATTTGAAATAGCCCTACGTTAGAACAATGAATATTGTTTTAGCCTTCACGAAATCGATAAACTGATACGTTCTGTTAGGCTGATTGGATAATATACTCGTAAGTACATACATATGTACCTAATATGTATAATAGCTACATATTTCTACATACATACATATTTCATTTACAAATATATCTCGAATAATTTGCACAGAGTAGGTGTATTTTCCAAAAAAAAAAAATCATAAAAAAGTATTTATCTTTTCAATTAGTATTTTTTTATTGTTTTTTGGGAGGAATTACATATCTATTCTATTCTGCCCATGGTGGAATAATAAGGTGCGCGTAAGAATACAACAATAAAAAACGACATGCATTTTGTTTGTGTAAAATTCATTCAAAATTGTCAAAACAAAGCTGTATACAAAACAAAACAAAAGTTGTTTTGTATGTATTTATTGGTTATGCAAAAACAAAAAGCATAACGTAAACAAAAATATTCATGATGGCGGCCAAAAATGTAAACAACTTTTGACAAGACCGAATTAACTTACCATATTTTTGCAGATTATTTAACGGTCAAAACACAACCCTACAAAAAACCATATTCCTTCTTGCGCAGACCTGATTATTAGACCATGATTCTGCCCATTGGAGAACGCTGTCACATAAGTATATACATACTTAGCTCTGAAGAAAATATGAAAGTGGGTCCAAGTTTGCAGTTTTAACTTACTTTTTATATTGTTTGAAATGTTATATTTATACAACAAAGGATATACAGGCTTATTATATTCTGCGAATCACATATATATGCATTGGTGAAGGGTATATAAGATTCGGCACAGCCGAATATAGCACTCTTACTTGTTTTAAGTGAAAACTTCTTTTTTGTATAGTCTATGTATGATGACTATACAGTGTTGCCGCTTTGGATTTTTTATTTCCAGTGTTGCCACTTTTCACGAAAAATGTCGGGGATTTTTGTTCAAGTTTTTGGGAATTCTTGTCCAGTGTTGTCACCTTTTTCAGGAAAATTTTCCAGGATTTCTGGGTTTTTGAGGGGATTCTTACATATGTATATAAAAGAAAGTCGTGTTAGTTACACTATTTATAACTCAAGAACTGCTGAACAAATTTGGCTAAAAATTGGTGGGCAGGTAGCTTAGAACCAGGAGAAGGATACTAAGGTAAGGCACTTTTTACCTGGGGGAACTAGGGTGCCCCAGTATAGCAAGAAAACTGAAATTGAAATTGCATAAGTTGATTAAAAATGGTCTTCAATAGTTTTACCGCGGCAGTCCGCGAGTGCCACACGTCTTTTTTTTGTTTTTTTTTTCCTGAAAACTTTTATTTATTGCAAACCAATAATGTTATTTTTCTTAGCATTTCATGATTTTTAAAGTTCAAAATATTTTTCGACTTTAATAAAAAAAGAACAGGCTTTTTTTTGTGTTAAGTAAATTTACAATTGTTAAAAATAGCTCAATAGCAGAGCTGTAAAGGAATGATTCCTTTTTGTAAGAATCTGCGAATCATAAAATAGTTAAGATTTTTTTATATCGAAAGTAATATTATCAGGCTCAAGTTCAGTTTTATTGAATTAATGAAAATTCAAAATTACTAAGAGTTTTTTTGTGTTGGAAAATATTATTATTTATATCCAATCAGTTTTTTAGCAGAACGTATCAGTACTGATTTCAAGGCCGCTACACCTCTCATCAGCGTTCAATTGTCCATCTTTACAATTTTCGTAAAGTGGATACTAATTGAGAAGAATATCAACTATTTAACCAGTTTTCAACAGAAATAGAATATGAGAATTAATTTTTAATTCAATTTTTATTCTACAATGAAACAGTGCTGGTTAGTACGAAATTCCCTCATTACTGTTTGAAACTAATAATCAACACAAACTCATAGTCCGTTATCATCAAAGTATTCTACTTTGTATTTTAACGTTTTTGTTGTTTTTACTCTATATTAGGGAAATTCACATATTACTGTGACCCCTGTTATTAGGGTATTTATAGCTCGTGCCCAAGCGGAATTAATATTTTTATATTCATATTATTACGAATAAACGTAATTATTATTTGAACTTATATTGATTTACATATGGAAAGTAATATTATCAGGCTCAAGCTCAGTTTTATTGAATTAATGAAAATTCAAAATTACTAAGAGTTTTTTTGTGTTGGAAAATATTATTATTTATATATTATTATTATTACGAATAAACGTAATTATTATTTGAACTTATATTGATTTACATATGAAAAGTAATATTATCAGGCTCAAGTTCAGTTTTATTGAATTAATGAAAATTCAAAATTACTAAGAGTTTTTTTTTGTGTTGGAAAATATTATTATTTATATCCAATCAGTTTTTAGCAGAACGTATCAAGTACTGATTTCAAGGCCGCTACACCTCTCATCAGCGTTCAATTGTCCATCTTTACAATTTTCGTAAAGTGGATACTAATTGAGAAGAATATCAACTATTTAACCAGTTTTCAATAGAAATAGAATATGAGAATTAATTTTTAATTCAATTTTTATTCTACAATGAAACAGTGCTGGTTAGTACGAAATTCCCTCATTACTGTTTGGAACTAATAATCAACACAAACTCATAGTCCGTTATCATCAAAGTATTCTACTTTGTATTCTAACGTTTTTGTTGTTTTTACTCTATATTAGGGAAATTCACATATTACTGTGACCCCTGTTATTAGGGTATTTATAGCTCGTGCCCAAGCGGAATTAATATTTTTATATTATTATTATTACGAATAAACGGAATTATTATTTGAACTTATATTGATTTACATATGAAAAGTAATATTATCAGGTTCAAGTTCAGTTTTATTGTATTAATGAAAATTCAAAATTACTAAGAGTTTTTTTGTGTTGGAAAATATTATTATTTATATCCAATCAGTTTTTAGCAGAACGTATCAGTACTGATTTCAAGGCCGCTACACCTCTCATCAGCGTTCAATTGTCCATCTTTACAATTTTCGTAAAGTGGATACTAATTGAGAAGAATATCAACTATTTAACCAGTTTTCAATAGAAATAGAATATGAGAATTAATTTTTAATTCAATTTTTATTCTACAATGAAACAGTGCTGGTTAGTACGAAATACCCTCATTACTGTTTGGAACTAATAATCAACACAAACTCATAGTCCGTTATCATCAAAGTATTCTACTTTGTATTCTAACGTTTTTGTTGTTTTTACTCTATATTAGGGAAATTCACATATTACTGTGACCCCTGTTATTAGGGTATTTATAGCTCATGCCCAAGCGGAATTAATATTTTTATATTATTATTATTACGAATAAACGTAATTATTATTTGAACTTATATTGATTTACATATGAAAAGTAATATTATCAGGCTCAAGTTCAGTTTTATTGAATTAATGAAAATTCAAAATTACTAAGAGTTTTTTTTGTGTTGGAAAATATTATTATTTATATCCAATCAGTTTTTAGCAGAACGTTAAGATTTTTTGTAATAATGATCCTAATTCTAGTGAAAACAGTGAAATAAAAAATTGCTTTTCTTTAAAGCACCAATAAATTCACTGAAAATTTAATTCAATTAATCTTTTTAGTGATGTGAATGTTTTTAATTCATGAGGAATGCATTCGTCTTTTAATTAAATTCACATTTTGTGTAGGGTGGTGTTGGCTGAAGTGGTTAGAGCGTTGACTACTAAGAAAACAATGACGTGGGGCCTGGGTTCAAACCCTGGCCAGAGCAAGTCAATCATCATCATTAATTTCTCTAATGTACATTAGTGAGACATTGTTTTAATTGTTGTCGGACTATTTAAGTGATGAAGGCATAGCACTGGTCACTAAAAAACTGTTCCGACAGCGATTGATGATGTTCCAAGCTAATGTACACAACATCGCCCTCCTTCGTCGGTTAGCAGAAACATCGGCAAGGTAAAACAATTGATAAAATGCCTGCCAATAAAGATTAACAAAGTTAATGCGTATACCTAACACCGGAGGTGCCTCAACCCTGCTATAAAAATTAGCATAACACACAAAGCAGAGTTGTAAAAGAGTTAAGCCTTCTACATTTTCAACATCTATCTTCTCTACTCTATCCCTCTCTCTGAGTTCCGTGACAATGCACTGCATACGTAGGGGTCATCCACTGAGTGCTGGTCCTAATTAAAAAAAAAAAAAAAAAATTAATCAGTTAAACTTTTTGTAAATTATTTTGAACTAAAAACCAAATTTTAATCATTCTTTTACAACTCTGCTAAGCAGAACTTAAAGAAAATTGTGTCGAAAGAAAAATTAAAAATTTTTGACCATAGGCAGTGAAAATTTGTATAAAAAAAAGAAGAGAGGTATCTTAGGACATCGGCTAGAGCTATGCTCATTATGTATATACCTACGAGTATGTATATAAAATAAATTTCATGAGTTAAATAACAATGCAATAAAATTATTTTTATTTTTAAAACTATTTCTTAATTTATTTTTAAAAATACAAATGTCAACTTATTAAACAATTAAAGTAGGGTTACAGCCATCGTCTTATATCTTAATTTTATTTTAAAAACAGTGTCCAGTTTTCTTAATGAAAATGATTCTTTAATTATATTGGGAGACTTTAATATGCTATCAATATCTTGGAACTATTTTGCAGATGATAGATACTTTTTCCAGACTACAAGTAATGAAACTGTGTTTTAAATATTTTATATGATATAAGCCTTTTCCAAATTAATGGAATTCAAAATTATTACTCTAAAATCCTGGACCTAATTTTTGTGAATGATAGAGATGAGTACTTTGTCAAACGATCGGACCCTATCACTATCAGATCGATATCATCCTGCAATTGAGCTAATTATTTCTACTCCATGTGATAAGAAAAGACCTTTTCCTTCAAACAAACTAACTATTATCTGTTAAACGAGCTCATTAAAAACACAAACTGGAGCAATAGTTTGTCATTTTCCGAATTCAGCTATCTCTATGCATAATTTTTTTGATACAATGTTTACTTTTATTGATTTATGTGTCCCAAAACAAATATTTAAACGTTTAACTGGTCCTCTTTGGAATAATAAACAACTTTCGCAAGCTAAAAATAAACAGAACAAATATTATAAGAAATATAAGCATTCTGAATCTTCTGTGGATTACATGCGATATTCGGTCAGCCGTGCAGAGTATACTAAAATAAATAAACAATGTTACACTAATTTTTTAATTAAAACTAAAAATAATATAAAACGTGATCCTAAATCGTTTTATAATTTTATTAATTCGAAGAAAAAATCAATTGGTTTTCCTGCAACGATATCATTTCAACAGAGGGAATCTTGCGATAATGTAACAATAAGCAACATGTTTGCTGACTTTTTTAAAACATCATACTCCAATGCCACCTATGATGATACAACAGATTATCCTTATCTTCTAACTTAAGTCAATTAAATTTTCATATTGTTTTGGACAGGACAAAATCCCCAGTAATATATTAATTAACTGTTAGCGTTGTCAACTTTCAAATTTCAAAAGGCACCAAAATGGAGAAAAAAACGCGTCATTTAACAAAAAACGCACCATGTTCAGATTTTTTTTTTATTGAATTAATTTTGCGTCTTTACAACATTTAACTTTAGTCTAAAATTCTAATGTTGATATAATATTGTGCCAATGCATGAAGTGAATCATTCTCCACCGTTTTTCAACACTAGATAATATTTCGACATCGGATTCAAATTGTACTGCTAATGGCATGATATCATATTTGCAATGGGATAAAACATTTTGTACAATGCTGGTTGCTGATGCGGGTTATAGCTAAATGGGCTTAAAGCTGCAATATGTTTCCGTGTTCCAGCATGCCGAACAAGGTTGGATATTTAAGCGTGATATCGCATTTGCAATAACAACATCTTGCTTTTGTGTTATTATTTGGTCAAGGCCGAATCCATTGCTTAAACTCACATTTTGATTCCCAAATCTTTTTATATTTCGCCTATGATCTCCTTTTTTAGACTCCATTCTTGACACTAACTTTAAATATTTCTTTTAGTAAATATAAATTTTATTAATTTTAGTGTTACAACCCTTTATGTAAACTTTTACGCATTTTATAAAAAACGAACAATGATCTCAAGTCTCAATAATACTATGTTTTTGCTAAGCTCTTTAACAGACTTAACAACAACTTTTACGACAAAAAACAATTATGTACTCTGAAAATCTAAAAGGGACAACAAATTTCTTATAATGAAATGTTACAAATTATCTATAATAACAAGACGGTTTAACGGTTTTTGTGAATGCGTTTTGGTACCTCTTAAACATCTGTAAAATTTTATGTAAAAATTGTACACAAATTTATTGAAATGGTATTGAAACAGTTGTATTTTTTGTACAAAATTCTTTTTTCTCATACTGAAACAAAAAATTGTGTTTAATATGATTTGGAGCCACCCAAAATTAAAAAAAACGCACAAAAATTAAAGAAAAAGCGCACCACGCACCAACTCGGATATTTTTCGCACAAAACATTTAGAAAAGCACCAAAAAAGGTGTGAAACGCACCAAGTTGACAACGCTGTTAGCTGTGCTGAAGCATTAGCCATCCCTTTAACAATTATGTTCAACACATCAATTTTGATTGGTTCCACTGTTTGAATCTGGTAAAAAAGCTGATGTTGCAAATTATAGAGGTATAGCAATGTTAAACACTATACATAAACTTTTAGAAAAACTAATTACGGAGCATTTATATTACCAAACCTTAAATTTAATTTCTCCTTCTCAACACGGACTTCAAAGGGGATGCTCTACTTCTACAAAGTTGCTACACTTTACAACAATAATTAATCGTGGATTTTTTCATAGAAATCAAACAGATGTCGTATATACAGATTTCAGCAGCTACTACTACTACTTTTAAAGAAACTATGTTTGTTGGGGCTTACAGAAGCAGGCTATCAAGTGGATTCAATCATATTTATCAAACAGGACACAAACTGTTTGTTTCAATAACATATTATGAAAATGTATAGGGCAGCTGCAATCACATTAGTTAAAGATCCTCTATCATTAATTGAATCTGCTGAATTACATGTCAGTTTTTACACTACAGTTTTTATCATTTTTTTAATGGGTTGGAACTTTACTATACTTTTGCAAAGTCTATCTTGTTCAAGTTGAGTTTTATTCTAGTGTTTCTTATTTGATTCCTAGGTGGCAGCCTTCGGCTACCAATACTCTATACATATATGCAGCTGTTTTTTTTATTGTATAAGCAACCCTGTAGTTCAAGTGGCTGTCTCCGAGCTGGTTATAATACTACCCCCTTTATGATACAACCAATCCGAATGCTAGCCATATGACTGGCCACTTTAACAAGGAGATGTCCTACGATAGGGTTAATTGTCACCAAGAGGCCACAAAAAGACAGTTCATAAGCCGGTTCTTATTGGCTTACCCTTAACTGTCTCCTTATACCTGCCAAACCACTCCCTTAAAAACCCCAAACCATTCCCTATTTTTTATGAAATAAAAGTCATTTTATAATTTATTTAACTTAAAAAAAAAAATTATTTCGTCAAAAAAAACATAACAAATTCATTTATTAATTGAAAAGATAATAATAATAATTAATATAATAATTAAATTTTGCTTTCAGCTATTTTTTTATTATTATTCTTATTATTTTGTTTATCTTCATCCTAGTCTAGTCATCTTCATCCTAGTCATCTTCATCCTGGTTATCCCCACTGCAGTACAATAATGTTCCTACAGCCCACTTGTAACTTAGTAAGGATGCGTAACATTGCACTATTTTTGTAAATGTATTTTGACTGTATTGAGAATTGAACTAGCAACCTTCCGACTGCTAATCAACATCTCAACCCACTCAGCTACACTCACTGGTACTTGTACATTGTACTACTTAAGCTATGTGTGCTTAATGACATACATTTTTTACTATCCACCATCTGCGACACAAAAAGACAGCTAAGTGCCTGCACAAAGTGACAGTAAAATTTTCCACAGTTTTAGAACCAGTCTTCCGAGTATAGGATCAATGTGGATAGTTTTATAACCAGTCTTTTGAGTATAGGATCAATGTGGATAGTTTTATAACCAGTCTTCAGAGTATAGGATCAATGTGGTTAGTTTTATAACCAGTCCACATTGTATAGTACTGCCACTTTTGGGGTAAATTGTCACGAAAAAACTACAGGGAACTCTGATGTACAAACACATCCTTAGCTACGAGCCTTTTATAATTAAGTTGTGAATTTTTTATTCGAACTGAGTGATGTTTAATCAAAGAAATTTGTAATTTTTCAGGCTTAAATTCGTTTTCTCTAAATATAATGTTGTTATAAATTAAATTATTATTTAAATTAGAAAGAAAAATCTGGTGGCTCATAATACTTGAACAGACAAAGAAAAATTAGACTGCGCGGAGGGTTGAACTGACATCGATTTTCGAGACTAACCACAGTCTCATCATCAGAGTTGTCTACCGCTTAGACGTCACTGCCACCACGGCAGCAGCAATCACATTAGTTAAAGATCCTCTATCATTAATTGAATCTGCTGAGTTACATGTAAGTTTTTACACTACAGCTTTTATCATTTTTTTAATGGGTTGGAACTTTACTATACTTTTTAAAAGTCTATCTTGTTCAAGTTGAGCTTTATTCTAGTGTTTCTTATTTGATTCCTAGGTGGCAGCCTTCGGATACCAATACTCTAGAGTTTATGGATACACAACTGTGATAATTTTCAAATATCTTAATGTACGCGGATGATGTAAACATTTTCATAACCCATAACCCGCTTGTGAATCAACAGCGGCTTCAAATGGACTTGGATTCATTTTATGAATGGGGCAATGTAAATTTAATGGAGTTAAATTTAAAGAAATGCAAACTAATGCGATTTTCTAGAAATAATTCAACTGTTATAAATTATTTCTTAGGTAGTTATCAAGTAGATACTGCGAGTAATTTTATTGATCTGGGCGTTTTATTTGATCCGAAATTGAATTTTGTCCCGCACATAACAAGTGCAATTAATAAAGCTCGAGCTTCACTTGGCTATTTAAAATGCTGGGCAAAAGAGTTAAACGATCCATACATAACTAAAACGTTATATACTTCACTTGTATGCCCAATTTTGGAATATGGCTCGATAATATGGAATCCTATCTATCAAATTCATTCAAATGCGATTGAGTCAGTTCAAAAGCAGTTTCTGTTGTTTTGTCTGCGTGGACTACGTTTCAACCCTCTCAACTTACCATCATACTCAGCTAGTCTTGCTCTTATCAAGCTGCCCACTCTAAAGGGTCGTAGAACTATGCTGAACGTGTCATTTATTACGAATGTTATTAGAGGAGACTAATGCTGTGGATTTCTAAGCAATGAAATTTCTTCTAATATATCCCAGCGACCATCACGTTACTTTATACCACTATCTGATGCTGACCCACTTAGAAGGATGTGCAATTATTTTAATCAATTTTATAGATTTATTGACTATTCTTCAAATATTAATGTTATAAAAAATTAAATTCTCATTTTTCTAAACAAATAGCATGGTAACGTATGTATATAATTGTGTCTCAACTCTTTGTTATATTTAATATTGTTGTATGAGCATCATTAGGATCATTATATTTTCTTTTAATATGTCTGTAAGGATATTCTCCATAGACAAATAAAGTGACGTGTACACATTTCTGCTCGTTAACTTTTATACGCAATTGTTTGAGCCATTTTTCAAGTTTGGATATATATCCTTGTAAGTTGCGGGAAGCTTCTACAGGGCTATCATGAACACTTAGAAAAGCTGTATCATCAGCAAATGTTGAGGTGTGAATGTTACTGCTTAACGGTAAGTCAGAGGCATATATTAAATAAAGTAATGGACCGAAGATACTGCCTTGAGGGACTCTGGCTTCAATCGACTGCGGTGGGCTTAAAAAATTGCCTTCCCTTACTACAAATTTACGTTCCATTAAATAGCTTTTTAAAAACTTGACGATATATGCTGGCAGATTTTGTTGACAAGAATTAAAGTAAAAATTAAAGAAGAATTTAAAAGAAAGAAATGATAATATTACGCGTATTATGTGTGATGAAAGTTATAATCCAATGTTTTCAGAAATATTTGTGGATAAAAATTGAAAGAAAAATACAAAAATATAAAGATGAACGATATCGATATAAATATATATAAAATGCCAAAAAGAGTGAAGAACACCATAAAAACACCATAAAACAATATAGATTGATAGAAGAATTTCATGTCTCACCACACAGTGGTTATTTCGGAGTTAGGAAAACACTTTGCAAATTGAAACAACTTTATATATGGAAAAATATGAGCAAAATGGTTTAAGACTATATAACAACATGTGATACATGCCAGAGACATAAACAAATTAGAAATACAAAAGAACCCTTTACAATAACTGATACGCCATCAAAAAGTTTCGACATCATAGTAATGGACACAGTTGGAACTTTAAGACCGTCTAATAACTTTAGGTATATACTAACAACGCAATGCAAACTGGCAAAATATATAATTGCATGCCCCATTGAATCTAAGGATGCAAAACCAGTAGCGCAGGCACTAGTAGAACATGTAATCTTAAGATACAGCTTATTTAACATTCTAAAAACAGATAGGGGCACAGAATTCACTAATGAATTATTGATGGAGGTTTCTGAATTATTAAAAATGAAACAAAATTTTTCCACCCCATATCATCACGATAAATAAGGTACGGTACGAAGTCATAGCGAACTGAATGAGTATTTGCTAATTTCGAGACAATGAATGGCATTTATGGATACCTATGGATAAATGAAACAAAATAAAATAGATTTAAGAATAGGGGATTTAGTTTTAGTTAAAGTTCTAAATAGAAGAAAATTTGAAACTCCATACAAAGGTCCATACAAAGTAGTAGATATAGAAGATTTAAATATATTTATAGAAATTGATAATAAAACAAAATTAGTATATAAGAACCTTCTCAAAAAATATTTACGGCATGTTCAACGATGTCGAAGAGAAGAGTTCGATCGCTTTCTAATCGAATGAAAACTGATTTGGTTTCAACAACTGGTTTTTTATTCGAACGTTGATTCGAATGAAAATTCAAATGAAAACGTAAGTACTTTCATGAAAAATTCCGTTCAACCATTTCGAACATACGGACATCATTGCGAACGCAAATGTCAAAATCAAGCACTTGTTCTTTTGCTTTCGTTTTAAAAACATTTTGCCAAAAACATATCAAATTTATATAAAAATGCTTTTTAAAACATTGATAAGTACATTTATGTATGTAAATACATGCATATATACATACATTTAGCCAAGGATGCAGTTTGAGTTTTTGGGGGAGGGAGAAGTTGTAAGTGAAACATACTATTTTGCATATGTAAGTTATTGAAAATGTGATACGATCCATTTTAGTTATACAAATGAACATCTTATTTATTTATTCTTGGGAGTTTATAATGAGAAAATTAGCTGATTCTAAAGATTTTTTATAATTCTTGATTTCCAATATAAAGTTGACACAATTTCAATTTAACAGTTTTAATTCTATTGCAAAATTCTAGTTTGAAATATTTGTTGTTGTTGTTATATTAGTGTGGATTATTGTTCTTAAATTTTAAAGGGATTCAGTGAATGAGCTAAATTTTATTTCTACAAATGTATGTCTTTAGAAACTTATTGGTTCATGAGCAGCTCCAGGACAATGTCCGTACCTATACGGCACTCTGCCTGCATACTCGTATTTATTGTTGCCTTTAAATACATATGTATGTACATACATACATACATTGTCTTTACTATTTGTTTGTAATTTTTTATTACTTTCGTTTATTTTTATATATCAAACGAATTGATAGTGATTTTGACAATTTTAAAGAAAATAGCTAAAACAATTAAAATTTCTTATGTGGCAATACTTTGAAAAACGTAACTACATTCGATTGAAAGCTGTCGATATCGTTGAACCCAAATTGATTAGACTTCGAGCGGTTGGCTTTCGATCGCTTAGATTTTCTTTCGACATCGTTGAACAGGCAGTTAAATTGACAAACCACAATATTTTATTTTTTTTTTTTTGTAGTTTTATTATTTATTGAATCTTCAATTAAAAATTGAAACATCAATAAGTTTTTCAAATCTTAAATCTAAAAATACATTAATATATGTTTAGCCAATGCTAAACAAAATTTTTAATTCCAACTGTTGATTTTTGTCGTTTTACATCTCTCGTGTACGGCTGAGAGAAAGATTATACCTCCTTCTCAACCGGGTGTGGCCTCTATAATTTAAAATATCGCGCGCAAAAGGATTTGGGTGCAACTCTAGTTTTTCAATATATTTTTTCGCGTATTTTGTCTGTCTTCACCAACGGAACATCAAGATCTTTGTGAATTCGCTGATTTCGGATATACCAGGGGGCTGCAGTAATTGTACGTAGAATTTTGTTTTGTCGCCTTTGAATTTTTTCTACATTAGATGCTGAGGCAGTGCCCCATAACTGGATTCCATAGGACCATAAACGTTTCAGGACTGCATTGTATAATAAAAGTTTACAGTCAAGACTTAGTATAGAATTTCTTCCAATAAGCCATCATTTGGGCTGCTTTTAATTTCATTTGTGTCAAGTTTGCGTCTATATGCGATTTCCATGTTAAACGACGATCAAGATGAACGCCTAGATATTCGACTACAGTGTATTTCGGTTTAGTCTCGGTGTTGATTTATACTCGTATAGGCGGGCATGTTTCCCAGCGTAAAGTAAAAGTAAACATTTCTGCTCATTCACCCGCCATTGTTTAAGCCATGTTTCAAATTTTGAGATGTACCCTTGTAGATTCCGGGAAGCTTCTACAGCATTTTCATGAACGCTTAGATAAGCCGTATCATCAGCTAACTAATCCCTAACTACAAATTTTCGTTCCTCTTGATAGCTTTTAAAGAGCCTGCCGATGTTTGCGGGTAGATTCTGTGTTAATTTGTGGACAAGACCTTCGTGCCATACTTTATCAAAAGCCAGTGCGACATCAATAAAAAGCGCTGAACAATATTTTTTTTTTTCAAAAGTTTCTCTAAGAACATTCACAAGTCTGTGAGTTTGTTCAATAGTGTTATGCTGACTGCGAAACCCGAATTTATGATCTGGAATACATGCACTGCTAGTTACTATAGGAGTCAGCTTGCTCATCTACAGCTTTTCAAAAAGTTTCGACATATTGGGCAATAAATGATAGGCCGATAGGATTCAACCTTTGTATGATCCTTACCGGGCTTTGGTATCATAGTAATCATCGAAACCTTCCATTCTGTTGGATAGTATTGCAGTCGTAAAATACTATTAAAGATGTTTAAAATTTTATTTATTTGTTGCGAGTTAGCAATATCTAGATATATATTTCGTTGGTAGCTATACCAATTCATCTGTAGATGTTTTACCCTTTATGTTTAAAAAATTCCATAGCTCATCTATTTATACAAAAACTCACAAACATATTTTTGTGAATTACAAAGCATAAAAATAGCCTTTAAAAAAATTTTTCATCTACTGATGAATTGGTATAGCTACCAACGAAATATATATCTAGATATTGCTAACTCGCAACAAATAAATAAAATTTTAAACATAAATACTTGAGTACATGCTCAAATAAATGTAAAATTTTGTAACAGGGAGATTTGCTTTTCATTTTTGCCTTATAGATACGGTGACCATAATTTTCGACAAAAAAAAAGGACACTCAATATTAAATAAAAATTATTGGTATTAACTTAATTACATATGTAGATACATATAATTTATATCAATAAAATAAAAATATAATTCAAACAATGTAATATTAGTGACTAGTACAAGTAGTTACATATGTATGTACTTATATTAATGTTTAAAACAGAAATTAAATATGCCTAGAAGTTCACACGTCGTTAAAACAAAAAATTAATTAATTAATCAAAATTAACAAAGAAATTTAATTTAGCCAATAATACAAAAATAACAAAATGCAATAAATAAAAATAACTAAAAATAATAGTTTAAGGATTATAATTCTAATAGATAATTATCTATTATTGATATTTTTATGGAAAATGTATTTTTTTTTTATTATATCAATGTTATTTGATAAAAACAATTTAAATTCTGCACACACCATTTGAAAGCCGACCAAAAATTTCACACATTAAACATACACTTTTCAGTGTTGCCAGGCAATTCCTGTTTTGGGTGGTTATAAATTTATATTGTATTGAGCTTAAAATTTCGTTATTTTGAGAAAATAAAACTTTTAATTTTGGAAACTAAAGAAGAACCATCAAAAATAAAGGACAAAAAAGGACAATTCAATTAAAAAAAGGACAATTTATTTTGTTTAAATTTTAAAGGACGTTGTGTCAAAAAAGAGGACTGTCCTTTTAAAAAAGGACGGATGGTCACCGTACTTATAGAATACTTTTAATGGCAACCAGCGGTTGTCTAATTGTATAGGTGTAGAAAAGTAAACACATTCATAATGAAAAATTATTGTTGTGTGTGTTTGAAAAATCGGACAAAACATGACCCTTAGGGATGAATAAGCGTTAACTCCAGAATGTGTGTTTAGCATTGTAGTCGCCAGCTGCTAGGAAACGGGGGCCCAGTGATTTATAAAAATCCTTATATTGACAATCGGTAATTGAAAATCTTGGGGGGGATTAGACAGATGATATAACAAATTTTTGATAATAATTTTCAATACAGATGTTTGTTGCTTGAAGATAATCTTCACAAAAATCATTCAACAGGTAGTGTTTTATTCGCGTTTTTATTAGGATTCCCGAACCACCACAAGCTCTACCTCGAGGATCCTTGGTGTCGTAGAAATTATATACACTACTTCTAAAATGGCTTCGGGAGGTCAAATGAGTTTCTGAGATAAGCATAACTTCGATTTGTTTATCCAGAAGAAAGTATTCTATTTCGTTTTTATTTTGGCAGATGCTGTTTGGGTTCCAAAAACAGATTCTTATTTTCAGGGTTTGTTCAATTCAGCCAGCAAGAAGGTAGATTACATTTTCAACATTTTCTGCATCATACAGGACATGTTGTGAGTAAAAGTATTTACTGTTTGTATTAAGGTTTCAATTGAGGCTTCAATACGACTAAAATTAGAGCCTGGAATTTCGTTTGCTGGTACCGATTTTTCGCTGTATTATGGCTATTTTTTATAATGTGAGCGTATGAAAATTGACTATTAAGTTTTAGCTGAGTAAGAGTCGCGTTAGACTTTAAAACATTTGAGTATTGATTATGGCTAGACGACGGTTGAGGTAAATGTGGGTAGTTTAAAGGGGTGTTGGGCTGAGCGAGAATAACATTTGTTTTTCTGTTCGACTAATTTTTAAAAAACAAGTAAAGAGGGCAGCCTCTATAGTGTGCAGTGTGATTTCCGCCGCAATTACCACATTTTTTCGCCTTGGGATCGCCTTTTATTTTGTCGCAGTTCGCGGTACTGTGTAGCTCACCACAAACAGTAGGCAACTTGCAGTAAGTTTTGGTATGTCTAAATTCTTGGCAGCTCAGGCATTGAACAGGAACAGTTTTTTTATGTGGCATCTCAACGGTAACTCTTCGGTGTAACAAGTACTTTAAATTATAAATTGGGTGTGATTCGTTCATTTTTATTTTCAAGTCACCAGGCTGTAGCTCGATTCTGAATATACATAGGTTGGGGGATTTTTTCGCTATTTTTAATGTTTGAAACATTTTTAACTTTGAATCCACTATTTTCAAGCCCAGACTTTACCTCTTCTGGATCCACGATAGAGTCTACACCTTTTATTACGACGGTCAGACCTTTAGCGCTCTTTAATTGGTACGTGTAAAAATTTTTGTTTTTTGACTCAAGGTCAGAAACTATTTTTCGGTAATTATTTTCTTGCACTGCCTGCCTTTTTGTTTCGCTAATATTTCCGCGCTTCGTTGGAGATACATAGAACTCATTTTCTCCAATTAGGGATATAAGGCTTTTGACCAAAAAACTAGAGTTCTGCTCTCTTAAATATATCGGTGGAGGTTTACTCGACCTTGTAGTTCAAATAAAATCGCGAAACGATTTTCGGGATTTTTCATATTGTTTATTTCATCTCTGGGAACTTTCGCTGTTGACGCTATTTGGGTTGATTTTGGACTTCTTTCCCTTTTTAACACGGTTATGTATCTGTTTATACCTGTTTGAATTTTATTATCACTTTTTGTACTCACCGCATCCACAATTTTGTGCACGTTGGCCACCTTGTTACTGATTGTTTGTTTGTTTGGTTGTACAGCTAAGCTAAGAAGTTTGCTTATGGGTGCAATTGTTGTTGCTTCTTGATCACTATTTAACATGTACGGAGAGCATGATCGCGCACGAGTATTTCTATTTTGTGTAACGTTTAAGTTTGTGTTTAAATTATTTTTTTCGTTGCCCTCATCAGCAACCAAGGTTAAATACAAATTCCTGCTGCTTATAGGTTTATTGATGTTGTTGATAAACTCATTTAGAGTTCTCTTTTTTTTTGTGTTCACTGTATAAGTTTGTGTATGCAAATATTTAAGTATATTACACGCAAGCAACAAAAAATAAAATAAAACCTGTATAATAGCTGTTTAATCAATGTTTTGTTTTTTGTTTTTTTTCTGCTTTTAACTTTCAGTAAATTTTTAATATTCAGTTGCGACGATTATAAAAACGCGTCTGTACACTACGACAGTTAAAACAAGAATATAAATATGAAATATAAAGAATATAAGAACATAAAATTTATTTTTATACACACATATGTAAGTATAATCATATATATATAAGCAAAATACCAAAACATTTTTTACATATATAAAGTTTAATATTACATCAACAATTGTTAATTTCTTTCTATAAAATTAAAATTTTTTTTTTTTAGTTATTAATACTTAAGATATAGTACACAACGTCTTGTTCAGCCAAGGTCTTTGTTTTTGTTGTTTCATTTTTAATTATACCCAAAACCAATAAGGGTGAGGGCGTACTACGTGTACACCACTATGAGCTAAATTTGTTCACACTGCTGTTTGACGCGGAGTTGTAATATGAACTGCTTAATAAAGTAAACAAAAATTCGTTTATTGGCCTTGACTGAATAAGTGTACTATCAGCAAGTTCCACGGAGTTCGTTAATGTATTTGGACTTTTAAACAAAATTGAATTCTTGGGATTGTGCTGATATCTAATATATATAAAAAAGAGTTGGCGTGTGTTTGTGACAGCATAACTAAAGAACGGAGTGACGGATTTGACTGATTCGTTTTTAATTTTGTTCACTGTTGACCCCGAATGGTTTGTAGTCCAAAAAATTTGGGCAAAGAGGCGTGGCACCGCCCATATAACCCAAAAATTTAAATCGCCATATTTTGGTCATTTTTTGACCTACGTCGATGATGTTTGGTACATATGGTATTGGCATAATTTGGAATACATAGCAGAAGAAAAGTAGGTGGGACCACGCCCCTTTTTAGGAAAATTCAAAATCGTAATATAGTCTTAACTACTGGACCGATCGTCATTAAATTTTCACAATAGATATATAAATACTTTTAATTTTATTTTGTAACGAGGGGGGGTAGCGAAGCACACCGGGATAGGCTAGTAGGTAATAATTTAGAATAAAATTTAGTATATAAGCTGAAACAAAATTTAATAAACTCTAGAATTAATTTGACAATCAATAAAATTGAACTCTTTTTAACATTAATTTTATTGCTGGAATAAAGCGGCTGAAGAGCTTAGCAAATACACTACAATGTATCGGTCCTTTTTCGTCAGATTGTGTTTGTTGATATGGCTTTGCAACATTGACCTATATTTGTTTCTTGTAAATCTTTGGGGGGAATTTTTTCCTTTCCGTTGGGAATGAGATCATATCTCCTAGTGATAAAAGCCATTCCGTCTCTTTCGGTATGTAAGAGTTACTTTTGTTCACGAACCATTTGTCTTTTAAGTCGTCTGACATATGTTTTTATAAATGTATATATATGAACATTGGTAGTGCATGTAAGTTTATTGTTAAATATATTATATTGGCTTTTGTTTCATAACCGTAATTGGCATAATTATATATTATTATTTTCCTATATAGCAAAATTTTCAGACATTTAATTTTTTTTCAATAATAGTTCTTCAATGTGTACGCTAAAGTTAAAAATGTTTCAAACATTAAAAATAGGGAAAAAAATTCCCCAACATATAGTTAGAGTCGAGCTACAGCCTGGTGACTTGAAAATAAAAAGAATTATTCCCACCCAATTTATAATCTAAAGTACTTGTTACACCGAAGAGTTACCGTTGAGCTTCCTCATAAAAAAACTGGACCTGTTCAATGCCTGAACTGCCAAGAATTTGGGCACACGAAAACTTATTGCACAGTACCGCTAACTGCGACAAAATTAAAGGTGATCCCAAGGCGAAAAAATGTGGCAATTGCGGCGGAAATCACACTGCCAACTATAAAGGCTGCCCCCTTTACTCGTTTTTTAAATATTCATCAAACAAAAAAACTAATGCTACTCCCGCTCAGCCTAAAACCCCTTTTAACTACCCACAGTTACCTCAACCGTCCACCAGCCAAAATCAATATTCAAACATTTTCAAGTCTAACGCGACTAGTGCTCAACAACAAGCTAAAAACAAATTTTCATACGCTAGTATTTTAAAAAGCAACCAGAGTACGGCGCAAAAAACCTTAAATGTCAATGAAGATTCGTGGTCTAACTTTAGTCGTATTGAAGCGTCAATTGAAAACTTAATACAAACTGTAAATACATTTACTGTCAACATGTCCTGTATGATGCAGGAAATGTTGAAAATGCAGTCTACCTTGTTGCAGGCTGAACTAAAAAACCATGAACTTAAAAATCTGTTTTTGGAATGCAAACGGCATCTGCCAATAAAAGCGAAATAGAGTACTTTCTTCTAGATAAACAAATCGATGTTATGCTTATCTCAGAAATTCATTTGACGTCTCGAAGCTATTTCAGAATTAGTGGATATAATATTTACAATACAAAGGATCCTCGAGGTAGAGCTTGTGGTGGTTCGGGAATTCTGATAAAGACGCGAATAAAACACTACCTGTTAAATGATTTTTGTTAAGATTATCTTCAAGCAACGAACATCTGCATCGAAAATTACTATCAAAAACTTGTAATATCATCTGTCTATTCGCCCCCTCAGATTTTCAATTACCGAGAGTCAATAAACGACTTTTTATAAATCACTGGGCCCCCGTTTTCTAGCAGCTGGCAACTACAATGCTAAACACACATTCTGGGGTTCACGTTTAATCACTCCTAAGGGACAAGTTTTGTTTGACGTCGTTTCTAAAATGGGTTTGAACGTAGTGTAAAGTGGTCAGTTAATATATTGGCCAACAGATCGACAACAAATTCCTGATGATATTGACTTTGGAATAGCAAAAGGTGTATCCAGCGAGTTGGTTGAAGTTGAAGCATCTTTGGATTTATCTTCAGATCAGTCACCTACAATTATCACTATATACTCACTCACAAATGTAACACCAACATGTAATTTACCGATGACATCTGCACGTGGTAACTGGTTGAAATACAGAAAATATCTGAGTGCTCATTGCTCGGAAAAAATGTCGCTAAGAACACCCGCTGACATAGACGATTCCCTTAGGTTTTTTGAAGCGCACGTTAAACAAGCTGCTTTTAATGCTACTTCAAATAAAACAAATCAACAAGTGAGATAATAAGATTTAGCAATAATTTTTCTGTAGATATAGAAAGGCTATTGACTGAAAAACGGAGAGCTTGAGGTTTTTTTTTTTTTTTTTTTTAAATTTTTTATTATTTATTGAATCTTCAATTATATATTGAAACATCAATAAAATTTTCAAATCTTAAATCTAAATATATTAAATATAAGTTTAGCCAATGCTAAACAAAATTTTTAGTTTCAACGGTTGATTTTTGTTGTTTTTAGATCTCTCGTGTACGGCTGATAGAAATAGTATCCCTCCTCCTAAGCCGGGAGTGGCCTCTATACTCCAGAATATTGCGCGCAAGTGGATTTTGGTGCAACTCAAGTTTTTTAATGTATTTTTTCGCGTGTTTAGAAAATAGTGTCTTAACCAACGGAACATCGAGAGCTCGACGTGAATGGCAACGTTGCATATGCCCTCAGTTAAAGTTAAGGCTTAAGGAGTGTACCAAACAGCTCAGAAAAGTTTTACAAACACAAAAAACAGCTTCGCTGCAAAAATTTCTTCAAGAACTCGATGCAACACCACAAACAGACTATTCGCTGTGGCGTGCAGCCAGAGAACTTAAAAGGCCAGTGATTTGCAAACCTCCGTTACGAGATTCGAATGGTGACTGGGCAAGAACTGATGCTGAAAAAGGTGATCTATTTGTTAAGCACCTAGAAAAAGTATTAACCCCGAATATTTCTGCTGATATTGTTGAACTGCCACCGGCCGTCTCTATACCAGAAATATTGCTGAGATTTAACATGAGGGAGATTGAAAATACTATTACTAGTGTTAACACCAGAAAAGCCCCTTGTGTCGACAAAATAAGCAACAAAATGCTTCAAGAATTGCCCTTCATTGCAAAAAGAATAATACTATTCATTTTCAATGGTATTTTACGGCTGCAATACTATCCTGCAGAATGGAAGGTTTCGATGATTATTATGATACCAAAGCCCGGCAAGGATCATACGAAGGTTGAATCCTATTTGCCTATTAGTTTATTGCCCAACATTTCTAAACTTTTCGAAAAGCTGTATATGAGCAAGCTGATGCCTATAGTGACTAGTAATGGGTGCATTCCAGATCATCAATTCGGTTTTCGCAGACAGCATAACACTATTGTACAAACTCACAGACTTGTGAATGTTGTTGGAGACACTTTTGAAAAAAAAGAAATATTACTCTGCGCTCTTTATAGATGTTTCTCAAGCCTTCGATAAAGTATGGCACGAAGGTCTTATCAACAAACTAATAAAAAATCTACCAGCAAACATCGTTAAGCTTTTAAAAAGCTATCTAATGCAACGTAAATTTGTAGTAAGGGAAGGCAATTTTTTAAGCCCTCCGCAGTCGATTGAAGCCGGAGTCCCTTAAGGCAGTACCTTCTGTCCATTACCTCACTTGAAATATGCCTCTGACTTACCATTAAGCAGTAAAATTCACACGTCAACATTTGCTGATGATACAGCTATTCTAAGCGTTCATGAAAGCCCTGTAGAAGCTTCCCGTAACTTATAAGGATATATATCCAAACTGGAAAAATAGCAGAAATGTGTACATGTCACTTTTACGTTGCGCAGGGAAACATGCCCGCCTATAAAAATTATCACCGAGACTATACCTCAACACACTGTAGTAAAATATCTAGGCTTTCATCTAGATCGTCGTTTAACATGGAAATCGCATATAGACGCAAAGTTAACACAAATAAAATTAAAAGCAGCCCAAATGAATTGGCTTATTGGAAGAAATTCTATACTAAGCCTAGACTGCAAACTTCTATTATACAACGCGATCCTGAAACCAATATGGTCCTATGGAATCCAGTTATGGGGCACTGCCTCAGCATCGAATGTCGAAAGAATTCAAAGGCGACAGAATAAAATTCTACGTACATTAATAGCAGCCTCCTGGTATGTCAGAAACCATCGAATTCATAAAGATCTAGACGTTTCTTTGGTGAAGACAGTATTTTCAAAACACGCGAAAAAATATATAAAAAAACTTGAGTTGCACCCAAATCCACTTGCGCGCAATATTCTTCATTATAGAGGCCACACCCGGATGAAAAGAAGAGATACTCTTTTTCTCAGCCGTTCACGAGAGATGTAAAACAACAAAAAATAACCGTTGAAATTAAAAATTTTGTTTAGCATTGGCTAAACTTATATTTAATATTTTAAGATTTAAGATTTGAAAAACTTATT
Source organism: Lypha dubia (assembly GCA_947311025.1). Classification (NCBI taxonomy): domain Eukaryota; kingdom Metazoa; phylum Arthropoda; class Insecta; order Diptera; family Tachinidae; genus Lypha; species Lypha dubia. Next base: position 62,261,379 of record OX371261.1, on the reverse strand, counting down.
GATAAATAATTTAATTGATAGCCGATAACGAGGAAATGATGCAGTTTGATGCCTGCGACATGTGGTTTCACTTTGTGTGTGTCTGTGTCGACAGTAGTATAGCAGAAACAAGTTGGGATTGTGGTAATTGTGATTCCTCACCGACTGATGTAGAAAGTGACATTGATGGTATGTCGGCTATGGTCTCAATGGCGTGCAGGTTGATGCGGCGTTGACTGCCCCCTCAAAAAGCCGTCACGATATAGAAATGCAATTGCAGTGCTTAGAAGAGGAACACAAATTAAGTATGATGTTTATTGAGCGGAAGTCAAGCTAATTAAAGTATTCTACCAAACTGTATAGGCAATTCGAATAGCACTGGTAGTGACTGTCAGCCTCAGGTTTTCTATAAACAGGATCAGTTTTATGCGCGACAAATAACGCCTTCAAAGCTCCCTATGTTCAGTGGCAAGAGTGATGAATGGCCAATGTTTATAAGTAGCTACGAAAATTCAACAAAGACGTATGGCTTTAGCAACGACGAAAATTTGTTACGTCTTCAACGTGCTTTAAAGGGTAAGGCGCTAGAGTGCGTAGGTATCAAGCTGACCTTACCTGCGTTAGTACCACAAGTAATTTCAACATTATTTATGCTTTTTGGAAAGCTGGAGCATTGTAATAAAATAGTTTTTATTTATTTTATTTTTGTCTTAGAGCTTGTGTAGTTGGAGCTCCTAAGACAGTTGATTTATTAATTGTATTATAAACTAAATGACATTGGCTTATATACTAATTATGAGAATAATTCTTAGGGGTACCTTAACATAAGAGTAAAAGAATACAAATATATATTAATGCTGGGTAAGCATATTTAGCTTCCAACTATTTATGTATGGCATGTGTTCAACAGTTTTAAAGTCAAACGAGTGTATACTTAAAAGCAACAGATACTTTGTGTTGGTTATATTTACAATCAAACAAATGCAGTTAATAAATGTGATTCATTTAAGTGCATTGTGCTGCTGCACTTGATTAACCGTACAAGTGTCAAATTACCGACACACAAATTATCTTGCTTGCAGTTTGTCAATGCTTGCATGTTGCGGTACTATTGAATCGCAATGCATACTACACACTGTTGGCCACATGCTACACCTCTACCCTTTACAAGAATGTTCATATAACGTTAGTTTTATGGACATTCTTTTACAATTAGTTTTTAATTAGTCTAAGTATAAGTGTAATATAAAATTTATTTTGTTTTTAAAGAAAAGAAAAAAATTATAATATTTAGATGTACTTATATTCTAATTTTATAGTAGTCGTATGGGCATACAATAATATAAAATGTTAGTTATTATTATATATCTTAAGTCTATTTTTATGAACTACTTGTTGTTTATTAGTTTTCTTATCAACTATGGTAACATTATTTCTTAAATCTATTTTCTTAATTTTATACGGACCTTTATATTGATTTTTCAATTTATGCCCTGAATTATTCCTAAGTAAAACTAAATCTCCTATTTTAAAATTATGTTCTAAAATATTCTTATCGTAATTTAATTTTTGTTTTATTTTATTTCTATCTAAAAATATTTGCGCGCGCTTATGTGCTACTTCTAACCTAAATTTTGCCTCTTTGGCATAGTTATCCACATTGTATAGTGGTGTCACACAATCTACTTTAGCAAATTGTCTAAAATTGTTTGGTAATCTTGAAAATACTAACTCATAAGGACAGTAGTTATGTGCCGTTGATGGCGTCGTATTAAAGCAGTAAGTGAAATATTTTAACCATTCGTCCCAGTCCGTTTTGTCCAGAGATATATAAGAACGAACATATTCGTTAAAAGTTCTATGACTTCTTTCTATTGTTCCTAGTGTTTGATGGTAATGTGCCGTGGAAGTTATATTTTCAATTTTTAGTAGTGTGCATAGTTCCGTCAGTATAGAATTTTTGTACTCTGTTCCCATGTCCGAGATGAACTTCTTCATTGGTCCATAGGTCAATACAAAATTTTCAAATATCGCTTTAGCGATTGTTTTTGCAGATTTATCTGGTGTTGGTATTGTCACCAAATATTTAGTAAGATCACATATTAAAGTGATTGCATATTCATTTCCATTAATCGATTTCGGAAATGGCCCTATTGTATCTACATACACCGTGTCGAATGCTTTTTCTGGTGCTTCTGTTATAGTCATAGGACTTTTATTATGGTTTACTGTTTTTGATTTTTGGCATTTGTGACATGATTTAACATAATTCGTTATGTCTTTTATCATATTTTTCCAATAGTAATACCTCTTTATTTTTTCTATTGTTCTATATATTCCACAATGTCCTCCCTCTATCGGATCATCATGGTATTTCAGCATTATATCAAGAATTGCCTTAGCATTCTTATCATTTATATTGGTCACCTCATTAAGTAGTAGCGCTACTTTTTTTTTGCCCTTTTATTTATAAATTATTTAATTGAGATAAATTCTAAAATTTTCTCATTAGGTGCCTATTTGTTCACCGGCCACTTTCTCAAGCCTTGGGAAAAATTGTCCTAAGTCAATATTCCCATTAATGAACATTATATATAATTTACCGGCCACTTTTTCAAGCCTAGGGAAAACTTGTCCTAAGTCAAGATTCCCTTTAGTAAATAGTTGTCTTCTGACGTCATATTGGGCTTTTTATCATTATTTTAAATTTGATGCTGAATATTTTCGATATTACTTTGTTGTTTATATGCCATAGATTTTGTTGTGATTTTTAATACTGTATTAATTTTTTTTTTTTTTTTTTACTGCCACAAAAATGGGTTGTATGTTTATTTATGGTGACTTTTTATTTCTAATATTATTATTTGATTAACTGCAGATTTTAGCATCAGGCTATTAATGCCTTCGCTGTATTGTAATTATATTACAGTATAATTGTGACTTATATCTTAGTTTTGGGATATTTAATATATACATATACATAGGTCGTCTACACTAATACATTTTTACATTATGTCAAATTATTTTTATTATTATTTTCTAAAACTACTAAACTACTACATGTATTAAACTTTATCCAAATCATTTGCTCTACTAACATATTTCTTTCGTAGAGCTCTTTTATGCAACAGATATATCTTAAGTAATAGATTTATTGCTGATATTATCACCAATATCAGCATTAGTAGCCATAATGAATTTATTTCTGACTTATGGTCTATGATTTCCAAATTGGTAACCACGTTTGCACTGGGCTTTTCTAATTTTGATTCTGTTTTGCCCATCTTTTAATTTTATAATATTATTTTTATGTATATTATTTTGTCTTAAAACATTAAAAAGTTAAATTAACTTTAATTATTTTATTCTAATTGTTAAAATATAATTTAATTTTATTATCTTTAATCCATTATAAAGTTATAATTTTCTTGAAAAATTCAAAATTATTCTTTAAGTGTTACTTTTTGTCTTATTTAATTTTTATTTAAGTAACATTTTAATTATTTTAATATTATGAGGCTCTTTTAATAAAAGATTTTAGCCACGAATTATGTAGAAATCCATAATAATGAAAGAAAAAAAATGTTTGCCACGAGCGGTTAACGCTTACTGACCCTAGTGTGCGACTTTACCGCACCACTTTTAATATAAAAGTTATTAATTAATTAATTGTAAAATACATATGAAGTAAAATATATATATTTTTTGGTGATTTTGTGGTCTTCTTGGTTCTCTTCAGATCATTTTGGCTGGCTGATGGAGGTGATATTCTATTGGAAGATGTTGGCTATTAGCTAGGCAGTCTTCCTTATTCGGTTGCCTTTTGGCCAGGCGGACCTTTATTTGCTTCTTTAATGCTGGGGTGCCTTTTGGACAGGCGGACCCTCTCTCAAATGTATCTTTGTTGGGGTGCCTTTTGGCTAGGCGGACCCTCTCCTTCTTCTGCTCATTCCAAGGTGCTTAGTATTTTACAGCACTCTTGGAACTGGCAGGCTGCTCTTGCTTCTTCAGGGTGCAGTTTAGTAGCACTCGCTGAAGAAGACTGGCAGGATCGCCATGTAATAAAATAGTTTTTATTTATTTTATTTTTGTCTTAGAGCTTGTGTAGTTGGAGCTCCTAAGACAGTTGATTTATTAATTGTATTATAAACTAAATGACATTGGCTTATATACTAATTATGAGAATAATTCTTAGGGGTACCTTAACATAAGAGTAAAAGAATAGAAATATATATTATTGTTGGGTAAGCATATTTAGCTTCCAACTATTTATGTATGGCATGTGTTTAAAGTCCAACGAGTGCATACTTAAAAGCAACAGATACTTTGTGTTGCTTATATTTACAATCAAACAAATGCAGTTAATAAATGTGATTCATTTAAGTGCATTGTGCTGCTGCACTTGATTAACCGTACAAGTGTCAAATTACCGACACACAAAATATCTTGCTTGCAGTTTGTCAATGCTTGCATGTTGCGGTACTTTTGAATCGCAATGCATACTACACACTGTTGGCCACATGCTACAGCATATCATTCAAAATTACGTGCTGGGCCACATGTTAATCAAGGTAAGTTAGACACTTGTACATTTCTCGCTTGATGTAAGAAACATTGTTGCCACAATGGAAGCAGCAAATCTTAATGCACATTTATGCAACCCAATGCTTATCAACGGACTAGTTGATAGCCAAAAAGAAATATAACAACGATTATAAATGTGTACAGATTTGGTAAATGAAAAGAATTTATGTCGATCTTGCATGAAGAAAGTTTGTCGTGAAGGAAAGGAATGTGGTACGAATGAGTTTAAAGCGAATCATCATCCTCTACTCCACAAAACAAATGTGAGCAATAATAGCAGCGATGACGCATCTATCATTCCAGTGCACAACATGATGACCTCATATGTTTTGTACACAATAGTACCAATAACAATATACGGAAATAATAAGAGCATAAAAGTAATTGTAAAAGTAATTTGTATTTTGAATTGCACTCAAATGAAAATGTGTCACTCAAATAGTTATTAGTAAGCAATTTAGTATAGCACTATACATACAGCAAAAGAAATGTTATTGATACTTTAGTAATGGTGCTGCTTCATTCATAGTACAAGATCGAAGTGATGGTGTCACAAATAAAGTGTCTTCTGATAGCGACGATATGAATATCCGGCAATATGTCCGACAGAATGGAAGCCAGTTTACTGTGAGACTTTTATGGAAATCTGAAAATTTATCGATGTCAGACAATTACGACAGGGCCCTTAAAAGGTTAATGTGCTTCGAACGCAAGCAAGACCGCAATCCAGATTTAAAAGAGCGCGTTAACGATAAAATTGGACATGTTAAAAAAGGGCTAAATCCGTAAGCTGGAAAAGAATGAGATAAACTTGCAACATCCGAGAAAATGGTACTTACCTATTTTTGTCGTTAACAATCCAAATAAACCTGAAAAAATGAGATTAGTTTGGGACACTGCTACCGAATATCGCGGAGTGTCAATAAATGGGTATCTGTCGCATGGACTTATTAGCTGCAGTATTGCTCGCACGACTAGCTAGGAATATTAAAGATAGCCATGATCTAGAAATTGAGTCCACTCACCTTAGGACTGACTCCAGAACAGCTTTGCAATGGTTGAATTCTGATCCCAGGAGTTTTAAGCAGTTCGTAATGTTTAGAATCGCTGAAATACAAGAAGTAACTGATGGGATGCAGTGGAGATACATTTCTTCCAAGGAAAACGTTGCAGACTTGGCCACAAAGTGGGTGAGAAAACCCTTCGGAACAATGGTCTACAACTTTAAATAATAATAATTTTACCTCCGACATCAAAATTAAGCATGTAGCAAATGCAATGAGACTTGGTAATTGGTGATTACTACAGATTTTCAAATGGGAGCGTCTTCTCAGATGTATCGCATTTGTTAAACGTTTTATAGAGCAAAATATGTTTCGTATGGTTAGAAGTAACAACGTCAATCTAAGTAGCGAGCAGTTGCTTTAAAGCGGACGTTTCTTAATACGGCTGGTTCAATCTCATACCTATCAAAAGGATATTACATTATTAAAATTGAACAGTACAAGCAATCTACCCAAAACCTTCTTCTCAACATGTCGATTTAGACAACATGTGTAATTTACGCATGCATAGCAACTGGTTGCATCATGATGAGTGTAGCTAGGTAAATATTGGCTAATGTGCCCTAATTAAAGAGTCTTGTCCCCAAAAATCCCCATTTTAAAACTGGAAATCCCCAATTTTGTCCCCAATAAATATATTTACATATATTAAGCATCATAAAAAACTATGTTTTTATTAATTTTATTACATACATTTATTTAAGCTAATGCATTCGTATGTGCTCAATGGAACTTATGAATCCATAGGATATTTTAAAATTCCATACACGAAATCAAATTTATTCTTTTTCTATGCTTTCGTGTTGTAAATTTATAAATAACTCAAAATTTTCCATACTCTCAGTGAATATTTTAAACATTTCTTTTGCTAGTACAGTAAAACAATCTAAAAAATTTGTTTGAACTCCTTCTGCTTCTAATGCCTTTGAACCTTCTATGCAAACATCAATTTCAGCAACATCCAAATTGCTTTCCTTATCGTCAATTAGTACATCCATTTTGGCAATAACGAATTCAATAAATTCTGGTTTTAAAAATTTTGAACAAATTGTTATAAAAACCAACATCCTCAATACCATCGCCTTGAAATAATCGAAATATATAGAAGAAAAACACCAAGTTACATAAACATAAATATATGTAAATATATATGTAAATATATGTATAAAAGAAAATGGTAAAAAATGGTAAAATAAAGCAAAATTGATAATATGTATTCTGAAAATGAAAAATCCCCAAATCCCTTTCCAAGATAATCTGTAACCAAAAAATCAGCTAAAATCCCCAATTTGGGGAAAAATCCCCTCACCTGGCTACACTGATCATACAATACTTCATACTATTATTACTTCCACTCAACCATGCCATGAGATTGTTATAACATTGGCGACACACTGTATTAGGTGTGTAATTTTCACCGGTCAAGTCTACTTCGTCGAAAAAAAACTTGTATGCTCTTTTGTATACACTAGTTAAAAGATTATTTTCCTTTTGAAATCTTGTAGATCTTTTTTTTTCTGATTTGATGATCGCAAACGTAGCAAAATAAATCATTTTTTTCACACTACGTATTGAAATTGTAGGTTGACAATGTGGTGTGGGAATTATGCTGTAGCACTTTCTATATAATTTTCACCGCTGACCTCTCGTTGACGTCGCGCTGTGTAATGCCTCGATGTGAGCGTCGTGTCGCTTTTATGTTGTGTGCTGCGTCTCTTGATGCGTGTGCTGAGCTTACTGCTTTGCCTGTGCTGCTGCTGTCGGTGCGTACATTATTGTAGTTGATTGTTTCCCTGAATCTTGATTGTTTTTTCAATGTTGAAGTAAGGAAAAAACAAATGAGATTAAAAAAGTTTCTGGCAATTTTTCACTTTTGCGGCTACCTAAACGCTACCTAAACGGTATTAAGAATCATTCCTAGGAAGTTTATATGTTCTAGAAAGTTGTTTATTGAGATCTTAGGTACATTTTTGGTACGTATTGTTTTCTTGAATTTTGAACGGTTTGCTACCTATGGACTTGAACAAGGGAAAAATATTTAGGGACCCATAAAAAAGTGCATTACTTCGGGCAAAACTGGGAGACACGTGCCTTTTTTTTTTTGTTCTTCTACCACGTAGTGGTTTTCATATATGGTTATATTTCCAGGACTTAAAAAATTATACAGTGTTTTTGAAGTTTAGTAAAAGTGTTGCGTAAGCAAATTTTAATAAAAATATTAATTTATACTCTATGTATGGATTGCTCGGCTTATTGTTCAAGGTATATATATATATATATAAAAATATTAATCAACGAACTTTGATATTTTTAAGTTTAAATGCATTTCCGTTTACACGAAAAATTGTAAAAAGAATTGTTTTTGGAAATACACTGCAACCTTGCATTTGAGCTAAATTTAGTAAAGTTTATTAATTATTATAAATGCAAAGTTAGTTTTTTTTACAAATAAGAATTTGAGCAATCAAAAGGTATGAAAAATAAAATAAGAAGTTAACGATAAGAAAAAAAATATTGTAATATTAGTTTTAGTTCCATCTTCAGACAATAAAGTCAATCTCAATAAAAATACATAACTGTTTTTTTACTTTTGTAAATCAAATTCAAGTGCATCGAGAAGAAATATGAATAAACAAACCAACAACAAATTGCTTTAGCAAAATTAGAGGGTCGTAAAAAGCAAAAGAGAGGGTCGTAATGATACAACCGGCCATAATAAATTTTGTTTGTACATGATGCACATTCTCTGATTTATATTCTTTGGTAATAGCTTCACATTCCAGTTGAGATTTCTTGCACCAGAAAATGTAGGGTTAAAATAACAATCGCAACTTACTATGGGTGAAGTAGATCCTGTGATGATATTGTCTAGATGCATGGTATTACAATGTATGACACCTGCATGTGAGCAGTTGTACTAAGTAATAAAGTAATACAACTCTATCAGTGCATCAACACTGTGTACCATTTTGACAGCTAAAAATATACATTGTAAAAAGAACCAACTTAACGTACTTCCGGCATTATTGTAATTTTTCTTAACAAGAGCACAGCCATATTGCAGAATTATAAAACTAATAATATAAAACATATTAAATAAAAATATAATTGAAAAACAAATAAAATTGTTATTTTATTGGCAATAACACACAAGTGTTACATGGTGTCAGAAGGTGGGTGGCAGAAAGATTATATAATAAGAAGGTAAAGTACACAACAACTGGAGGCAGCGGCATCGTGTAAGTTTAATCGGAAGAAATCCAGCCTAATCGTTTGAAGCGGAAGCAACAAGGACAATACCATTCAAAAGGACATCGAGGTAAACAAAATAAAAATAAAATTTCTTTTAAACAATTAAAAATAAAAATTATTTGTTAAAACACAATGTCGGCGAAAGACCGTTTACCAGCCGAACTTGACTGTTTAAATTTAGCAAGTGAATGGCCGAACTGGAAGCAAAGCTTCATGGTGTATATGATAGCTAGCGGTAAGTCAAACGAGCCCGAGGCAACAAAAATAGCCAATTTTTTATGGCTGGTCGGTGTAAGTGGCATCAACGTATACAACACGTTGTTCCCAAATAATGGAACACAAGATTCCTTGTTGGGAACGGCAACAGTGGGTGACGCCGTTGTGCAGCGCACTCTGAACGAAGTGCTGGAAAAATTTGACCACCATTGCTTGCCACAGCGAAACGTGGCCATGGAGACATATAAATTTAATATGATCTGCCAGAAGGAACGCCAATCCTTTGCCGAGTTCGAAACAGAATTAAGAACTCAACTGCGCTATTGTGAATTCAAGTGCTAATGCGGTGAATCGTATGAGAATAGAATGCTACGTGATCGTATCATTGTTGGGGTGTATGACAAAAAGGTACAGTTAAAGTTACTGGATGGCAGAGACGAAGCATTAAACAAGGTCGTCGATACATGCAAAATGTTTGAAACAGCAAATGCTAATAAATGCTTGCTAGATTCCAAAACGGCAACCATCAGTGCCATTAATGCAGACCAACAACCCAGTGAATCAAATGTATCAGCAATAAATCGTTTTTGCTTCAACTGCGGGGGCCCGTGGACAATTAGTCACCAAAAGAAATGTAAAGCCAAAGATATTGTATGTCGGTCATGCGGAAAGAAAGGACATTTTCAGAGGATGTGCCGAAAGCCGAGAGAGAAGGCAACAAACTTCAGACAAGCCACCGGATACAACAATAACAAGAGTAACATAAACAACAAGCAGTATAAGGTAGCAGGACTTAACTGGAATGATATGGAAGGTAAAACAAATAATGAAAATAAATTTTTTAAACATAACAAATTAAGTGTAGCAATAAATTCTAAAAATACCCTTAGATTAATCGTATTGACTTCGGTAAATGAGCGCTGGACCAAGAAATACCGTATAGAAAATGAAATAGTTTTGTTTAAGTTGGACTGCATTCCGTTAAAATTAATTAAGAAAAAGAATTTGAATTTTAAGTTAACAAATCGGGACAATTGTTTCCCCGTTTTTGACTATAACAATAATAAAATAAATATAACTGGAACATGTAGACTTAATTGTGTAGATCTCAATTCGGGAACGATCAAATTAACGGAATTTATTGTTGTGGATGATATGTGTGAACCGGTACTCGGGTTGAAAACATGCAAGGATTTTAAATTGATTGAGAGGATAGATGTAAAAAGTATAAGTAACAGGGGATTGCAAGAATCATTCGTAGACAGATACAGGGATGTGTTTCAGGGACTTGGAGAGTTTCCAAAAAAGTTTTCAATTATATTAAAGGAAGAATCAAAACCGGTACTACATTACAGGAAATGTATACCTAATGCATTACTAGGGAGATTAAAATCAGCACTGGAAGAGCTTGTGACAGGGGGAATTATTGTACCTGTTGATTATCCGACTGATTGGGTAAACAACTTGCAATTGGTTGAGAAGCCAAATGGGGAACTGCGAATTTGCCTAGACCCAAAGGCACTTAATGAATGTATTAAAAGAGAATATTTTCTAATTCCGACAATTGAGGATTTGACCTCAAGGCTAGCCGATAAAAAAAATTTTTTTTTTTAGACCTGAAAAGCGGTTTCTGGCACATGGCACTGGACAAGAAAAGCTCAGACTTGACAACATTTCTGACTCCCTTTGGAAGATTCAGATTTACTCGTGTGCCTTTTGGTCTCAGTTGTGCACCGGAAATGTTTCAACAGGAAATGGTCAGGGTATTTGGAGACATACCAGGGGTGTTTGTCTATTTTGATGACATAGCTATCTGTGCGAGTAGTGAAACGGAACATGATCAGATCATGGAAGTAATAATGGAAAGGGCAAGAAAAAACGGTATTAAATTTAATCCGGACAAGATTCAATATAGACAAAAGGAAGTGAAATTTATGGGAAATGTATTATCGGACGCAAAGATCAAAGTAGACATAAAATACAGAAAGGCAATAACAAATATGAAGAAGCCTGAAGACAAGGCAGGTGTATTGAGATTCCTAGGGCTCCTTAAATATTTAGCGCGATTTATTCCTAACCTGTCGAAACATTCCACTCAACTGCGAAATCTGACTCGGAACGATACAGACTTCAAATGGACGCACGAGAATGATAGGGAATTTGATAAATTGCTGCGCATAGTGACAGCAGAGCCGGTGCTAGCGATTTATGACCCACGGCGACCCGTGATCATACAAACCGATGCATCCAAAGATGGACTGGGCTGTGTTCTAATTCAGAATGGACACCCAGTATCATTTGCATCAAGGACCCTTAGTAAAAGCGAACAGAAATGGGCTCAGATCGAAAAAGAGCTCTTGGCCATTGTGTTTGCATGCCAGCGGTTTCATTACCTGTTATACGGACGGAAATTCACCGTGGAGAGTGATCATAAACCGCTAGAATCATTAGTAAAGCGAGATATTGATGACGTATCAATGCGACTTCAACGCATGTTTATGTATCTGTTAAAGTATCCCGGAATGACTGTCATATATAAGCCGGGTAAGGAAATGTTAGTGGCAGATTGTTTGTCAACGGCACAGCTTTCCGAGGCGACAGAAATAACGGAATTATCAGGAATGATTCATGCAATGACAAAAAAGGTTTGTTTAACTAAAGAAAATTACAATTTTTATCGTAACATTCTGGACAATGACCAACAATTTTCGCGAATTCGAGAATACATTCAAAACGGTTGGCCAGGTTTTCACAAGTTGGACAGTTTCAGTCAAGGATTTTATAAATATAACTCAGAGTTGCATGTTGAAAATGGCCTGCTATTTCTAAACCATAGATTGGTAATTCCATCAGGGATGCAAAAACAAATGGCAACGTGGCTACACTCGCCACATTTGGGAATAGAAAAAACTCTTGCACGAGCAAGAAAACTTTATTATTGGCCAGGAATGAATGAACAAATTAAGGAATTAATTAGGTCATGCAGGGTCTGTGAGAAATTCAAAAGAAATAATCAAAAGGAACCCTTAATACAGGAACAAATCCCAGAGTACCCCTTTCATATAGTAGCATTAGACCTTTATGAATATGCAGGTCATGATTACATAGCAATAATAGACGCTTACTCTAATTTTTTAATATCACTTAGAATTCGGAATAAGACATCCAAGCATATCATTGACACGATAAAACAGATATTTAATGCAATAGGTTATCCGACAATTATCAAATGTGACAATAGCCCATTCAATTCCACTGAGTTTGAAAGATTTTCAAAAGAATTTAACGTACAATTTACATTTTCAAGTCCACGATACCCACAAAGCAACGGTCTAGCGGAACGTGGTGTATCAATAGCAAAGAACATACTCAAGTGGTGTTTTGAGGCAAATGAGGTAGAACAGTTCCAGTATCACTTACTGGAATACAATACTACACCATTGACGAGCATGTGCATTGCTCCAGCAGAGTTGTTCTTTGGAAGATTATTGAAAACAAAATTACCTATCGCCGGAACACTTCTAGTCAGAAATAGTATAAAAGAGCAATGCATAAAGGAAAAAATTAAAAAGAAAAAGGAAAAGCAGAAGCATTACTACGATAGAAATGCAAAGGAATTGCCTGAACTTAACAGGGGAGATTTAATAATGTTTAAGAAAGACGGAAAGGAATGGACCTATGGAAAAATAGTATCAGCATTTAACGATAGGTCATATATACTAAGTGACAATTTCAATAATGTTTACAGAAGAAATCGTAGGTTTATCACTAAGACAAGAAATGAGGATTTTAAGGCTAGTGATATGTTGTATGATGAGGAGATAAGAAATAGCCAGGATAAGACTACCGATACACAAGTAGTCCACAACGATAACGTTGAGCCACAATTTAGTAATCCAAGCCCTATTGTTACCAGGGAATCAGTCTCTTTAGGCATAAATGAACAGATGAACATGAGTCAGAAACAAGCTGAAGCGACTGATTCGGAGGAGCTAGGGCGTCCAACAAGGACTAGTCAAGGTACTCCACAGAGAGTCACGAGAAGTGGACGTGTCATACGACCTCCACTTCGCTACGGGAGGGACTATGGTGTTTAAAGTTGGTCCAGACGCTAACTAGACGTATGTGTCTATATAGTATATTATATTATATTATATTGTATTATGCTAAGTTATATTAATTTATGTTATATCACATAAGGTTATAAATACAGAGTGTATTATAATAATTGTATTACAGTATATTATGGGATATATTATTTATATTATATTCATTATATTATTTTATATTCTATTATATTATATCAGATTAAAGTTATATACGCGAAGTGTATTATAATAATTATATTACAGTATGTAAAAAAAAAAAAAAAAATAATTGGCATGTGATGATATTGTCTAGATGCATGGTATTACAATGTATGACACCTGCATGTGAGCAGTTGTACTAAGTAATAAAGTAATACAACTCTATCAGTGCATCAACACTGTGTACCATTTTGACAGCTAAAAATATACATTGTAAAAAGAACCAACTTAACGTACTTCCGGCATTATTGTAATTTTTCTTAACAAGAGCACAGCCATATTGCAGAATTATAAAACTAATAATATAAAACATATTAAATAAAAATATAATTGAAAAACAAATAAAATTGTTATTTTATTGGCAATAACACATAAGTGTTACAGATTCATCTTTAAATATCTTCATCACTTGCAGTTTTATAGCATCTGAAAGTTGAATTTGTTATTTATGTAATTGTAAATATTAGATTTTCGTTTGCATCTGTTGAGTAATATTCATTCACATCACTTTAACTGCGTAATACAATAAGTTAATGTTTACTATTCAAAATAATTTTATTAAAACCATCAGCAAATCCAATTAATAATTGCAATGGTGAATAAAAATTAAATTCTTGTAAATATAGTCAGCATTTCTCATCATGTTACTTTCAAACTGATTTAATGAAACATAATCTTTATTTGTGCTAGACGTCCCTAAGTATAGGGTTCGATCAATTTAAACCCCGTTAATTTAATAATGTATTTTAAGAATAAGAATATGAATGCACTGCAATGTTTGTTGGAGATTCTTCACCTTTACCAGTCTTTATATTTCCATCTATGTATAGGTAGCTTTAAGAAGGAGTAACATTCAAATTTTAATTTTGTATAGTAATGATTAAATATACGTTACATAATTATAAAACTCCTTTTTTATTCTACTGTCATCCGAAAACGGCTCTTCCAAAACATTGAGTATATAAGACATTTTTCTTCACTTTCAAATTAAGTAATCTTAAAAAAAATCTATGTATCAAATCCTTTTCTATTCGTCCATTCCCATACTTCTCCTTCCAACACTCTCTACATATTTTATAAAGCATTTCGTAGGTTATATCACTTCCAAGATGATCATTATAAATATGTTTTAAATTTAATTCATCCTTTTTAAATATTATTTTAAAATTTGCATTTTTTTTAGTTAGCAATTTAAATTTTATTTGTTTGTAGCAGGTTAGCAATATTTAGATATATATTTCGTTGGTAGCCATACAAACTCATCAGTAGATGTTTTACCCTTTATGTTTAAAAAATTCTAAAGCTCATCTATTTATACAAAAACTCACAAATATATTTTTGTGAATTACAAAGCATAAAAAAAAACTTTAAAAAAATTTTTAAACACACACAACAAATAATTTTCCATTATGAATTTGTTAACTTTCCTACACCTAAAGCTGTGTACGTATGTTTTATGCCTAACTAGATATACCCGGTGCGCTTAACTACCCCCTCGTTTTAAATAAAATTCCTATTGTGAAAATTTAATGACGATCGGTCCAGTAGTTAAGACTATATTACGATGTTTAATTTTTCTAAAAAGGGGCGTGGTCCCATCCACTTATCTCCTGGTACGTATTCCAAATTATCCCAGTACCATATGTACCGAATATCATCGACGTAGGTAAGAAATGCCCATAATATGGCGATTTAAATTTTTGGGTTATATGGGCAGTGCCACGCCTCTTTGTCCAATCAAAACTTCCCGGTAGAGTCCTAATATATCCACGTATATCTAACCTTTGAAATGGTCTCAATATTATAGTGGGTTTTCCCATAATTGGCTTTGTAATAAAGTTAGGTACTTGAGTGGCCTTACAAGTTTCACATGACTATATATTTTCGAACATCCCTTACTAAGCCGAGCCAGTAAAATTTTCGTAGAATTAACTCCAAGGTTTTTACCATACCTCCGTGAGATGCAACTGGAGAGTCATGGAACCTTTTAATAAGATCATCTCTAAGGTTTTCAGGAATCCATAACTTCCATGCTTCAGAATCTTGCTCTTCATTTCCTGAGTAATGACAAATTCGGATACTTACAAAACTATCAACAATCCTTAAATCTGGTAATTTTGAGGCATTATCTTTTATTTTTTTGTTTTAACGTTACGTAATCTTCATCATAAAATGGTCTGAATCGAGATCTATTTTTTGTTCTACTAGTTCTATACTTGCGAGCTCTTCACCTGGAATTCGTGACAATGCATCCGGTACTATATTATTTTTCCCTTTTCGATGACTTACGGAAAATGTAAAGCCTTGCAGTTTTCATACCCATCGGGCTAATCGTCCTGCTAGGTCTTGCTGCTTTATTAGCCAGATTATGGAGGAAGGGTCAGTAATGACCTCAAATTCCTGAAGTTCGAAATAGCACCGAAATTTTTTAATTGCTTCAAGTACGGCTACACATTCGTGTTCAGTAACGCTATAATTACGTTGAGCGGTATTTAATTTCTTTGACATGAAAGCAATAGGTTTCTCCACACCATTGTCATCATGTTGTACAAGAACTGCGCCTATCGCATAGTCACTAGCATCACAGTGTCAATAAAACTTTTTACTAAAATCGGGATTGGATAATATAGGAGCAGAAGTTAAGAGAGTTTTTACCTCCTCAAATGACTTTTCTGCTTCAGCTGTCCAGCAAAATTTTCTTTTTGTTGACAAAACTTCATTAATTGGAAAAACTACAGACGAGAAATTGTGGATAAACCTGCGGTACCAACTAGCTAAGCCAAGAAATCCCCGAAACTGCTTAATATTTTTGGGGGTTGACCAATTTTTTATTGCCTCTACCTTTTCGGGATCGGTTTTTATACCACCGTTTCCTATAATATACCCCAGGTAGTTCACTTTAGTTACACAAAGTTTTGACTCTGACACATTGAAAGTTAGATTAGCTTTTTTAAATTGTGCAGCATAGCGAACAAGAACAGATAGATGGATTCGTGAAGTACAATTAAAGGTCGTCTAAATATCCAAACACGCAGTGACGCAAATCAGGCGGTTTTAATTTGTCCATTAAGCGGCACATTGTAGCAGGAGCGTTGCATAGACCAAATGGCATAACAACAAACAATGGTCTACCTGGTACGGTGAAAGCAGTCAATGGTTTTGCTTTGTCATCAAGACCGATTTGCCAATAGGCATCTTTCAAGTCCAATTACGATATAATATTTGCCTTAGGCAAACGTGAAAATATGCCTTCTATATTGGGTAAGGGATACGCGTCTTTGGTGGTTACCTCATTGACTTTTCTTGCATCAAGACATAGGCGAACTTTGTTAGGTTTTACGACAAGCCTCATTGGAGAACTCCATGGAGAACAAGAGGGCTCGATTACGCCTAATGCTGACATTCTGTCAATTTCGACCGACATTAGCTTTTCCACCGCTGGTGAAACCGGGTAAAGCCGTTGTTTCACTGGATTGGATTTTCCAACTTCAATTTTATGCTTTATTAAGCTGGTGCAGCTTAGTCCCTGTTCTTCAACAATTGAGAATAACTCTATTATTGTAGCAAGTTGTTGACGTTGGATGGCATTCAAATGGTATTCTAAACATGTTTTTGAATCTTTTGCTACATTAAAATATATGGATTGTTTGTTAAATGTGGTGGGATTGTAGTCAACAAGACTAAAGACACCATGTTGGAAAGTTTCTTCCGCTGAAGTATACACAATATTTCCAAAAATTTCACGAGCTACATTAAATGATTTCCAGAAATTCAACCCTATTGGGTACAATTAAAATTTTAATTTTTCGAATAAGTTGTTGAAAGCTAACGTCTCCATTTAAATACCCTATTACTTTCTGAACACTACCATCTGCAGTTTTAACACAGGCTTTTGCTGGGACAAATTCTTTAAATTTAGCAAAGTTAAACGTTGCCAACGTCGAACCAATGCAGGAGATCTTAGCACCTGTATCTAAAAGGCCTAATTCACTAAATGATAAAAATTTAACAGCGGCATAATAGCGTTTTTCGTTAGAATTTTCAAAGATAGAGGATAAAGTATATGAAGAAAAGATTTTGCGGTTTTTATAGTATTTGCGTAAAAGGTGTAAACGACAGAGAATTACATTCAAAAATTGATTTACGTTTTAGAAGATAGTTTTGTAGCTTTATATGATATGGCAAAATTGGATAAACGTTCTTATCATAATTACTATTTTCAGGGGCAAATCAAGGAATATTTGAGTTTCGAAAAATTATTGTTTTCTTAATATTGTCTGTAGCATTAGTTTCAGACTCGTTGCGTTGACGTTCAGCAAGATTTAGGGTCTGTTCCTGCCAAAATTTTGGGGAGTCCCGTTTTTTGAACCACTCAATTTTTTGTTGATGCATTTTTGACATTGTGGCTTGTAAATGTCTTTTTCACCATCCATAGCAAAATACTTTTCGGGTTTCAAGGCAATCATCCCAGTAGTGTCCTGGTTGATCACAGTTCCAGCAGTTTAATGAATGATGAACAGCTTCAAGTACCAAACCTTGCGTGTTATTTGAGTCATTAAAATCTAAATTTTCTTGCCCTTCAATTTCGGAAACGTGACGTCTGGTTGGAAAATTAGGGTTCATTTTTGAAGAAATATTTTTACGTATTTTTATATTATTATTATTACGAATAAACGTAATTATTATTTGAACTTATATTGATTTACATATGAAAAGTAATATTATCAGGCTCAAGTTCAGTTTTATTGAATTAATGAAAATTCAAAATTACTAAGAGTCTTTTTGTGTTGGAAAATATTATTATTTATATCCAATCAGTTTTTAGCAGAACGTATCAATACTGATTTCAAGGCCGCTACACCTCTCATCAGGGTTCAAATGTCCATCTTTACAATTTTCGTAAAGTGGATACTAAGTGAGAAGAATATCAACTATTTAACCAGTTTTCAACAGAAATAGAATATGAGAATTAATTTTTAATTCAATTTTTATTCTACAATGAAACAGTGCTGGTTAGTACGAAATTCCCTCATTACTGTTTGGAACTAATAATCAACACAAACTCATAGTCCGTTATCATCAAAGTATTCTACTTTGTATTTTAACGTTTTTGTTGTTTTTACTCTATATTAGGGAAATTCACATATTACTGCGACCCCTGTTATTAGGATATTTATAGCTCATGCCCAAGCGGAATTAATATTTTTATATTATTATTATTACGAATAAACGTAATTATTATTTGAACTTATATTGATTTACATATGAAAAGTAATATTATCAGGCTCAAGTTCAGTTTTATTGAATTAATGAAAATTCAAAATTACTAAGAGTTTTTTTGTGTTGGAAAATATTATTATTTATATCCAATCAGTTTTTAGCAGAACGTATCAGTACTGATTTCAAGGCCGCTACACCTCTCATCAGCGTTTAAATGTCCATCTTTACAATTTTCGTAAAGTGGATACTAAGTGAGAAGAATATCAACTATTTAACCAGTTTTCAACAGAAATAGAATATGAGAATTAATTTTTAATTCAATTTTTATTCTACAATGAAGCAGTGCTGGTTAGTACGAAATTCCCTCACTACTGTTTGGAACTAATAATCAACACAAACTCATAGTCCGTTATCATCAAAGTATTCTACTTTGTATTTTAACGTTTTTGTTGTTTTTACTCTATATTAGGGAAATTCACATATTACTGTGACCCCTGTTATTAGGGTATTTATAGCTCATGCCCAAGCGGAAATAATATTTTTATATTATTATTATTACGAATAAACGTAATTATTATTTGAACTTATATTGATTTACATATGAAAAGTAATATTATCAGGCTCAAGTTCAGTTTTATTGAATTAATGAAAATTCAAAATTACTAAGAGTTTTTTTATGTTGGAAAATATTATTATTTATATCCAATCAGTTTTTAGCAGAACGTATCAGTACTGATTTCATGGCCGCTACACCTCTCATCAGCGTTCAATTGTCCATCTTTACAATTTTCGTAAAGTGGATACTAATTGAGAAGAATATCAACTATTTAACCAGTTTTAAACAGAAAATTGTATAGATGGACAATTGAACGTTGATGAGAGGTGTAGCGGCCTTGAAATCAGTACTGATACATTCTGCTAAAAACTGATTGGATATAAATAATTATATTTTCCAACATAAAAAACTCTTAGTAATTTTGAATTTTCATTAATTCAATAAAACTTAACTTGAGCCAGATAATATTACTTTTCCTATATACATTATTCGTTTTATTCATTTTATCTTTGCATATTTGTTAGAGTTTTAATGGAATGGATTTTAATAAAAGCAATTTTTTTGTGCACTTTGAAATCTCATTTTAGTATAGAAAAAATTACAGTATATTTACGATTTATATTCTTTTTGTTTTTGTTTTTTCTTTATACGCTTTACACACTGAATTGGTATTGTAGGTAAAGATGGCTTCAAGTCTGAACTATGTTTTTATAATGATGACATGCATCCAGGAAAATTTGTAGAATATTATAGTTTTTCTTTGTATTTTATTAAATATGTGATTTGCTTATGCTGGATATTCCTTTTTTTATAAATTTGCGGAGCTGATTTAACTTTTTCCTTTTCTTTTAGAAGAAGTGCATTTGCGTTTACCGTTAAATTTGTGTATCGATGGTATGTAGGTATAGTTAGAGAATGCAAGACTGCTCACTGTGCACTTATTTTAATTGTTGAATTTATATTTTATAAAGATCTTCGGGAGAATTTGTAAAATTTTGATTTTGTTGCTGAGTTTTATTACTTTAAAAAACCAACCAGCTAATGAGAATTTTAGCAACAGTGCCGAGGATATGTTAAGAGAACTTATTCAATTTATATCTAGAGATATAATGTGCGAAGCTACCATCCAAAATTCATCTTCCAAGGATTAAAAAAAAAAGAAATTTGCTTTGGGGAAGCTCACACTTCTCCAGATTTAAAAGGATGTTGTAGTTCCTCTATTTGCAGTCTAGAAATTATTTTTAAGATGTTGTTTAACAAAAATAATAATTCTACTCTATATAAAAATATTTTATGTATTTACCTTTATATTTTATATAATTTTAGAATATTTCCATAAAGATACACTGCCAAAATTATTTCAGCTAGTAACAATTTAAAGGAAATTTATGTTTTTATTGCATACTAAAAAATGTTCTTTGGATGACTTTGATGTGAACAGCTCAAAAGTTGAATTACAAAGAATTTATGTTATCCATATTTGTTCTAAGGAAACCTGGTTTTACAGTTTCCTGTGAACGAACTAAACGAATATACCGATTATTTATATGCGTTTATATACGTTAAATTGCCTTTTAAAAATGCGTCAAATGCGGCGCAAAATTGCATTGTGTGTGATTCAGTGTGCTTACTTCTACTGAGGCAACAATAAGAAAACCGCTAAGATTTTTGATTACTACTCAAGCTAAGCAACATTTCAGCATATAACAATAAACAAATTTAACCTTATTAAAAATATGTTTTAACGTAAATCTATGTAAAATTTTTAAAAAGGTAACAATAAAAAATAGTTTCATACTTACTGTTAATGCGATAAATAACTTATAAAAAAAATTGTGCGCTACACATCCTTGAAGATTATACTTCCTAGATAGCAGAATCTTGTTACCTCACAAATTTGTTGCTCGTACAGCATAATGGGGGCGTTGTTATCTGTTTTTATACGCATAAGTTTGGTTTTTGTAACATTGATTTCAAAACCCACTCTTTGTGCGTTTTCTTGGAGTCTTATTAACTTATGCTGAATATCTGAGTGTGTGTGTGACAGCAAACATATGTCGTCAGCATAATCCAGGTCATGAAGGCGTTGATTCAGGTGCCATTGGATTCCATCCGGTGTATCTTGATTTGTCTGTGCCATTACATAGTCAAGTACTATGTACTATTAAAGTGTAAAAAAATAAAACTATATGTTGAATTTTTTCAACAAAATAATATATGAAAAATATTAAATCTTCGGAACTACAAAACCGATTTAAAAGAATGATAGCTCTAAACCATCATCGAATAATTGCCTTTCTAATGAAACCGGGTTGGGACACATCCGTTGAAGGGTTTCGAAGTCTATAACGTACATAGGTAGATTTTTTGTCTTTTATATATGTATATATAAAAGATAGATAGATGAAGTAAGAAATGCATTAAATTCGTTGGCCTTAAATTGTGAGCCATTATCGCTACCCAAATCTTCCGGCACCCCATAAACGTGAAAAACGTGCTTCAATAGAAAATCCTGAATAACAGACGAAGTAAATTTTTTTAATGGACAAATCCAGTGAAATTTTGTCAAATGGTCAACAACAATTAGTATTCCAATATGTCCTCGTTTGCTGCGCCGGTAGGGTCCTAATATATCCACGTATATCTAACCTTTGAAATGGTCTCAATATTATAGTGGGTTTTCCCATAATTGGCTTTGTAATAAAGTTAAGTACTTGAGTGGCCTTACAAGTTACACATGACTATATATTTTCGAACATCCTTTACTAAGCCGGGCCAGTAAAATTTTCGTAGAATTAACTCCAAGGTTTTTACCATACCTCCGTGAGATGCAACTGGAGAGTCATGGAACCTTTTAATACGATCATCTCTAAGCTTTTCAGGAATCCATAACTTCCATGCTTCAGAATCTTGCTCTTCATTTCCTGAGTAATGACAAATTCGGATACTTACAAAACTATCAACAATCCTTAAATCTGGTAATTTTGAGGCATTATCTTTTATTTTTTTGTTTTAACGTTACGTAATCTTCATCATAAAATGGTCTGAATCGAGATCTATTTTTTGTTCTACTAGTTCTATACTTGCGAGCTCTTCACCTGGAATTCGTGACAATGCATCCGGTACTATATTATTTTTCCCTTTTCGATGACTTACGGAAAATGTAAAGCCTTGCAGTTTTCATACCCATCGGGCTAATCGTCCTGCTAGGTCTTGCTGCTTTATTAGCCAGATTATGGAGGAAGGGTCAGTAATGACCTCAAATTCCTGAAGTTCGAAATAGCACCGAAATTTTTTAATTGCTTCAAGTACGGTTACACATTCGTTGAGCGGTATTTAATTTCTTTGACATGAAAGCAATAGGTTTCTCCACACCATTGTCATCATGTTGTACAAGAACTGCGCCTATCGCATAGTCACTAGCATCACAGTGTCAATAAAACTTTTTACTAAAATCGGGATTGGATAATATAGGAGCAGAAGTTAAGAGAGTTTTTACCTCCTCAAATGACTTTTCTGCTTCAGCTGTCCAGCAAAATTTTCTTTTTGTTGACAAAACTTCATTAATTGGAAAAACTACAGACGAGAAATTGTGGATAAACCTGCGGTACCAACTAGCTAAGCCAAGAAATCCCCGAAACTGCTTAATATTTTTGGGGGTTGACCAATTTTTTATTGCCTCTACCTTTTCGGGATCGGTTTTTATACCACCGTTTCCTATAATATACCCCAGGTAGTTCACTTTAGTTACACAAAGTTTTGACTCTGACACATTGAAAATTAGATTAGCTTTTTAAAATTGTTCAGCAATTCGAACAAGAACAGATAGATGGGTGCTGAATTCGTCAAGTACAATTAAAGGTCGTCTAAATATCCAAACACGCAGTGACGCAAATCAGGCGGTATTAATTTGTCCATTAAGCGGCACATTGTAGCAGGAGCGTTGCATAGACCGAATGGCATAACAACAAACAATGGTCTACCTGGTGCGGTAAAAGCAGTCAATGGTTTTGCTTTGTCATCAAGACCGATTTGCCAATAGTCATCTTTCAAGTCCAATTACGATATAATATTTGCAAACATGAAAATATGCCTTCTATATTGGGTAAGGGATACGCGTCTTTGGTGGTTACCTCATTGACTTTTCTTGCATCAAGACATAGGCGAACTTTGTTAGGTTTTACGACAAGCATCATTGGAGAACTCCATGGAGAACAAGAGGGCTCGATTACGCCTAATGCTGACATTCTGTCAATTTTGACCGACATTAGCTTTTCCACCGCTGGTGAAACCGGGTTAAGCCGTTGTTTCACTGGATTGGATTTTTCAACTTCAATTTTATGCTTTATTAAGCTGGTGCGGCTTAGTCCCTGTTCTTCAACAATTGGGAATAACTCTATTATTGTAGCAAGTTGTTGACGTTGGATGGCATTCAAATGGTATTCTAAACATGTTTTTGAATCTTTTGCTACATTAAAATATATGGATTGTTTGTTAAATGTGGTGGGATTGTAGTCAACAAGACTAAAGACACCATGTTGGGAAGTTTCTTCCGCTGAAGTATACACAATATTTCCAAAAATTTCAGGAGCTACATTAAATGATTTCCAGAAATTCAACCCTAGTATTAATTCCTGTGTGATATTCGGTACAATTAAAATTTTAATTTTTCGAATAAGTTGTTAAAAGCTAACGTCTACATTTAAATACCCTATTACTTTCTGAACACTACCATCTGCAGTTTTAACACAGCCTTTTGCTGGGACAAATTCTTTAAATTTAGCAAAGTTAAACGTTGCCAACGTCGAACCAATGCAGGAGATATTAGCACCTGTATCTAAAAGGCCTAATTCACTAAATGATAAAAATTTAACAGCGGCATAATAGCGTTTTTCGTTAGAATTTTCAAAGATAGAGGATAAAGTATATGAAGAAAAGATTTTGCGGTTTTTATAGTATTTGCGTAAAAGGTGTAAACGACAGAGAATTACATTCAAAAATTGATTTACGTTTTAGAAGATAGTTTTGTAGCTTTATATGATAGGGCAAAATTGGATAAACGTTCTTATCATAATTACTATTTTCAGGGGCAAATCAAGGAATATTTGAGTTTCGAAAAATTATTGTTTTCTTAATATTGTCTGTAGCATTAGTTTCAGATTTGTTGCGTTGACGTTCAGCCAGATTTAGGGTCTGTTCCTGCCAAAATTTTGGGGAGTCCCGTTTTTTGAACCACTCAATTTTTTGTTGATACATTTTTGACATTGTGGCTTGTAAATGTTTTTTTCACCATCCATAGCAAAATACTTTTCGGGTTTCATCCCAGTAGTGTCCTGGTTGATCACAGTTCCAGCAGTTTAATGAATGATGAAAAGCTTCAAGTACCAAACCTTGCGTAATATTTGAGTCATTAAAATCTAAATTTTCTTGCCCTTCAATTTCGGAAACGTGACGTCTGGTTGGAAAATTAGGGTTCATTTTTGAAGAAATATTTTTATGAATATAATCTTCACCTAATAAATGTTCTCTCATCTGCACAAGTTTACGAAGATGTGCAATCGAATAAATTGGGACATATAAGAGTTCGTGTCTAATTTCGGGGCGAAGGTTTCGACTCAAAATAATCCTTGCTCTTGAATTGAGATCCGTTATCGGACACCAAAACTTCGGGCACGCCATAACAGTCAAATATTTCGGTCTGTAAGTATTTTATAATGTCCTTTGATATAAATTTCTTTATAGGTCTTAAAAACGTGAATTTGGAAAAGTGGTCAAGTACAATTAAAATCCCGATATTTTAAGTTTTAGTCCTTGGTAAAGGTCCTATTAGGTCAATGTACAGTCTTTGAAATGGTCTGTCAGTCCTTACCATTAATCCAACTGGAGGTCTCAATACGGAACATCGTGGGTTGAATATATAATTTTGCGTCTAAGTCCTGTTGGTACCAAAAGTTTCCATGTATCGAATTCGTCAGTCGACCCAGTAGCAAAGTCTGTCCTTTTGTAAACGTATTTGTCAATTACCCTAAAGTCAAGCAAATTAGAATTCCTGATGTTCTCACGTAATTCAATATAGTCGTCAGAGTAGAATTCTTCCGAATCAAGATCGATTGTCGGAATATTTAGAATTTCAATTGAATTTATGAAATCCTCGCCCTCATGAACTCGCGATAATGCGTCCGGAACGACATTGTCTTTACCTCTTCGGTGTTCAATAGAAAAGTAGAATCCCTGAAGCTTCAATGACCATTCAGGCTGGCGTGATCTGTAATCACCTTGAATTCTTGGCCCTCAATATATGGTCTAAATTTTTTTACGGCTAACAATACTGCCAAACATTCAAGTTCAGTGATGCTGTAATTTCTCTGAGCCTTGTTCAATTTTTGAGACATACTCGTATAGGCAATCGGATGTTCTGTACCTTCCTCGTCTTCCTGCGCCAATACTGATCCCACACCGCAAGTGCTTGCATCACATTGCAATACAAAATGCTTATTGTAATTCGGGGGAATTAGCAGTGGGGCAGATGTCAATCTAGTCTTTAGTTCGTCGAAAGATTCCTGAGCCTGGACAGTCCACACAAAAGTTTTCTTCTTCGTTAAGAGTTCCGTTAGTGCAAAAGTCACAGTCGAATAGTCTTTAATAAATCGTCGGTACCAACCAGCCATCCCTAAAAATCTGCGTAAATGTCGTATTGATTTTGGTACTGGAAAGTCATGTATGGCCCTAACTTTGTCCTCGTCTACCTGTAAAGTTCCGTTTCCTACCACGTATCCGAGGCACTTCACCTTATTTAAAGCAAAACTACTTTTCTGCACATTTATAGTTAAACCTGCTTTTCTAAGTTGGCTAGCAACCTCGAGTAAATGTGTCATGTGTTCGTCAAAATTTTGTGAAACAATTAAAAGGTCATCTAAGTATACAAATACGTGTGTCTTTAAATTATACGGAATTACAGCGTCCATCAGTCGGCACAATGTTTGCGGTGCATTACAAAGTCCAAACGGCATTCTGTTAAATTGGTACAGTGGCCGATTAGGGACTGTAAAAGCGGTCTTTGGTTTAGAGCTTTCCTCTAGTTTAATATGCCAAAAGGCATCTTTTAAATCTATTTTTGAAATGCAATAAACTGGAGGAAGCTTTGATATATGTCCGTCAATGTTTGGTATCGGATAAGCATCCTTTACTGTCACCGAGTTTAATTTCCTGCCCTCGACACACATTCTAACTTTGCCAGGCTTAACTACAACTACAGTCGGTGACGACCAAGGCGAACTTGGTGCCTCCTCTATAACTCCGAGTGAGAGCATCCGATCTATTTCACCACAAAAAACCTTTTCGACAGCTGGCGAAGTCGGGTAGTACCGCTGTTTAATGGGCTTTGCATCCCCTGTATCAATATTGTGTTGAATCAGTGTTGTACACCCAACCCTGCAACTTCCGAATTCGGAAATATCGAAATAATTTTGCTAAGTCTTTGTCCTAGTTCGTATGTCAGATTTAATTTGTCAGGGTCAGTCTCAGTTTCAGTAGAGTCAATCTCGCCGATAGTCGGAGTTGAAATTTTTAGTCCAAAAATGGACCAAAAGTCATATCCACATATTATATCCTTTGTAATTGTTGGAACTACAATAAAGTCGAATTTTTCTGTCTGTCCATTAAATGTAATGTCTACTGTCACTGTTCCAATTATAGTCTGTCTTTGTCCATCTGCTGTTCGTACATTGCCCATACGTCTATGAAATCTACACATCTCCTGAACCCTTATTGCTAACTCCCCACCAATGACACTTTTATTGGCCCCACTATCGAGCAATGCATAACAAAATATATCATTCAGTTTAAGCTTAGCATACGGTCTATTATCAAAATCTCTTTCAACAATAGAAGATATTATAAATTTGCTAAATGTCTTAAGTTGACGATAATATTCTTGAATTCTTCTGGACGATCTTAACTTTCTTTTTGAATATCCAAATATTCTCTCACGAGCCTTATTATATTCCCTTAACCGAACGGGATAAGGTCTTAATAATGTATGCACAATGTTATCTGTTTTGTCTGTGTCAATACCGTCAGAAGTCTTTTTATTTGTTATGTATATGCTCGTATTATTCATTTTGGATGCCTGCTCTATTTCCCACGGGCATCCCTCGGCTCGTTTCCCGACTTCCGGGTACAATTAGGACATTTGGGCTTAAAGGTATCATTAGCACCACATCCGTAGCAAAATATCCGTCTTGTCTCCATGCAATCGAAAAAAGTGTGACCCAACTTGTCACAATTCCAACATTTAATATCTTGTTTAACTGCGCAAATTTCATCGTCATTATTAATATCATTGATATTGCTGTCATCTACTTCTGTTTCCTGTTCCAGCAACTCTGACACGCGACCCCGTGTTGATTTATGAGATTCTTCATTTAGTTCCCTGACAAATCTCTCATGTTTCTTAACCTCCCGACGTAGTTGAGATACAATGGAGATTTCCAAATGAATTAATTCTTGACGAATCTCATTTCGCAAATTTCTGAATAGCGTCTCACATAAATCGCGGTCAGAAATTGGTAATTTTAATTTGTCAGTTAAAGCCGAAATATTGTCTAAATAAACGTCAAAAGTTTCGTTCGGTTTCTGTTTACGTCGTCGAATGTCATTCAAAATGTCGTAGTCATTGAAGTCTGCCTTATATTTGTCACTTAAAGAGTTCGTTAGGGCAATCCATTCAACTTCATCCTGTTCACGACGATAACGCCAAAACCAATCTAAAGCTTTTCCCTCAAATAAAGTATGGGCATGATCACACATAACTTTGAAGTCGCCATTTAAAGTTTTAACCGTAAGAATATTTACACGATAAATAAACTCACTAACTGGCATTTGATTATCGTGTCCGCTAAATTTAATTTGCCAATTACGGATAATATTCGAAATCTTATCCGCTGGTAACGCGTTCTGTAAAGTATTATTGTTTAAATTTGGAGATCTATTCGAAAAATTGTTTAAAGGCAAATCAGGTGTGTTGTTTCTAGAAGTACGATTCTCATTTGTAGCACATGTCTTGTGAATATGTCTTATTCTGAAATTCATTGCAAATGAAAGTTTGCATTTCCCTTCTTAAAGATTCCATAGAATCTGAAACCATCTGTCGTAATCTAGAATCGTCTTGACTAGCTAACTGTGAAGTGGCTGGTTGAATTGTATTGTTAGTTGAAGGTTGATTTACTTTACGGGATGTTGTCTTAGGACGGGCACCCTGAGTAACTATTGTTGTATTGTCAGGTTCCATATTTACTGTAAAGCTACAGTTTGCAGGTTGGTCCATATTGGCCAAATTTTCTTGACTTCTAGTCAAAACCATTTTAAAATAATTAATACAATTATCAATAAATTATATTTCGCTACCCCATTAGGTAATTGTAGATACATAAGTATTTTGATAAATCTGAACTTAACCCCAAACAAAAAATATACAAGAACTAAAATTCAAAATAATAATAAAACAAAGAAGTTGAGCTTACCTTGTACTAAGTACTGTAAAGAAAATAAAAATTTCAAAACAGAAATCCTAAATTCAAAGTTCGCATTAAAATTAAAACACCTTCTCTGCAAATTTCCCTGTGAGTAAATAACCAACATAATCAGTAAAAAAATCTCAACATTTCCACTACAGATAAAAAAAAATATGAAAAAAAAACAAAATGATGCACAAATATCCGTGAGTAAATTCTCGAAATAATCCAAGCTCAAAGTCTCGAACGGAAAAATATAATCATAGGTTTAAGATTAAAAAAAAAATAATCTAAATTCCAAATATGATTAATATAGAGGATAGGATTGTATTAAAAGAAAATTAAAATTGTAAACAAAACAAAAATGTAACCGAAACCACGGAATTAAAATAATATAATGTGTGAAACCAAAGCAAGATGTTAAATAATATATGTTTAAAAACATGTATTTATGTTCAGAAAGCTGAACAATACTGCCTCGGACCTCACGTTGGGCGCCAAATATTTTATGTAACGAACGCTAACGCTAAGTACCATTTCAAGAGGTCTTGCTACTTAAATTTCCGGCCGTGCTCAGGGATATTAGGGGGGATCTTTGCTCAATGAAGATGAAATGGTTCATTACAGGTAAAAATATAATTTATAAGTAGCAAACTAGTATTTGTGACGATTGCAAACGAAAAGAAGAATAAACAGAAACAAAGAAAAATAAACGAAAGGAATGTAAGTCTGATTTAAATGAAAGAGGAACTAGATATTGTTTGCCCATTTTCATTCTTTACCCTCCCATGACCTGTGCTATTCTGTACCTATGTATATTTAGAAAAGCCCACAAAATCTGTATGTACAACTACCTACATGTTTCACGAAATAATTAAGAAGAAAACTTTACAATTCCATTAAAAGAAAACAAGTTTATTTAATAATTAAAAACATAATTACTAAAGCTTAATAATTCTTTCCTTAATAAACCAAATATAAATACACAAATTAAACTGATTGAAAACACGAATAATTATTATCACGAGATAGATTTAAAAATATATATGTTCTTTTTGTGACAAATGTATTATAATTTTTGTTATTTATTTTATTAAACACTCACCATTTTTAAATCCCACGAAGACTGCAGGCCTGTAGTCAGGTTCTTGGGTTTATTAGGCTTTATAAGGAAAAATTATGTATTTTATTTATGTATGTATGTTCATAGGAACCGATAAGAAAAATAAAAAAAAAAATACTAAACATTCATGTTAAGTATTGTGTATGTTTTAAACTGTATGTATGTATGTCAGTGTTTATGAGCGTGAGAATGTGTGTTTTAAATAAACATTATTTAAAAATAATTTTAAGTTAAGTTTAAAATGAATCTAGCAATTAAGAAAAATTTTACGTTAAGTTTAAAATGAATCTAGTAATTAAGAAAAATTTTACGTTAAGTTTGAAATGAATGTAGTAATTAAGGAAATTATGCAATTAAAAGATTAATGTTAAAATGGAAGAACGAAAAGGTAGTTTATGATATTAGTTTATATATATATATATAAGTATATATATATATATATATTTCTGATCAGTCCGTATTCTTAATCAGGAACTTCTGACATCTAACCAGATTTTCTTGTTTAAGGATTTCTTGATTCTTGATATGAAATGTTACAGGAACAAAATTCAATTTTTTTTTTCAGCCGCCAACTATCACATCTACTTCTTATTCAGGCATTAATTTCTCTAACCAATTTTAATATTTTTGGATAATCGTTATTGAAATTGTAGTAATTGTTCAGGCATTCTTTGATGAGGACAAGAAACTTTTTGCACAAAAATTTGCTGACGAGCATATAAATATACGATCAAATCTTGGTTATTTCGTATTCTCCCTCAATTAATATGATCGAAATGCTCACTTTTTATATGCAAAATCCTTCCTGCTCTCCTGAATATTTATAAAAAAAAATATTCTCTTTCCTTTTCTTCTAATTTAAATTCGTGGGAGGATTCATTATTTTTTTCTTTTTATCCACACAATTGTATATTTTTCCGATTTTTCTTTCTGCTTGCCCAAAATTTTTTCACGTTTTTTTTTTTTTTTTCAAATAAAATCAAAATTTTCTGTTTATTTATTCGAAGCCAATTCAGTTTTTTAAAAAAAAATATCAAATCCATCTTAAAAATTAAATTCGAAATATCGCTCAAGTAAAATTACCCAGGTAGCAAAACAATTCATAATTAAAATTTTGAACACGACCTCACAATTGTTTGTTAAATGTGGTGGGATTGTAGTCAACAAGACTAAAGACACCATGTTGGGAAGTTTCTTCCGCTGAAGTATACACAATATTTCCAAAAATTTCAGGAGCTACATTAAATGATTTCAAGAAATTCAACTCTAGTATTAATTCCTGTGTGATATTGGGTACAATTAAAATGTTAATTTTTCGAATAAGTTGTTGAAAGCTAACGTCTACATTTAAATACCCTATTACTTTCTGAACACTACCATCTGCAGTTTTAACACATGCTTTTGCTGGGACAAATTCTTTAAATTTAGCAAAGTTAAACGTTGCTAACGTCGAACCAATGCAGGAGATCTTAGCACCTGTATCTAAAAGGCCTAATTCACTAAATGATAAAAATTTAACAGCGGCATAATATCGTTTTTCGTTAGAATTTTCAAAGATAGAGGATAAAGTATATGAAGAACAGATTTTGCGGTTTTTATAGTATTTGCGTAAAAGGTGTAAACGACAGAGAATTACATTCAAAAATTGATTTACGTTTTAGAAGATAGTTTTGTAGCTTTATATGATATGGCAAAATTGGATAAACGTTCTTATCATAATTACTATTTTCAGGGGCAAATCAAGGAATACTTGAGTTTCGAAAAATTATTGTTTTCTTAATATTGTCTGTAGCATTAGTTTTAGATTCGTTGCGTTGACGTTCAGCAAGATTTAGGGTCTGTTCCTGCCAAAATTTTGGGGAGTCCCGTTTTTTGAACCACTCAATTTTTTGTTGATACATTTTTGACATTGTGGCTTGTAAATGTCTTTTTCACCATCCATAGCAAAATACTTTTCGGGTTTCAAGGCAATCATCCCAGTAGTGTCCTGGTTGATCACAGTTCCAGCAGTTTAATGAATGATGAACAGCTTCAAGTTCCAAACCTTGCGTAATATTTGAGTCATTAAAATCTAAATTTTCTTGCCCTTCAATTTCGGAAACGTGACGTCTGGTTGGAAAATTATGGTTCATTTTTGAAGAAATATTTTTACGAATATAATCTTCACCTAATAAATGTTCTCTCATCTGCACAAGTTTACGAAGATGAGCAATCGAATAAATTGGGACATATAAGAGTTCGTGTCTAATTTCGGGGCGAAGGTTTCGACTCAAAATCTCAATTAGATCAGATTCTGGAATAGGGGTCTTCAGCTTGTGTAGCATACAGAAATTGATTCATAAAAGGCCTCGAATATTTCATTCGGTTTCATCTTACGACTTCGAATTTCTTCTTGCAAGTCAAAACTAGATTTGAATTCTTTGTATTCATATATGAGTGCTACACGAAATTCGTTCCAATCAACTGCATCGACTTTCTTGTGAAAGCGCCAGTACCAATCACGCGCTTTTCCCTCCAATAGAATTTGTAAATTCCAACATATATATGTGAAGTCATTGTTAAAATTTACACGGGTTAAACTACGAACCCGGTATAAAAACTCATGTACGCTTATGCCTTTAGAAGAACCGTCGAATTTACTGTTCCAGTTCTGTATTATAGAAGTAATCTTATCAGACTTAAAAGCTAAATTTTCATCAAATGATGAACCGATACGAGCACTGTTTCCAACATTACGGTTTTCTTTTTGTCTTAATGACGGTTGTGCATTAATGTGAAATCTGTTATGCTGCGGATTCGGTTGAGCTGGAGAAGGGTTTTGGACTGGATTTGACCTATGTTGGCTGAGCCTTTGTGTGCTTCGAGCTAACTCTAGAGTTTATATGCAACTACGGTGAAATATGTAATTGCATTTAGAAATAATTAGACATTCCTGTCCATCAGACAGTTTTTCCGCACATATGATACAATTCTGGTCATTGCAGTCAGCAGAACAAGCATTATCAGGCCGTGAAATTTGTGTATGCTGAGGTGATCTTTCCATTATGACAACAACACTACGGTCTACCAAAATAAATCTAATAAAACACCTAGTAACACAATAACTTACAGGCAAGCTTAGTACGAAATGTGTTAACTCTGAACAATATGTGTTTTTTTAAATTATATTATACTTCTATTTGGATAGCTAATAGCTTTGTAGGTTTTTATACAAACCAATATCTGTATAAATATCGTTTTAATTACACACTTATAAATATATAACAAAAATTTAATTTTTCAAAGCAAAATTTACAACTTCGTAAATCTTCCTAAATATATTTAATAAATATAAACTATAGTTTAAGGCTTTCTTACTTTTATGATGTGAATAGAAATGGGCAATAATTATTCATATCAATCTCCAAAAAAATTTATGGTTGATTAAAAAAAAAACAAAACCGGTCTATAAAGTTTTTCTAAACAGTTGTTAAATATTTTACATTCAATCAAAATGACATGCTTATTTCAATACTTTTAACCAAAACCGATATCACTGGACAATAAATCGCACTCGCAAAGATATTGTGTATCCGAATAATTACCAGGATGTCACTACCTTGGCAAGAATGAAAAAAATAATCAACAATTTCTTTAACGAAACTGCCACGAAGAATTTAATCCTTATATGAAATTTCCTATTAACATGAAAGGAACTTTAGATAATCTTTGGTCAATATATTCGAACTGTTAACTTCTCAAATAATCGAAAATCCGAAAGACTCTAAACTTTGTTCATGAAACAAATTCCTTTTCACATAAAAACCAAAGCATCATGAGTTACTGAACTAAAACATTATACATTTAAAACAAAATTTCGGAAAGGTTAGAGCAAAGAAAATTCCCTAAGTGACGTTTCGGCCACGTTGGGCGCCAATTTATGTAATGAACAAACTATCATAAAATGACTAATGCTTTATGAGCAGCAATGTCTCCTTGGCGATTGGTGCTCTACTAGAGAATGAGGAACGGATGGGAGCCATTGATAAGGCTAGCTAGCAGCCGGGTGGGGGGATTCTTGTTCCTGCTATCTCCCTTGCCAAGAAAAAAAGTCATTCCATCACACAAATAATATAATAGACTCTCGAAAACTACAATAAAATGGACTGGGTGGTGATCTTTAGTCAGAAAGGTGTTATAATGAACCCCATTTTAGATCAACAAAACTGATAAACTACAACATACTCAACCATGAAATTGATATTAATTTATTCTCTCCTAAATGTAATTGGAGAGCAAAAATGCCTCTTAACCCGCCCTACCTTTGATGTAGGCGGCCTATAGTTAATTTTCTAGATCCCACTGAGAAATTACCGCATTTCCTTCACATCAGTAAGAAAACATTAACTTATTAGAGATCCATGTTAAAGTAATCAGTAATTTATTCAACTTGAATTCATATAAATTATCTTTAGTTTAATAAAAGGTATTATTTTACGAATAATGTAACCAGTCATTAAAAACAATAATATTGGAAAAATTAATTTGATAAAATAACGTAAATTATTCAATACACGTTAGTATGAAAAAATCAGAGTACCAAACAAAAACTAGGTGGCATAGAGTATTCAGATGCAAAAAAAAAATATAATTGAGTATAAATAATATAATGTAACTTTACTTTGTAGCTAGATAATGTGGCTACGCATTAGTGCTGGCAAATTCTACTACTTTTCATTACTCAATAATATTCGGTACTTTTGATTTGGGTACTCAATACTACTCGATACTTTTAACGGATTTTTTGAATTGGTAACGCATAGTTTTTATCTGCATATTGAAGTAGTTTCTTCAAAAATAAAAAATCTACAACTATTATCTCTTTTGTATGTCTGTATGATTTAAATAAAAAATAAATGTAAAGCTAACTTTTAATTCAACGTTAACAACCTAAAAAATAATTTAATTGTTATCAAAAAAAAATTTTGTTACGCATATAAGGGTTCATTGGAAAATTAATGTTTTGATTTGTTTAAAGAATTGAAAATATTTACAAATGCATGAACATACATATGTGCCTGCACGTGTAATACATTGTGTATGTATGTATGTAAAAATTAAAATATAATATTTACATGTATGTATATATACTAGCCCGTCCCTTATATATGAAAGTTTAATTTTTCTAATGCATACCCTCTAATATTGTTCGAAATGGTCTAGAAGAGCTAAATTAAAAATATTAAACCTTTTGGACAATGTTAACCCATGCCAAGACTCGGTCAAATTTTACATTTGGGGTCATATAAGGCTATATATGGAGTTATAAAAAAAAAACTTTTGATAGACAAATTTAATAACAACATTATGAAATATGATAATTATTATAAAAATTACCCATCTGTAGCCAATACTAACCCTTTCTGGCCCACGTATATTTGAATAATACAACAAAGAAGGCAAACTTCCCATATTTTAGAAACTGTCAGTTTACATACACATACAGTTTTTTATTTATTGTACATTATATTTTTTAAACTGCTATTAATCATATAACATTTAGGGTTTTTTATTGTGTTCTAATGCTTTCTTACACATAAGTTAATACGAAATATAAACAAAATGATTACCGTTAATTTATGCCAGAATTTAAAATTTTGATATACGCTCACGTGGGGGTTTGTTATGGTTATAATGGAACAAAGTTATGTATTAATTATTCGTTTGGATATTTTCTCTTGAGAGTGTCTTTCTTGCAATCCGGATACAACTTTCTGTGCTCCTGCACGCATTGTAGTAAATATTGTTTTTGTTCTTCATCTGCAGTGATCAAACCGTGAAAATCTTGCATGAGCTTTACCGATCTCTCAGCAACATCATTTATTGGCTTCAGATCAGAAATAAATTTTCTGGCCTTTATATATGATGCGTTTTCATTCCATAAAATGGGAGAAACTGTTAAAAAATCATCCGGTATTCTCAAATTTATAAGAGTATCTTTGCTTTTGTTGTTGATAAAGTCGCACATTTGTTTTTCTGCAAGACAAATAAAGTTAATAAAAGACATACAATTAAAAATAGTAACATGTGCTTACTTAATAAAAAATCAGTGCTGTCCTCATCTAGAATGTAGCGTTTTATATTATTGGAAACATTATCTTTACTAAAGTTTGCCACCATCTTTGCCTTTGTTTCCAATTCCACATCATTGTCAAATAAAGAAAATATAGCACATTCTGGCGACAAATACCACAAGTGTTGACAAAACTTCCCGAAAGCTGATTTCGATATTTCTTTATCGATGTTTTCATATTGTTTCAATGTTTTGAGGAAACATAAATCCTGGTACGGCGCCTTTAATGCTGACGGACTGGTTATCCACGGCTTCACATATGTTGTGACTATAAACAAACTCAAAGCAAGTAATCCGTCTTTTTCTTGGTCTGTTAAATTGAACTCTGGTTGAAGCAGACACATTTTTATCGAATATATCGCCTTGGCCATCCAACGTGCGTGGTGCATTGCTCCTGGTGGTCTGATTGTTAGTTTGTTGTCGGTATTTCCACCCATAAATATAATGCACAACTCTATTAACTCTCTATAATCATTTCTTGTTTGTTTTTTTTTAATTGAGCTGAATAAAAAATTAAAAGATCTTTAATTTTTTCAGGCGAAAAATGTGTATTTATATCATTTTGAAAATATTGAATATTGCGGCTGTTAATGTTACTCCAATTCTCCTTAAATTTTTTGAAAAGAGTTACGTCGGGCCCGACTTTATTTTCACTGAGTTTACATTCAAAACCACTTTTAAGAACAAGTTCATACACATGATGACGGCAAGCGAAGAATAATAATTCTCTGTCGAACTTTTGTTCTAATTGTACGCAAGCACCTTTAAAACGACCAGTGTTAGATGCCGTTGTATCGCAACACAAAATTTGCACGCTGTCTTCTAAATTCCAGTTCACTATTGAGGACCAAACGGCTTGTGCCTGCTCTTTGCCGGAAGAATTTTTTAGCTTTGGTACTGCAATAAGTTGTTCATTTTTTCCATAAGTGATAAGTACTGGTAATCGTTCTTCCTTGCCATTCTTTATATTTATAGCAGGCATTAATTTACCATCCCAATGTAATGTAACAACTTCTGGAATATTACTTTTAAAGTCACTTTTTAAAGCTTCTGCACGTTCTTTTCTTTTTTCTACCCTAATTCTTTGGATAGATGATTTGTTGATTGGATAATCATCGATATTATGGCCAAGTGCTTCCATGGTAGCCTGAACAATAAAAACTGCATCTCTTACACTCAATTGGCATCTATCAAAAGCTGATACCAATTTTGGAGTAAGGAATTCTTTTCTTCCTCGTCTTTTTAATACCTCTTCTTTTTTTAGTGGTAAAACAGGTGAGATTGTATTATCCGAGTCCTCTGAGGTGGAATCATAACAAGCATTAGACGTCGTAGCTTCTTCGGTTTTCAAGCGCCTTTGTTCAAATGCCAATTCCCTTTGCCGTTTTCGATCCTCTTTTTCAGCCAAAATGCTATCTACACCTGCCAAATGACCCGGGCGACCTGTTTCTCTCTGTCGTTGTAAAAACAATCTATCCTCCTCAATTGCTATTGTAGTTAATGCATCAGCATGTGCGATGTCAAACAAGTTATCCAAATGATCAACGAATTTTCTTTCACGGGCTTTAAACGCATCAGTTGTATTTTTTGATCCCTTTTGCAGTTTTCTCCAAACATTATGCAGATCTGTAAGTTTTTTAACACTGTTTGGAAAAGCTTTTGTGGGAAGTCTAGCTTTTTCCCAAAATATCATGCATTCCCGAATCACAAGATTTGCACTTGCACTAACTGTTAATTTTACTTGACGAGTATTAAAAAACAAAACTGATAGAACTTGTCTATTTGATGGAAGCTTTTTTCCATTTATTTGATGTTTTACATCTCCCACTAAATATATTTTTTTGAAAGAGCTGCGTAACGCGAGAGACATGTTGATCTTAATGATTTCAATTAGCACTGAAAGTTTTTTCACAATTAAAAATAAGTAAATGTTCCACAACACAAAATAGCGAATAGCTGTAAATTACTAATAAATCCAAATCATTTATAAATAAACGTTGTACAAAAGAAATCTGTACTTTAGTAGCTGTAAATTGCGAGCAATTTTGTAGACGCTTTGAGTTCTTAATAAAAAAAAGGCAAAAGCAATAGCATTGAAAACAAATTATGCAGAAATACACCAATAACAATTTGCTCAACTGAGCAAACAACCGTTAGTTTGTACTTATTTCTGTCGCCACTGCTGCTGTTGCATAATATTTACTTTAAGTTTATGTAGAATAAAAGATGAGAAATTTTAAAACAATTTTAAACCAAATTAAATCATGCACATGATAAGCGTATGAAGTTTGCTTTCTTTGTTGTATTATTCAAATATACGTGGGCCAGAAAGGGTTAGTATTGGCTACAGATGGGTAATTTTTATAATAATTATCATATTTCATAATGTTGTTATTAAATTTGTCTATCAAAAGTTTTTTTTTTAGAAACTCCATATATAGCCTTATATGACCCCAAATGTAAAATTTGACCGAGTCTTGGCATGGGTTAACATTGTCCAAAAGGTTTAATATTTTTAATTTAGCTCTTCTAGACCATTTCGAACAATATTAGAGGGTATGCGTATCATATTTGAAAAAAAAAACCAATATAAGGGACGGGCTAATATATACATATTTAACTAATATACATTTTTAAGTACATTTAAAATGTAATTTATCACATGTGGTTGTTCTATTTTATTGACTGACAGCTTTATTTCGGCGGTTGGTTTAATTTTGTACAGTGATGTATTTTTATACACTATTTTAGCCACTCAACTGCTTAAAAATTCAACTCTGAAAGTATCGAGTAACTACTTTTGAGTATTGAGTATCCAAAAAAAAGGGCAAATACTCGATACTCGGTACCCACTACTCAATACTTTGCCAGCACTACTACGCATGTTGCATCTGATCAAGTGCTTGCTTGCTATTGTTTTGGTTTTCAATTGAAGAGTAATTAATAATGTGATAATAAACAAAGCGATACTAACTAAATATGCTTCATGCAATGTAAGTAACTGTATAACAAGACTTACCCCTAAACATGTTGATAACGCAGCCGTTGATGAGGCCTCTTCAATTTCTGGATACATTGTCGCTTAAAACTTAATTAAATACTCTTTTGATAATATCTAGAATTTGCCGGGACATATGGGTATTTCCATATATCATTTGGCATAAACTTACAACTAATTAAATAAATAAAATTAAAGTTAAATGTTTTTAATTAAATGACCAAAATAAAACTTCATTGTGCAATTATTTTTAGATATTATTTTAGTTTTAAGTTAAATTATTCGTTTTAATATTTTTATATTATTATTATTACGAATAAACGTAATTATTATTTGAACTTATATTGATGTATATATGAAAAGTAACTTTATCAGGCTCAAGTTCAGTTTTATTGAATTAATGAAAATTTAAAATTACTAAGAGTTTTTTTATGTTGGAAAATATTATTATTTATATCCAATCAGTTTTTAGCAGAACGTATCAGTACGGATTTCAAGGCCGCTACACCTCTCATCAGCGTTCAATTGTCCATCTATACAATTTTCGTAAAGTGGATACTAATTGAGAAGAATATCAACTATTTAACCAGTTTTCAACAGAAATAGAATATGAGAATTAATTTTTAATTCATTTTTTATTCTACCTTGAAACAGTGCTGGTTAGTACGAAATTCCCTCATTACTGTTTGGAAAGTACTAATAATCAACACAAACTCATAGTCCGTTATCATCAAAGTATTCTACTTTGTATTCTAACGTTTTTGTTATTTTTACTCTATATTAGGGAAATTCACATATTACTTTGACCCTTGTTATTAGGGTATTTATAGCTATACTGTTTGGAAAGTACTAATAATCAACACAAACTCATAGTCCGTTATCATCAAGGTACATATTCTACTTTGTATTCTTACGTTTTTGTTATTTACGAAAATTGTATAGATGGACAATTGAACGTTGATGAGAGGTGTAGCGGCTTTGAAATCAGTACTGATACATTCTGCTTAAAACTGATTGGATATAAATAATTATATTTTCCAACATAAAAAACTCTTAGTAATTTTGAATTTTCATTAATTCAATAAAACTGAACTTGAGCCAGATAATATTACTTTTCCTATATACATTATTCGTTTTATTCATTTTATCTTTGCATATTTGTTAGAGTTTTAATGAAATGGATTTTAATAAAAGCAATTTTTTTGTGCACTTTGAAATCTCATTTTAGTATAGAAAAAATTACAGTATATTTACGATTTATATTCTTTTTGTTTTTTCTTTATACGCTTTACACACTGAATTGGTATTGTAGGTAATGATGGCTTCAAGGCTGAACAATGTTTTTATAATGATGACATGCATCCAGGAAAATTTGTAGAATATTATAGTTTT
The DNA here is from genome assembly GCA_947311025.1 of Lypha dubia. Lineage (NCBI taxonomy): Eukaryota > Metazoa > Arthropoda > Insecta > Diptera > Tachinidae > Lypha > Lypha dubia. The sequence continues at coordinate 62,221,064 of OX371261.1, read as the reverse complement.
TCTTTGTATTTTATTAAATATGTGATTTGGTTATGCTGGATATTCCTTTTTTTATAAATTTGCGGAGCTGATTTAACTTTTTCCTTTTCTTTTAGAAGAAGTGCATGTGCGTTTACCGTTAAATTTGTGTATCGATGGTATGTAGGTATAGTTAGAGAATGCAAGACTGCTCACTGTGCACTTATTTTAATTGTTGAATTTATATTTTATAAAGATCTTCGGGAGAATTTGTAAAATTTTGATTTTGTTGCTGAGTTTTATTACTTTAAAAAACCAACCAGCTAATGGGAATTTTAGCAACAGTGCCGAGGATATGTTAAGAGAACTTTTTCAATTTATATCTAGAGATATAATGTGCGAAGCTACCATCCAAAATTCATCTTCAAAGGATTAAAAAAAAAGAAATTTGCTTTGGGGAAGCTCACACTTCTCCAGATTTAAAAGGATGTTGTAGTTCCTCTATTTGCAGTCTAGAAATAATTTTTAAGATGTTGTTTAACAAAAATAATAATTCTACTCTATATAAAAATATTGTATGTATTAACCTTTATATTTTATATAATTTTAGAATATTTCCATAAAGATACACTGCCAAAAATATTTCAGCTAGAAACAATTTAAAGGAAATTTATGTTTTTATTGCATACTAAAAAATGTTCTTTGGATGACTTTGATGTGAACAGCTCAAAAGTTGAATTACAAAGAATTTATTTTATCCATATTTGTTCTAAGGAAACCTGGTTTTACAGATTCCTGTGAACGAACTGAACGAATATACCGATTATTTATATGCGTTTATATACGTTAAATTGCCTTTTAAAAATGCGTCAAATGCGGCGCAAAATTGCATTGTGTGTGATTCAGTGTGCTTACTTCTACTGAGGCAACAATAAGAAAACCGCTAAGATTTTTGATTATTACTCAAGCTAAGCAACATTTCAGCATATAACAATAAACAAATTTAACCTTATTAAAAATATGTTTTAACGTAAATCTATGTAAAATTTTTAAAAAGGTAACAATAAAAAAATTGTTTCGTACTTACTGTTAATGCGATAAATAACTGATAAAAAAATTTGTGCACTACACATCCTTGAAGATTATACTTCCTAGATAGCAGAATCTTGTTACCTCACTAATTTGTTGGTCGTACAGCATAATGGGGGCGTTGTTATCTGTTTTTATACGCATAAGTTTGGTTTTTGTAACATTGATTTCAAAACCCACTCTTTGTGCGTTTTCTTGGAGTCTTATTAACTTATGCTGAATGTCTGAGTGTGTGTGTGTGACAGCAACCATATGTCGTCAGCATAATCCAGGTCATGAAGGCGTTGATTCAGGTGCCATTGGATTCCATCCGGTGTATCTTGATTTGTCTGTGCCATTACATAGTCAAGTACTATGTACTATTAAAGTGTAAAAAAATAAAACTATATGTTGAATTTTTTCAACAAAATAATATATGAAAAATATTAAATCTTCGGAACTACATAGCCAATTTAAAAGAATGATAACTCTAAACCATCATCGAATAATTGCCTTTCCAATGAAACCGGGTTGGGGCACATCCGTTGAAGGGTTTCGAAGTCTATAACGTAAATAGGTAGATTTTTTGTGTTTTATATATATATAAAAGATAGATAGATGAAGTAAGAAATGCATTAAATTCGTTGGCCTTAAATTGTGAGCCATTATCGCTACCCAAATCTTCCGGCACCCCATAAACGTGAAAAACGTGCTTCAATAGAAAATCCTGAATAACAGACGAAGTAAATTCTTTTAATGGACAAATCCAGTGAAATTTTGTCAAATGGTCAACAACAATTAGTATTCCAATATGTCCTTGTTTGCTGCGCCGGTAGGGTCCTAATATATCCACGTATATCTAACCTTTGAAATGGTCTCAATATTATAGTGGGTTTTCCCATAATTGGCTTGGTAATAAAGTTAAGTACTTGAGTGGCCTTACAAGTTTCACATGACTATATATTTTCGAACATCCTTTACTAAGCCGGGCCAGTAAAATTTTCGTAGAATTAACTCCAAGGTTTTTACCATACCTCCGTGAGATGCAACTGGAGAGTCATGGAACCTTTTAATACGATCATCTCTAAGCTTTTCAGGAATCCATAACTTCCATGCTTCAGAATCTTGCTCTTCATTTCCTGAGTAATGACAAATTCGGATACTTACAAAACTATCAACAATCCTTAAATCTGGTAATTTTGAGGCATTATCTTTTATTTTTTTGTTTTAACGTTACGTAATCTTCATCATAAAATGGTCTGAATCGAGATCTATTTTTTGTTCTACTAGTTCTATACTTGCGAGCTCTTCACCCGGAATTCGTGACAATGCATCCGGTACTATATTATTTTTCCCTTTTCGATGACTTACGGAAAATGTAAAGCCGTGCAGTTTTCATACCCATCGGGCTAATCGTCCTGTTAGGTCTTGCTGCTTTATTAGCCAGATTATGGAGGAAGGGTCAGTAATGACCTCAAATTCCTGAAGTTCGAAATAGCACCGAAATTTTTTAATTGCTTCAAGTACGGCTACACATTCGCGTTCAGTAACGCTATAATTACGTTGACATGAAAGCAATAGGTTTCTCCACACCATTGTCATCATGTTGTACAAGAACTGCGCCTATCGCATAGTCACTAGCATCACAGTGTCAATAAAACTTTTACTAAAATCAGGATTGGATAATATAGGAGCAGAAGTTAAGAGAGTTTTGACCTCCTCAAATGACTTTTCTGCTTCAGCTGTCCAGCAAAATTTTCTTTTTGTTGACAAAACTTCATTAATTGGAAAAACTACAGACGAGAAATTGTGGATAAACCTGCGGTACCAACTAGCTAAGCCAAGAAATCCCCGAAACTGCTTAATATTTTTGGGGGTTGGCCAATTTTTTATTGCCTCTACCTTTTCGGGATCGGTTCTTATACCACCGTTTCCTATAATATACCCCAGGTAGTTCACTTTAGTTACACAAAATTTTGACTCTGACACATTGAAAATTAGATTAGCTTTTTTAAATTGTTCAGCAATTCGAACAAGAACAGATAGATGGGTGCTGAATTCGTCAAGTACAATTAAAGGTCGTCTAAATATCCAAACACGCAGTGACGCAAATCAGGCGGTATTAATTTGTCCATTAAGCGGCACATTGTAGCAGGAGCGTTGCATAGACCGAATGGCATAACAACAAACAATGGTCTACCTGGTGCGGTAAAAGCATATAGATGGGTGCTGAATTCGTCAAGTACAATTAAAGGTCGTCTAAATATCCAAACACGCAGTGACACAAATCAGGCGGTATTAATTTGTCCATTAAGCGGCACATTGTAGCAGGAGCGTTGCATAGACCGAATGGCATAACAACAAACAATGGTCTACCTGGTGCGGTAAAAGCAGTCAATGGTTTTGCTTTGTCATCAAGACCGATTTGCCAATAGGCATCTTTCAAATCCAATTACGATATAATATTTGCCTTAGGCAAACGTGAAAATATGCCTTCTATATTGGGTAAGGGATACGCGTCTTTGGTGGTGGATATTAGGGAAGTTTCTGTCCGTTTGTCCGAGTAGTGTGATAATAAATTTCCTCGGATCTCATCCCAGTTAAGGGATGTACCTTACATATTTAGGACTTCATTGGCTGGGCCATCTATGTTGTTCCTAATAGCTCTTAAGAGAATCAGTCCTTGAGGAGTGTTATCGGCTCCTCTAATGTGGAGAAGTATTTCTTCCACATTACTTATAAATTCGTAGAGTAATCTCGGATTACCTTCGAATTTAGGTAAATCTTTAATTGCGTCCGGAATTCTTAATGAATTGAAAATGTCAATGGACTGTATAGGTGGTTGAGCCACACTTTCGTTTTGATTTGCATTTCCCCCGAGCATTCTAAAATCCAAGCTATTATCTTCGGGTATAGTGGAAAGACTTTTTGATTTAAAAAGTTTAGAACAAGGAAGGAATCGATGTTTCCCGGTCATAAAACCTTCTGATTAAGTACGCTTTTCACTTGATTTTCGATAAATAATTACACACAAATTTAAACTGTACCACCTTTTTCCTAATATTAATCCGTCTGATAATAATTCTTCTATTTAATTCTTTGTGTTTATAAAATTTGTTTTTAATAATTGCTATTTTTATTGCTAATTTGCCGTTTTTTGAATTAGTTTGCTTAGTAAAAAGGTATGTATATATTCATTTCAAAAATTTTATTAAAATATTTTATTTTTCTTAAATTTGTTTTCTCTTTTATGCAAAAATTTTGATTTTATTTAATATAAAACATAAATACTTGAGTACATGCGCAAATAAATGTAAAAATTATGTAACGGGGAGATTTGCTTTTCATTTTTGCCTTATAAAATACTTTTAATGGCAACCAGCGGTTGTCTAATTGTATAGGTTCAGAAAAGTAAACACATTCATAATGGAAAATTATTGTTGTGTGTGTTTGAGAAATTTTTTAAAGGCTATTTTTATGCTTTGTAATTCACAAAAATATATTTGTGAGTTTTTGTATAAATAGATGAGCTTTGGAATTTTTTTAAACATAAAGGGTAAAACATCTACTGATGAATTGGTATAGCTACCAACGAAATATATATCTAGATATTGCTAACCCGCAATAAATAAATGAAATATATAACACATAAATACTTGAGTACATGCTCAAATAAATGTAAAAATTTATCATTTATTGAATTTATAAAGAAAAATTTGACGCGAAACCTTTTTTAACGATATCGAAAATCTAAAAATGCAGTTCTAATTGTTTTTCTATGCACTACATGGTATGGTTAGGGCCATTTTGATATTTTCAAAAATTGCAAAAAAGTTGTTTTCCTAATGTACATACATGTATGTTATCAAAATACTTTTAATAAAAATGTTTGTTAACCTTTGTTTTTAAAAGTTAAACGTATATATTTGCTTCATGTTTTCTTGTTTTTGAAGATACCAGTTTTTTTCATAGAAATCCCCCTTTTGTGCCCCTTTTTTTTGGAAAATCCCCTTTTTGTGCCCCTTTTTGAAAATTGCCAACGGTAACGCTGGCTGAAATACAAAAATTATTTAAGTGCCCATTGCTCGGAAAGAATGCCGCTGAGTACCCCTTCTGACATAGATAATTCTCTCAGGTTGTTTAAACCACACGTTAAACAAGCTGCATTTAGTGGTTTCTCAAATAAAACTAATCAACAAGTGAAATTCAACACTATTTTTTCTGCAGCTATAGAAAAGCAATTGAATAAAAACAGAGAGCTCGACGAGAATGGCAACGCTACAGATCGCCTCAGCTAAAATTAAAGCTTAATGAGTGTACCAAGCAGCTTAGAAAAGTTTTGAAAACACAAAAAACAGTTTCCCTTCAAAAATTTCTTCAAGAACTAGATGCAACACCACAAACAGATAATTCGCTATGGCGTGCAGCCAGAGGTCTTAAAAGGCCGGTGATTTGCAAACCTCCATTACAAGCCGCAAATGGTGAGTGGGCAAGAACTGATGCTGAAAAAGGTGCTCTTTTAGTTAAGCACTTAGAAAAGTTATTTACACCGAATATTTCTACTGATATTGTTGAACTGCCACCAGTCATCTCTTTACCAGAAATACCGTTAAGATTTAACATTGTGGAGATTGAAAAGGCCATCACTAGTCTTAACACCAAAAAAGCCCCAGGTGTCGACAAAATAAGCAACAAAATGCTTCAACAACTGCCTTATATTGCAAAAAGAATTATACTATTCATTTTTAATAGTATTCTACGGCTGCAATACTATCCTGCAGAATGGAAGGTTTCGATGATTATTATGATACCAAAGCCCGGCAAGGATCATACGAAGGTTGAATCCTATTTGCCTATTAGTTTATTGCCCAACATTTCAAAACTATTTGAAAAACTGTATATGAGCAAGCTGATGCCTATAGTGACTAGAAGTGGATGCATTCCAGATCATCAATTCGGTTTTCGCAGACAACATAGCACAATTGAACAAACTCACAGACTTGTGAATGTTATCAGAGACACTTTCGAAAAGAAGAAATATTGCTCTGCGCTACTTTATAGATGTTTCTCAAGCTTTCGATAAAGTATGTCACGAAGGTCTTATACATAAATTAACGCAAAATCTACCCGCAAACATTGTTAGGCTTTTAATAAGCTACCTAATTGAACGAAAATTTGTAGTTAGGGAAGGCAATTTTTTAAGCCCACCGCAGTCGATCGAAGCCGGAGTTCCCCAAGGTAGTATCTTCGGTCCATTACTTTATTTAATATATGCCTCTGACTTACCGTTAAGCAGTAACATTCATACATCAACATTTCCCGATGATACAGCTTTTCTAAGCGTTCACGAAAATCCTGTAGAAGCTTCCCGCAATTTACAAGAGTATATATCCAAATTGCAAAATTGGCTCAAACAATGGCGTATTAAAGTTAACGAGCAGAAATGTGTGCACGTAACTTTTACGTTGCGCAAGGAAACATGCCCGCCTATAAAAATTAACACCGATACCATACCGCAACACACTGTTGTCAAATATCTAGGCGTTCATCTTGATCGTCGTTTAACATTTTTTTTTTTTTTTGATACATATATTATTTATTGAATCTTCAATAATAGATTGAAACATCAATAAGTTTTTCAAATCTTAAATCTAAAAATATTAAATATAAGTTTAGCCAATGCTAAACAAAATTTTTAGTTACAACGGTTGATTTTTGTTGTTTTACATCTCTTGTGTACGGCTGATAGAAAGAGTGTCCCTCCTCCTAAGCCGGGTGTGGCCTCTATACTCTAGAATATTGCGCGCAAGTGGGTTTGGGTGCAACTCAAGTTTTTTAATGTATTTTTTCGCGTGTTTCGAAAATACTGTCTTTACCAACGGAACGTCTAGATCTTTATGAATTCTATGGTTTCTGTCATACCAGGGGGCTGCAGTTATTGTACGTAGAATTTTATTTTGTCGCCTTTGAATTTTTTCTACATTCGATGCTGAGGCAGTGCCCCATAGCTGGATTCCATAGGACCATATTAGTTTCAGGATCGCGTTGTATAGTAGAAGTTTACAGTCTAGGCTCAGTATAGAATTTCTTCCCATAAGCCAATTCATTTGGGCTGCTTTTAATTTCATTTGCATCAACTTTACGTCTTTATGCGATTTCCATGTTAAACGGCGATCAAGGTGAACGCCTAGATATTTTACTACAGTATGCTGCGGAATAGTCTCGGTGTTGATTTGTATAGGCGGGCATGTTTCCCTTCGCAACGTAAAAGTGACGTGTACACATTTCTGCTCGTTAACTTTAATACGCCATTGTTTGAGCCAATTTTGCAATTTGGATATATACTCTTGTAAATTGCGGGAAGCTTCTACAGGATTTTCGTGAACGCTTAGAAAAGCTGTATCATCGGGAAATGTTGATGTATGAATGTTACTGCTTAATGGTAAGTCAGAGGCATATTTCAAGTGAGGTAATGGACAGAAGATACTGCCTTAAGGGACTCCGGCTTCAATCGACTGCGGAGGGCTTAAAAAATTGCCTTCCCTTACTACAAATTTACGTTGCATTAGATAGCTTTTTAAAAGCTTAACGATGTTTGCTGGTAGATTTTTTATTAGTTTGTTGATAAGACCTTCGTGCCATACTTTATCGAAGGCTTGAGAAACATCTATAAAGAGCGCAGAGTAATATTTCTTTTTTTTCAAAAGTGTCTCCAACAACATTCACAAGTCTGTGAGTTTGTACAATAGTGTTATGCTGTCTGCGAAAACCGAATTGATGATCTGGAATGCACCCATTACTAGTCACTATAGGCATCAGCTTGCTCATATACAGCTTTTCGAAAAGTTTAGAAATGTTGGGCAATAAACTAATAGGCAAATAGGATTCAACCTTCGTATGATCCTTGCCGGGCTTTGGTATCATAATAATCATCGAAACCTTCCATTCTGCAGGATAGTATTGCAGCCGTAGAATACTATTAAAAATGAAGAGTATAACTCTTTTTGCAATATAAGGCAGTTGTTGAAGCATTTTGTTGCTTATTTTGTCGACACCTGGGGCTTTTCTGGTGTTAAGACTAGTAATAGTATTTTCAATCTCCGTCATGTTAAATCTCATCGGTATTTCTGGTAAAGAGACGACTAATGGCAGTTCAACAATATCAGCAGAAATGTTCGGGGTAAATACTTTTTCTAGGTGCTTAACAAATAGATCACCTTTTTCAGCATCAGTTCTTGCCCAGTCACCATTAGAGGCTCGTAATGGTGGTTTGCAAATCTTTGGCCTTTTAAGTCCTCTGGCTGCACGCCACAGCGAATAATCTGTTGATGGTGTTGCATCGAGTTCTTGCAGAAATTTTTGCAGCGAAGCTGTTTTTTGTGATTGTAAAACTTTTCTTAGCTGTTTGGTACACTCCTTAAGCCTTAATTTTAGGTGAGGCGATCTGTAACGTTGCCATTCTCGTCGAGATCTCCGTTTTTCAGTCAATAGCCTTTCTATATCTGCACAAAAAATATTGTTAAATCTCGCTTGTTGATTTGGTTGAATTGAAGAAGCATTAAGAGCAGCTTGTTTAGCATGTGCTTCAAACAACCTAATAGAATTTTCTATGTCAGCAGGTGTTCTCAATGGCATATTTTCCGTGCAATGAGCACTCAAATATTTTTTGTATTTCAGCCAGTTAGTACGTGCAGGTGTCAGCGGTAAATCACATGTTGGTGTTGTAGTTGTGTGTGAATAAATAGTGATAATAGTAGGCGAGTGATCTGAAGACAAATCCAGAGATGATTCTACTTCAATCATTTCGCTGGGCACGCCTTTCATAATCCCAAAGTCAATAACATCAGGAATTTTTTGACGATCCGTTGGACAATATGTTGGCTGACCACTTGAAACTACATTCAAACCCATTTTTGAAATTGTGTAAAACGAAACACGACCCTTAGGACTGATTAAACGTGAGCCCCAAAAAGTGTGTTTAGCATTGTAGTCGCCAGCTGCTAGAAAACGGGACCCCAGTGTTGTATAAAATGCGGTATATTGACTCTCTGAAATTGAAAACCTGGGAGGAGAGTAAACAGATGATATCACAAGCTTTTGATAAAAATTTTCAATGCAGATGTTCGTTGCTTGAAGATATTCTTCACGAAGGTCATTTAGCAGGTAGTGTTTTATTCGAGTTTTTATTAGGATTCCAGAGCCACCACAAGCTCTACCTCGAGGATCCTTAGTGTCGTAGAAATTATATCCACTAATTTTAAAATAGCTTCGGGACGTCAAATGAGTTTCTGAGATAGGCATAACATCGATTTGTTTATTCAGAAGAAAATATTCTATTTCATTTTTATGTTGGCAGATGCCGTTTGCGTTCCAAAAACAGATTCTTGAGTTCATGGTTTGTTCAATACAGCCTGCAACAAGGTAGACTGCATTTTCAACATTTCCTACATCATACAGGACATGTTGAGAGTGAATGTATTTACTGTTTGTATAAGGATCTATATTGAGGCTTCAATACGACTAAAATTATGCCCTGATTCTTCATTTACTGGTACAGTTTTTTGCGCCGGAATCTGGTTACTCTTTAAAATATTAGCGTATGAAAATTGACTATTAGGTTTTTGTTGAGTAAAAGTCGTGTTAGACTTTAAAACATTTGAGTATTGGTTATGGCTAGACGACGGTTGAGGCAACTGTGGGTAGTTTAAAGGAGTGTTGGGCTGAGCGGGAGTAGCATTTGTTTTTCTGTTCGACGAATTTTTAAAAAGAGAATAAAGAGGGCAGCCCCTATAGTTGGCAGTGTGGTTTCCGGCGCAATTACTACATTTTTTTGCTTTGGTATCACTTTTTTTTTGTCACAGTTAGCGGTACTGTGTAACTCGCCACATACAACGCAAGCGGTAGGCAACTTGCAATAAGTTTTGGTATGGCCAAATTCTTGACAGTTCATGCATTGGATAGGTCCAGTTTTTTTATGTGGCATCTCAACGGTAACTCTTCGATGCAACAAGTATTTTAAGCTATAGATTGGGTGCGATTCATTTTTTTTAATTTTCATGTCGAATGGCTGTAGCTCGACTCTAAAAATAGGTTGGGGGATTTTTTCCCTGTTTTTAATGTTTGAAACATTTTTCACTTTGAAGCCATTATCTTCAAGGCCAGACTTTACCTCTTCTGGATCCACACTAGAGTCTATACCTTTTATTACGACGGTTAGACCTTTAGCACTCTTTAATTGGTACGTATAAAAATTTTTGTTTTTTGACTCAAGGTCAGAAACTATTTTTCGGTAATTACTTTCTTGCACTACCTGGATTTTTGTTTCGGTAATATTTCCGCGCTTAATTGGAGTTACATAGAACTCATTTTCTCCAATTAATGAGATAAGGCGTTTTACCAAAAAGTTGGAGTTCTGTTCTCTTAAATATATCGGCGGTGGTTTAGTGGACCTTGTTGTACTTGTGTCTTCATCGACTTGTTCATTCAAAATCGCAAAACGATTTTCAGAATGTTTAATATTATTTTTCCCATCTTTGGGCATTTTCGCCGTTGACGCTATTTCAGCTGATTTGGGACTTATTCCCCTTTTTAGCACGGTTATGTATCTGTCCATACCAGTTGGTCACCTGGGTATTTATTGTTTGTTTGTTTGATTGTACAGCTAAGCTGACAAGTTTGCTAATAGGTGCAATTGTTGTTGCTTCTTGATCGCTATTTAACATGTTCAGAGATAATGATCGCGCACGAGTATTTGCGTTTTCTGTTAAATTCAGGTTTGTGTTTACTTCATTTTTTTTGTCGTCGTTAGCAACCAAAGTTATATATTGTACATTCCTACTGCTTGTAGGTTTATTGTTGTTGTTAGAAGGTGAACTCATTTAGAGTTCTCTTTTTTGTGTTCACTTATGAGTTGGTGTATGCAAATATTTATGTATTTACACACAAGCAAAAAATAAAATAAAACCAGTAAGATAACTGTTTAATAAATGTTTTGTTTTTGTATATTTTTTTTTTTTTGAATTTTCTTTCAATAAATTTTTAATATTCAGTTGCGACGATTATAAAAACGCGTCTGTACACTGCAAAAGTTGAAACTGAATGAGTCGTTTAACATGGAAATCGCATATAGACGCAAAGTTAATACAAATGAAATTAAAAGCAGCCCAAATGAATTGGCTTATTGGAAGAAATTCTATACTAAGCCTAGACTGTAAACTACTATTATACAACGCGACCCTGAAACCAATATGGTTCTATGGAATCCAGTTATGGGGCACTGCCTCAGCATCAAATGTCGAAAAAATTCAAAAGATCTAGATGTTCCGTTGGTGAAGACAGTATTTTCAATAAACGCTAAAAAATATATAAAAAAAATTGAGGTGCACCCAAATGTACTTGCGCGCAATATTTTAAATTATTGAGGCCACACCCGGCTGAAAAGGAGGGATACTCTTTTTCTCAGCCGTACACGAGAGATGTTAAACAACATAAATTAACCGTTGAAATTAAAAATTTTGTTTAGCATTGGCTAAACTTATATTTAATATTTTTTAGATTTAAGATTTGAAAAACTTATTGATAATTTAATTTATAATTGAAGATTCAATAAATAATAAAAAAAAAAAAATGTGCTCTTAGAGGAGCGGCTTGTTTCTTTGTAGCAAGATTGGTGAACACTTAGTGACAAATGCGGCTGTTAATTTTTTTGTGTTGGTTTCGTAGCATCTCTCATGGTGTTACATGTTTCTCGTTTGTATCTGTGATTGTCCAGTCCCGAACTGTTTGGGATACAACAGCTACGAAGTCTGACCGGAGACTTAGTTTTCGTACCAAGGGAATCAGGAGGCCCAAGAACTCTGGTGGTTGCGCCTTAAACTCAAATTGAGGGGAGAGCACAAGCACAAGCACCTAACCAAGAGGGAAGCTATATCCAAATACGTGGATTCAATTTGGTACTCATGCGAAACAGTCTGTTTCGTGTGGGGCGTAGGTTGACGCATTGGTTTCACCAGGTGTTAAAGCACCATCAGGTAGACCGCAAGGCAAGAAATTACGAAAAACTATGACACATCTGTCCTATAGGTTGCTATTTGCTTAAGCAGTAATACTATGTTCACACGGACAGAAATTATAGAGGTTCGCGCTTTCATTCTTGGTTCGCGGGCCAACCTTGATTGAACCTACATGTTTCGTCATAAAAAATTTTGAAAGCGAACCTACTTGTTTCATTTTGAACCTTGTTGCGAACCCGTATAATTTACTATCAACTCTAATTTTGATAACAAATTATCGCTAGTTTATCTGAACTAGTTTTCCAAAATTATTTTAAAAAAGAAAAGCAATTGATACTCGTAAGTGCAAAAATTTAATAAAAACCTTGAACAAATATAAAGCATATCTATATCTATACTAATATTATAAAGACGAAAGGTTTGATTTTTTGTTTGTTTGTTAGTTTGAAATGAATAGGCTCCGAACTACTGGACCGATTTTGATGAAATTTTCAGAGAATCTTCAGAATATTCAGGCGGGTGGCATAGGCTATATGAAGTGTTGATTGGACAAAGAGGCGTGGCACCACCCATATAACCCAAAAATTTAAATCGCCATATTTTGGGCATTTTTGACCTACGTCGATATTATTTGGTACATGTGGCATTGGCATAATTTGAAATACGTACCAGGAGAAAAGTGGGTGGGACCACACCCCTTTTTAGGAAAACCAAACCCTTGGACCGATATTCCTGAAATTTTCACAGCATGTTACTGTGACTCTGGAAGGAATAATAGGCTTTATGAATTTTTGATTGGACAAAGAGGCGTGGCAACGCCCATATAACCCAAAAATTTAAATCGCCATATTTTGGGCATTTTTTTACCTACGTCGATGATATTTGGTTCATAGGGTATTGGCATAATTTGGAATACGTACCAAGGGAAAAGTGGGTGGGACCACGCCCCTTTTTAGGAAATCGAAAAATTGTAATATAGTCTTAACTACTGAACCGATCGTCATTAAATTTTCACAATAGGAATTTTATTTTATAACGAGGGGGTGGCGAAGCGCACCGTGTATATCTAGTTTGTTTATAAACACATTTGATTCAGTACATATCTTATTGATTATAAACATTTATTTCTTAAATATATTTTTCCGTTATTAATTGGGAAAAGGTGCAAAGGTGGACTTGTAAATTCATAAAGTTCTTTTAAAATTATTTCATTTTTTAATTTACCAACTTCATATGATTGGTAATGATTATCAAAGTTAATAATTTCAACTTCGTAACATAGAACATAGACTTTAGCAAACGCTTTTACAAGACATGAAATTTTATATAATTTTAACAATTCTTTGTCGATTGTTACATAACTATGTTTTTTGTAAACTCGTCTTTTTAGGTGTACAAACAAATGTTGTAATCAACTGATACTAAACTTTTTGTTAATACCTCAGTTTTTCTCCAACTAAACAATTTTTCCCGAAAACAAGCACTAAGTCCAATAGGTGGTATAGCTTCCTTATGTCTTCCTTCGATAGATATTTTAATCTTTCAAATGTAATTTATGCTTCTAAATGCATACATTTCATAAATTCTTATTAATTTATTTACATAGAAAAAATTTTTGATAATAATACTTACTTGTCAAATAAGGCTTTACTTCAATTAAATTAAAAGTTTTCAGCAGCTCGTCCAACTGGGATATAATATTGAACATCTGGAATGTTGAATATAAGGTTACCTTCTGCGTCAGTTATGAAATTAACATTTTCTTCAATTGCAAGTACTTCTTGCTCAACATTTAAACTGTTATATTACTGCTGTTGTCCGCAGACATAATTATATTTTTATTTTAAAAAATTAATTTCACTTACTAGAAAACCTCGATTTTCTGCCACCACACACGATTCTTATTGAATATATACTAAAAGTATTTTAATGTTCCAAAATAGCGCCACTTTTGAATTTTTTTTAAATTCAATATGGTATAATTTTATTTCAATATGTTTTCATGTTATTTCAAAATTCCATTAAGTTCTTTCAATCTGATTTAAATTTGTTTTAATAGTAAACAATTTTATTGAAATAATTTTTTAATGTTGATTTAACATGTTTACAAATTAAAAGATTACAAATTTTGTTTCAACATGCTGTAATTTTAATTTTATTATAAATGTAATGTTGATTTAACAATGGTCAATGTTGTTTTTATTAGATGCAATGTTAATTTTATGTGGAAAAAGTAATTCTTAAAATTCTATGTTACAAAATGTTGTTTTAACTCTATGAAAGGTTGATTTAACTTTGTACCATGTTATTTCAATATGAAATTGGCATGTTAAATTTACATTGGTGTTTTTTTCTGTGTGTAAGTATTTTTTTATTTAATAATAATATATGTACCACAAATTTTTCTTCGATTTTTGATGATGCATTTTTTAAGTCATCTAATAACAACAAACATGAACACCGTGTGAATATGTGTTTATCACTTTGAACTCAACTTAAGTAGTTCTCATGTTATTAACACTTCAACTATTTGTTGTATGTAGTTATATCACTCAATAAAAGTTGTAATAATTTTGACTAAAGGCTCCGTTAGCCGAGCGCATCAGTACCGTAATGTGTCACCTGTTCGTCTATAGCATGGGAAAAGCCATACAAAAGCTTACCGAATTTATAACTAACGTACCCGTAATGTATGAATTAAAATAAATTTGAATTTCATACGGTCGTTATGTGACATTTGTAAGCCAGTGATGGGCTGTTATTTTGTTTTATACTAAGGGGGTATTTTCGCTCTTCTCTTTGGTAGTTTCTTATAATGATATCTGTAAACTATGATTGAAAAACTGAAAATAATAAGTGTACATATACATGTAACTGCATAAACATATGTATGTACATGCTTAGATGTATAAAATAAACCAATAAATAATAACACGGCTGCAAAAACATTTTTTATGTATGCACATATCGAGCCTTTGCTGCAATAGAGTCATAACTCAAAAAAAGTAGTTATGCAGAAGGCGAGTTTAAAGTTGCGCATTCGCTAGCAACTTAATGGTAAACGAAAATGTAATATTTGTCTCAAAAGTTTAGTATGCAAAATATTTCATATATACATACATACATGTATGTACATTTTTATACCATTTATATATCTTAGGTACTTTTTCTTCACAACAGTAACAATTTGAAAATTTTTAATGCCCATCACTGTGTTGTAAACAGCTGTTAATTTTTCATAAATTATTTATTTATTTTATATATACTACCCAGCAAACCATTTCATAAGCAAAATGTAATTCGTATAATAAACTTATAACAGATTTACTAGAACTTTTAATAAGCATGATATTTATAAACTTTTTATATACAAAATGCAGTTTTCAAATACTTTATAATATTTATACACTTAATTGTTTATATAACAATTTAACACATATATTCGCAAATGAGTCATGCCATAGTTTTGTATTTTTTTTTTTTTATTACCGGATAGAGTAAATAGTTCAAAAGTTATTTAAAAAAGAAAAAGAGTGTGCGTAGCCTGAGTGCAAATGGAGCTATAGAAATAAAATATGTTTTTCATATAATATGCATATCAAATGGCATAACTATTTCCTTTTAAAATTTTTCATATGTTTTAAATTCAATTGGAGTAGGAGAAAACCAACTTAAGTTCGCCAAAATTTGAAAAGAATACCGCAGGAAACAAGTTTGTAAAACAAGAATAAATTTATTTAATTAAATAAAGAAAAGTAAATTATATATGTCTATAGTAAATATGTTATTTTTAAATAAACCAAATGACAAATCCTGATGAAAATTATTTATTTTTTTATCTAAGCTTACAAAATTATTAGGAATCTAAGTTTATGTTAGTGACCCATTATTACTTATCTATTTTTCTCTAAGCTTATTAGATAAGCAATATTATCTGTTCATTACTAAAAAATTGTTAATAAAATTTTTAAAATAGTATTCACAACACTTTTTTAAGCTTAGAACTCATGTTGGTAAGCATGGCTGCATTCCTAAACGCATATTGCTTTGCAGTGCAACTATGTCAGGTATTCCCAATCGCAACTGGGTAAACTCTGACAAAGTATGGCATTTCTAAACTCATCTGTTTCTCATCTGATATGCAAATAAACGCAACTAGCGCACTATGAAAATCGTGTATGTTTTTTATAAACAACAATGGTGGAAAAGGATAGGTGCAAGATGGTTTCGTTTTAAAACAAAAAAGCTTTAATTATATAGCTCGTGGAGTGTTTTCTAAAAGTTTTAAAAATAATTTGTCTCGGTGTCACTGTAATTTTAAGTATGCAAAGCAAGGAAGGGTTTCTAATGATAATGTATTTGATTTACAGAGCTGCAAAATAAAATTGCTTGATTTTAACACTGCTTTGACGTTGCATAAAGACGTTTAGGAGGCAGCCCTTGTTACAAGGGATTTCTAAATCGTTTTGGTTTTTTGGGGTAATTCTGTTTTGTTTATGTATATTCAAACACGTTTTTAAATATTCTATAAGTACACCAACGGGCTAACAGTACGGTGCAGTACGGGTACGGTAGAGCAGCGCTCGGCTAAAGCAGCCTTAATGGTCACATACAGGAATAATTTCTATGAACAAAAGTTGAGGGTAAAAGTTAAAGAACTGTTATACATCAAAAACTATCGTATACCACATACACATAAAGAAGAAATAGATAAACAGGTCAAAAAGCTAATAGATGATTAAATTGTAGAGCCTTCGTACTCTGAGTATAATAGTCCAATATTACTCGTACCAAAGAAATCACTGCCCAATTCCGATAAAAAAAGATGGAGACTTGTTATAGACTACAGGCAAATAAATAAAAAACTAATTGCAGATAAGTTTCCATTACCTAGAATGGACGATAATCTAGATCATCTCCGCAGAGAAAAATATTTTTCTTGTTTAGATTTAATGTCAGGTTTTCACCAAATTGGCTTGGAGAACAAATCTAGGGACTTAACATCATTTTCAACAAACAATGGCTCATACAGATTTGCTAGATTACCGTATGGTTTAAATATAGCTCCAAATTTGTTTCAAAGAATGATGACACTTGCTTTTGCTGGCTTAAAACCAAACCGGCTTTCCTGTATATGAATGACTTAGTGGTGTTAGGTTGTTCAGAAAAACACATGCTTTCAAATTTAAAAGATGTATTTGATTTGTGTAGAAAGCACAACTTAAAACTTCATCTAGAAAAATGATAATTTTTCAGGGCAGAATATAAGATAAATCTTGGACACAAATGTACAGACAATGGAATATTACCTGATGTTAGTAAATACGCAGCTATCGAAAGCTATCCAACGCCAAAGGATGCGGATGCGGATGGTGCAAAACGATTTGAATGGACTAAAGATTGTGACAACGCATACTTCAATACCCTGATTTCACAAAAGAATTTTGTATAACAACATACGCAAGCAAACAAGCTTGTGGAGCCGTATTGACGCAGGAATATAATGGAAAGCAAGTACCAATAGCATACGCATCAAAATATTTTACCAAAGGTGAAAGCAATAAATCTACAATCGAGCAGGAATTGACAGTTATCCACACTTGACAGCTATTACACACTTCAGACCATACATATATGGTAAACATTTCCTTGTTCGTACTGATCAGAGACCATTATCTTATATATTTTTTGTGAAAAACCCAAGTTAAAAATTAACAAGAATGAGGTTGAATTTGGAAGAGTAAAATTTTACTATAGAATACCTTAGGGGAAAAGATAATTACGTTGCTCACGCGGACGTTACAACAAGATCTATGGCATATAAAAAGAAACAACAAAGTAATACCGAAAATATTCAGCATCAAATTAAAAATAATATATATGTACCACTAAAGAACACTAAACTAAACTAAACTTTGTTCGCGCTGATCATAATATAATGAAACTTGAAACATAAGGTCTCCCCACATAGCTGACCTCACAGTTTAAATTTGAAAGTTATAACATAAAAGCTTCCCGAGATATTAAGGTGTGAAAAGTCCATATTTTAGTACATATTCACTGACTCACTGACTCACTCACTCATCAATATTATTGGGCACTTCCAGTAAAGCTAGAAAGCTAAAATTTGGTACACAGGCAGGTATTGATGAGAAATTACTGAAAATGATTTTTTAACGGGCACTTTTCATCGGGGGGACAATCATGCCCCTTCTTTGTATGGAGCACTTTTAGTATAGCTAGAAAGCTGAAAATTCGTACACAGGTAGGTAGTGATGAGAAATTACAGAAAATGATCTTTTAACGGGCACTTTTCATCGGGGGGGGGGGGGGGCAATCATGACCCTTCTTTGTATGGGGCACTTATAGTATAGCTAGAAAACTGAAATTTGGTAAACAGGTAGGTAGTGATGAGAAATTACCGAAAATGATTTTCTAACGGGCACTTTTCATCTGGGGGACAATCATGCACCTTCTTTGTATGGGGCACTTCTAGTATAGATAGAAAGCTGAAATTTTCTACGCAAGTAAGCCCAGATAAGCAATACATATAAATATTTATACAAAAACAACTTAGAAAAAATAAGTGAGATCCGCACAAAAACATAAATGTGAAAATAAGGCCAAGTTCGTATCCAAAAAGTTTCGGCCGTAAAAAGTACTGAGATCAAAATAAGGACCAAGTTCTTGATAGGTGCAATTCCATCTCATTTCTAGGCAAAGTATAAGCTTTGCAATATTTTTCCAAGAATTCTTTCCCATATTAGAAAGGCAAACAAATTTTGCCAAGCTTACAGGTTGCCTAGAAATGAGATGGAATTGCACCTATCAAGAACTTGGTCCTTATTTTGATGTCAGTACTTTTACGGCCGAAACTTTTTGGATACGAACTTGGCCTTATTTTCACATATATGTTTTTGTGCGGATTATATACCACACATAATCAATATACCAATTACAAATAACAATAGCGAAATAACTTTACCACCAAAATGTGAAATAATACATAAAATAAAATTTAACCATATAAACAGTGAAATACTAATTCCTAATCAAGAAATTGCACCAAGCATCTTCATTCCAAACACAATAGTTAACACTAACAAAGCATACGTTTTTTTAAACACTAATTCTAAAATCAAAAAAGTAACATAAAAACCGAAAACATCTCTGATTATGATATAATAAAAGAACATTTTAGCAAAAATATATCTAGAAAATCAGAAATACTAAAAATTTTGAAGGAAAATTTCCCGGAACAATTTAAAAATACATTAACAGAGTAAAGGTAGAATTAGCCGAACGTCCACGTCCCCTAACGAAACAGCTGATCCGTTTTACTATTTGAAAACAATGCAAATGCTTACCGAATTTAAATGTCACGTTGATGGAACGTCTCAATCTGTATAAAATAGAATTTCATTTGAACGTTACGTGACATTTGTAAGCCAGTGATGGGCTGTTAGTTTGTATTAGCTAAGGGGGTATTTTCGCTCTTTTTTTTTGGTACTATTTTACTATGATATCTGTAAACTATGATTGAAAAACTGAAAATAATATGTGTACATATACATGTAACTGCATAAACATATGTATGTACATATATGTATATATATGTACATGCTTAGATGTATAAAATACACCAATATATAATTCAACGGCTGCAAAAACATTTTTTATGTATGCACATATCGAGCCTTTGCTGCAATAGAGTCATAACTCAAAAAAAGTAGTTATGCAGAAGGCGAGTTTAAAGTTGCGCATTCGCTAGCAACTTAATGATAAACGAAAATGTAATATTTGTCTCATAAGTTTAGTATGCAAAATATTTCATATATACATACATACATGTATGTACATTTTTATACCATTTATATATCATAGGTACTTTTTCTTCACAACAGTAACAATTTGAAAATTTTTAATGCCCATCACTGTGTTGTAAACAGCTGTTAATTTTTCATAAATTATTTATTTATTTTATATATACTACCCAGTAAACCATTTCATAAGCAAAATGTAATTCGTATAATAAACTTATAACAGATTTACTAGAACTTTTAATAAGCATGATATTTATAAACTTTTTATATACAAAATGCAGTTTTCAAATACTTTATAATATTTATACACTTAATTGTTTATATAACAATTTAACACATATATTCGCAAATGAGTCATGCCATAGTTTTGTATTTTTTTTTTTTATTACCGGATAGAGTAAATAGTTCAAAAGTTATTTAAAAAAGAAAAAGAGTGTGCGTAGCCTGAGTGCAAATGGAGCTATAGAAATAAAATATGTTTTTCATATAATATGCATATCAAATGGCATAACTATTTCCTTTTAAAATTTTTCAGATGTTTTAAATTCAATTGGAGTAGGAGAAAACCAACTTAAGTTCGCCAAAAATTTGAAAAGAATACCGCAGGAAACAAGTTTGTAAAACAAGAATAAATTTATTTAATTAAATAAAGAAAAGTAAATTATATATGTCTATAGTAAATATGTTATTTTTAAATAAACCAAATGACAAATCCTGATGAAAATTATTTATTTTTTTACCTAAGCTTACAAAATTATTAGGAATCTAAGTTTATGTTAGTGACCCATTATTACTTATCTATTTTTCTCTAAGCTTATTAGATAAGCAATATTATCTGTTCATTACTAAAAAATTGTTAATAAAATTTTTAAAATAGTATTCACAACACTTTTTTAAGCTTAGAACTCATGTTGGTAAGCATGGCTGCATTCCTAAACGCATATTGCTTTGCAGTGCAACTATGTCAGGTATTCCCAATCGCAACTGGGTAAACTCTGACAAAGTATGGCATTTCTAAACTCATCTGTTTCTCATCTGATATGCAAATAAACGCAACTAGCGCACTATGAAAATCGTGTATGTTTTTTATAAACAACAATGGTGGAAAAGGATAGGTGCAAGATGATATGATTTCGTTTTAAAACAAAAAAGTTATTAATTATATTGCTCGTAGAGTGTTTTCCAAAAGTTTTAAAAATAATTTGTCTCGGTGTCATTGTAATTTTAAGTATGCAAAGCAAAGAAGTGTTTCTAATGATAATGTATTTGATTTACAGAGCTGCAAAATAAAATTGCTTGATTTTAACACTGCTTTGACGTTGCATAAAGACGTTTAGGAGGCAGCCCTTGTTACAAGGGATTTCTAAATCGTTTTGGTTTTTTGGGTAATTCTGTTTTGTTTATGTATATTCAAACACGTTTTTAAATATTCTATAAGTACACCAACGGGCTAACAGTACGGTGCAGTACGGGTACGGTAGAGCAGCGCTCGGCTAAAGCAGCCTTAATGTTCACATACAGGAATAATTTCTATGAACAAAAGTTGAGGGTAAAAGTTAAAGAACTGTTATACATCAAAAACTATCGTATACCACATACACATAAAGAAGAAATAGATAAACAGGTCAAAAAGCTAATAGATGATTAAATTGTAGAGCCTTCGTACTCTGAGTATAATAGTCCAATATTACTCGTACCAAAGAAATCACTGCCCAATTCCGATAAGAAAAGATGGAGACTTGTTATAGACTACAGGCAAATAAATAAAAAACTAATTGCAGATAAGTTTCCATTACCTAGAATAGACGATAATCTAGATCATCTCCGCAGAGAAAAATATTTTTCTTGTTTAGATTTAATGTCAGGTTTTCACCAAATTGGCTTGGAGAACAAATCTAGGGACTTAACATCATTTTCAACAAACAATGGCTCATACAGATTTGCTAGATTACCGTATGGTTTAAATATAGCTCCAAATTTGTTTCAAAGAATGATGACACTTGCTTTTGCTGGCTTAAAACCAAACCGGGCTTTCCTGTATATGAATGACTTAGTGGTGTTAGGTTGTTCAGAAAAACACATGCTTTCAAATTTAAAAGAGGTATTTGATTTGTGTAGAAAGCACAACTTAAAACTTCATCTAGAAAAATGATAATTTTTCAGGGCAGAATATAAGATAAATCTTGGACACAAATGTACAGACAATGGAATATTACCTGATGTTAGTAAATACGCAGCTATCGAAAGCTATCCAACGCCAAAGGATGCGGATGCGGATAGTGCAAAACGATTTGAATGGACTAAAGATTGTGACAACGCATACTTCAATACCCTGATTTCACAAAAGAATTTTGTATAACAACATACGCAAGCAAACAAGCTTGTGGAGCCGTATTGACGCAGGAATATAATGGAAAGCAAGTACCAATAGCATACGCATCAAAATATTTTACCAAAGGTGAAAGCAATAAATCTACAATCGAGCAGGAATTGACAGTTATCCACACTTGACAGCTATTACACACTTCAGACCATACATATATGGTAAACATTTCCTTGTTCGTACTGATCAGAGACCATTATCTTATATATTTTTTGTGAAAAACCCAAGTTAAAAATTAACAAGAATGAGGTTGAATTTGGAAGAGTAAAATTTTACTATAGAATACCTTAGGGGAAAAGATAATTACGTTGCTCACGCGGACGTTACAACAAGATCTATGGCATATAAAAAGAAACAACAAAGTAATACCGAAAATATTCAGCATCAAATTAAAAATAATATATATGTACCACTAAAGAACACTAAACTAAACTAAACTTTGTTCGCGCTGATCATAATATAATGAAACTTGAAACATAAGGTCTCCCCACATAGCTGACCTCACAGTTTAAATTTGAAAGTTATAACATAAAAGCTTCCCGAGATATTAAGGTGTGAAAAGTCCATATTTTAGTACATATTCACTGACTCACTGACTCACTCACTCATCAATATTATTGGGCACTTCCAGTAAAGCTAGAAAGCTAAAATTTGGTACACAGGCAGGTATTGATGAGAAATTACTGAAAATGATTTTTTAACGGGCACTTTTCATCGGGGGGACAATCATGCCCCTTCTTTGTATGGAGCACTTTTAGTATAGCTAGAAAGCTGAAAATTCGTACACAGGTAGGTAGTGATGAGAAATTACAGAAAATGATCTTTTAACGGGCACTTTTCATCGGGGGGGGGGGGGGGGGGGGCAATCATGACCCTTCTTTGTATGGGGCACTTATAGTATAGCTAGAAAACTGAAATTTGGTAAACAGGTAGGTAGTGATGAGAAATTACCGAAAATGATTTTCTAACGGGCACTTTTCATCTGGGGGACAATCATGCACCTTCTTTGTATGGGGCACTTCTAGTATAGATAGAAAGCTGAAATTTTCTACGCAAGTAAGCCCAGATAAGCAATACATATAAATATTTATACAAAAACAACTTAGAAAAAATAAGTGAGATCCGCACAAAAACATAAATGTGAAAATAAGGCCAAGTTCGTATCCAAAAAGTTTCGGCCGTAAAAAGTACTGAGATCAAAATAAGGACCAAGTTCTTGATAGGTGCAATTCCATCTCATTTCTAGGCAAAGTATAAGCTTTGCAATATTTTTCCAAGAATTCTTTCCCATATTAGAAAGGCAAACAAATTTTGCCAAGCTTACAGGTTGCCTAGAAATGAGATGGAATTGCACCTATCAAGAACTTGGTCCTTATTTTGATGTCAGTACTTTTTACGGCCGAAACTTTTTGGATACGAACTTGGCCTTATTTTCACATATATGTTTTTGTGCGGATTATATACCACACATAATCAATATACCAATTACAAATAACAATAGCGAAATAACTTTACCACCAAAATGTGAAATAATACATAAAATAAAATTTAACCATATAAACAGTGAAATACTAATTCCTAATCAAGAAATTGCACCAAGCATCTTCATTCCAAACACAATAGTTAACACTAACAAAGCATACGTTTTTTTAAACACTAATTCTAAAATCAAAAAAGTAACATAAAAACCGAAAACATCTCTGATTATGATATAATAAAAGAACATTTTAGCAAAAATATATCTAGAAAATCAGAAATACTAAAAATTTTGAAGGAAAATTTCCCGGAACAATTTAAAAATACATTAACAGAGTAAAGGTAGAATTAGCCGAACGTCCACGTCCCCTAACGAAACAGCTGATCCGTTTTACTATTTGAAAACAATGCAAATGCTTACCGAATTTAAATGTCACGTTGATGGAACGTCTCAATCTGTATAAAATAGAATTTCATTTGAACGTTACGTGACATTTGTAAGCCAGTGATGGGCTGTTAGTTTGTATTAGCTAAGGGGGTATTTTCGCTCTTTTTTTTTGGTACTATTTTACTATGATATCTGTAAACTATGATTGAAAAACTGAAAATAATATGTGTACATATACATGTAACTGCATAAACATATGTATGTACATATATGTATATATATGTACATGCTTAGATGTATAAAATACACCAATATATAATTCAACGGCTGCAAAAACATTTTTTATGTATGCACATATCGAGCCTTTGCTGCAATAGAGTCATAACTCAAAAAAAGTAGTTTATGCAGAAGGCGAGTTTAAAGTTGCGCATTCGCTAGCAACTTAATGATAAACGAAAATGTAATATTTGTCTCATAAGTTTAGTATGCAAAATATTTCATATATACCATACATACATGTATGTACATTTTTATACCATTTATATATCATAGGTACTTTTTCTTCACAACAGTAACAATTTGAAAATTTTTAATGCCCATCACTGTGTTGTAAACAGCTGTTAATTTTTTCATAAATTATTTATTTATTTTATATATACTACCCAGTAAACCATTTCATAAGCAAAATGTAATTCGTATAATAAACTTATAACAGATTTACTAGAACTTTTAATAAGCATGATATTTATAAACTTTTTATATACAAAATGCAGTTTTCAAATACTTTATAATATTTATACACTTAATTGTTTATATAACAATTTAACACATATATTCGCAAATGAGTCATGCCATAGTTTTGTATTTTTTTTTTTTTATTACCGGATAGAGTAAATAGTTCAAAAGTTATTTAAAAAAGAAAAAGAGTGTGCGTAGCCTGAGTGCAAATGGAGCTATAGAAATAAAATATGTTTTTCATATAATATGCATATCAAATGGCATAACTATTTCCTTTTAAAATTTTTTCATATGTTTTAAATTCAATTGGAGTAGGAGAAAACCAACTTAAGTTCGCCAAAAATTTGAAAAGAATACCGCAGGAAACAAGTTTGTAAAACAAGAATAAATTTATTTAATTAAATAAAGAAAAGTAAATTATATATGTCTATAGTAAATATGTTATTTTTAAATAAACCAAATGACAAATCCTGATGAAAATTATTTATTTTTTTACCTAAGCTTACAAAATTATTAGGAATCTAAGTTTATGTTAGTGACCCATTATTACTTTATCTATTTTTCTCTAAGCTTATTAGATAAGCAATATTATCTGTTCATTACTAAAAAATTGTTAATAAAATTTTTAAAATAGTATTCACAACACTTTTTTAAGCTTAGAACTCATGTTGGTAAGCATGGCTGCATTCCTAAACGCATATTGCTTTGCAGTGCAACTATGTCAGGTATTCCCAATCGCAACTGGGTAAACTCTGACAAAGTATGGCATTTCTAAACTCATCTGTTTCTCATCTGATATGCAAATAAACGCAACTAGCGCACTATGAAAATCGTGTATGTTTTTTATAAACAACAATGGTGGAAAAGGATAGGTGCAAGATGGTTTCGTTTTAAAACAAAAAAGCTTTAATTATATAGCTCGTGGAGTGTTTTCCAAAAGTTTTAAAAATAATTTGTCTCGGTGTCACTGTAATTTTAAGTATGCAAAGCAAGGAAGGGTTTCTAATGATAATGTATTTGATTTACAGAGCTGCAAAATAAAATTGCTTGATTTTAACACTGCTTTGACGTTGCATAAAATCGTTTAGGAGGCAGCCCTTGTTACAAGGGATTTCTAAATCGTTTTGGTTTTTTTGGGTAATTCTGTTTTGTTTATGTATATTCAAACACGTTTTTAAATATTCTATAAGTACACCAACGGGCTAACAGTACGGTGCAGTACGGGTACGGTAGAGCAGCGCTCGGCTAAAGCAGCCCTTAATGGTCACATACAGGAATAATTTCTATGAACAAAAGTTGAGGGTAAAAGTTAAAGAACTGTTATACATCAAAAACTATCGTATACCACATACACATAAAGAAGAAATAGATAAACAGGTCAAAAAGCTAATAGATGATTAAATTGTAGAGCCTTCGTACTCTGAGTATAATAGTCCAATATTACTCGTACCAAAGAAATCACTGCCCAATTCCGATAAGAAAAGATGGAGACTTGTTATAGACTACAGGCAAATAAATAAAAAACTAATTGCAGATAAGTTTCCATTACCTAGAATAGACGATAATCTAGATCATCTCCGCAGAGAAAAATATTTTTCTTGTTTAGATTTAATGTCAGGTTTTCACCAAATTGGCTTGGAGAACAAATCTAGGGACTTAACATCATTTTCAACAAACAATGGCTCATACAGATTTGCTAGATTACCGTATGGTTTAAATATAGCTCCAAATTTGTTTCAAAGAATGATGACACTTGCTTTTGCTGGCTTAAAACCAAACCGGGCTTTCCTGTATATGAATGACTTAGTGGTGTTAGGTTGTTCAGAAAAACACATGCTTTCAAATTTAAAAGAGGTATTTGATTTGTGTAGAAAGCACAACTTAAAACTTCATCTAGAAAAATGATAATTTTTCAGGGCAGAATATAAGATAAATCTTGGACACAAATGTACAGACAATGGAATATTACCTGATGTTAGTAAATACGCAGCTATCGAAAGCTATCCAACGCCAAAGGATGCGGATGCGGATAGTGCAAAACGATTTGAATGGACTAAAGATTGTGACAACGCATACTTCAATACCCTGATTTCACAAAAGAATTTTGTATAACAACATACGCAAGCAAACAAGCTTGTGGAGCCGTATTGACGCAGGAATATAATGGAAAGCAAGTACCAATAGCATACGCATCAAAATATTTTACCAAAGGTGAAAGCAATAAATCTTCAATCGAGCAGGAATTGACAGTTATCCACACTTGACAGCTATTACACACTTCAGACCATACATATATGGTAAACATTTCCTTGTTCGTACTGATCAGAGACCATTATCTTATATATTTTTTGTGAAAAACCCAAGTTAAAAATTAACAAGAATGAGGTTGAATTTGGAAGAGTAAAATTTTACTATAGAATACCTTAGGGGAAAAGATAATTACGTTGCTCACGCGGACGTTACAACAAGATCTATGGCATATAAAAAGAAACAACAAAGTAATACCGAAAATATTCAGCATCAAATTAAAAATAATATATATGTACCACTAAAGAACACTAAACTAAACTAAACTTTGTTCGCGCTGATCATAATATAATGAAACTTGAAACATAAGGTCTCCCCACATAGCTGACCTCACAGTTTAAATTTGAAAGTTATAACATAAAAGCTTCCCGAGATATTAAGGTGTGAAAAGTCCATATTTTAGTACATATTCACTGACTCACTGACTCACTCACTCATCAATATTATTGGGCACTTCCAGTAAAGCTAGAAAGCTAAAATTTGGTACACAGGCAGGTATTGATGAGAAATTACTGAAAATGATTTTTTAACGGGCACTTTTCATCGGGGGGACAATCATGCCCCTTCTTTGTATGGGGCACTTTTAGTATAGCTAGAAAGCTGAAAATTCGTACACAGGTAGGTAGTGATGAGAAATTACAGAAAATGATCTTTTAACGGGCACTTTTCATCGGGGGGGGGGGGGGGCAATCATGACCCTTCTTTGTATGGGGCACTTATAGTATAGCTAGAAAACTGAAATTTGGTAAACAGGTAGGTAGTGATGAGAAATTACCGAAAATGATTTTCTAACGGGCACTTTTCATCTGAGGGACAATCATGCACCTTCTTTGTATGGGGCACTTCTAGTATAGATAGAAAGCTGAAATTTTCTACGCAAGTAAGCCCAGATAAGCAATACATATAAATATTTATACAAAAACAACTTAGAAAAAATAAGTGAGATCCGCACAAAAACATAAATGTGAAAATAAGGCCAAGTTCGTATCCAAAAAGTTTCGGCCGTAAAAAGTACTGAGATCAAAATAAGGACCAAGTTCTTGATAGGTGCAATTCCATCTCATTTCTAGGCAAAGTATAAGCTTTGCAATATTTTTCCAAGAATTCTTTCCCATATTAGAAAGGCAAACAAATTTTGCCAAGCTTACAGGTTGCCTAGAAATGAGATGGAATTGCACCTATCAAGAACTTGGTCCTTATTTTGATGTCAGTACTTTTTACGGCCGAAACTTTTTGGATACGAACTTGGCCTTATTTTCACATATATGTTTTTGTGCGGATTATATACCACACATAATCAATATACCAATTACAAATAACAATAGCGAAATAACTTTACCACCAAAATGTGAAATAATACATCAAATAAAATTTAACCATATAAACAGTGAAATACTAATTCCTAATCAAGAAATTGCACCAAGCATCTTCATTCCAAACACAATAGATAACACTAACAAAGCATACGTTTTTTTAAACACTAATACTAAAATCAAAAAAGTAACATAAAAACCGAAAACATCTCTGATTATGATATAATAAAAGAACATTTTAGCAAAAATATATCTAGAAAATCAGAAATACTAAAAATTTTGAAGGAAAATTTCCCGGAACAATTTAAAAATACATTAACAGAGTAAAGGTAGAATTAGCCGAACGTCCACGTCCCCTAACGAAACAGCTGATCCGTTTTACTATTTGAAAACAATGCAAATGCTTACCGAATTTAAATGTCACGTTGATGGAACGTCTCAATCTGTATAAAATAGAATTTCATTTGAACGTTACGTGACATTTGTAAGCCAGTGATGGGCTGTTAGTTTGTATTAGCTAAGGGGGTATTTTCGCTCTTTTTTTTTGGTACTATTTTACTATGATATCTGTAAACTATGATTGAAAAACTGAAAATAATATGTGTACATATACATGTAACTGCATAAACATATGTATGTACATATATGTATATATATGTACATGCTTAGATGTATAAAATACACCAATATATAATTCAACGGCTGCAAAAACATTTTTTATGTATGCACATATCGAGCCTTTGCTGCAATAGAGTCATAACTCAAAAAAAGTAGTTATGCAGAAGGCGAGTTTAAAGTTGCGCATTCGCTAGCAACTTAATGATAAACGAAAATGTAATATTTGTCTCATAAGTTTAGTATGCAAAATATTTCATATATACATACATACATGTATGTACATTTTTATACCATTTATATATCATAGGTACTTTTTCTTCACAACAGTAACAATTTGAAAATTTTAAATGCCCATCACTGTGTTGTAAACAGCTGTTAATTTTTCATAAATTATTTATTTATTTTATATATACTACCCAGTAAACCATTTCATAAGCAAAATGTAATTCGTATAATAAACTTATAACAGATTTACTAGAACTTTTAATAAGCATGATATTTATAAACTTTTTATATACAAAATGCAGTTTTCAAATACTTTATAATATTTATACACTTAATTGTTTATATAACAATTTAACACATATATTCGCAAATGAGTCAAGCCATAGTTTTGTATTTTTTTTTTTATTACCGGATAGAGTAAATAGTTCAAAAGTTATTTAAAAAAGAAAAAGAGTGTGCGTAGCCTGAGTGCAAATGGAGCTATAGAAATAAAATATGTTTTTCATATAATATGCATATCAAATGGCATAACTATTTCCTTTTAAAATTTTTCATATGTTTTAAATTCAATTGGAGTAGGAGAAAACCAACTTAAGTTCGCCAAAAATTTGAAAAGAATACCGCAGGAAACAAGTTTGTAAAACAAGAATAAATTTATTTAATTAAATAAAGAAAAGTAAATTATATATGTCTATAGTAAATATGTTATTTTTAAATAAACCAAATGACAAATCCTGATGAAAATTATTTATTTTTTTATCTAAGCTTACAAAATTATTAGGAATCTAAGTTTATGTTAGTGACCCATTATTACTTATCTATTTTTCTCTAAGCTTATTAGATAAGCAATATTATCTGTTCATTACTAAAAAATTGTTAATAAAATTTTTAAAATAGTATTCACAACACTTTTTTAAGCTTAGAACTCATGTTGGTAAGCATGGCTGCATTCCTAAACGCATATTGCTTTGCAGTGCAACTATGTCAGGTATTCCCAATCGCAACTGGGTAAACTCTGACAAAGTATGGCATTTCTAAACTCATCTGTTTCTCATCTGATATGCAAATAAACGCAACTAGCGCACTATGAAAATCGTGTATGTTTTTTATAAACAACAATGGTGGAAAAGGATAGGTGCAAGATGGTTTCGTTTTAAAACAAAAAAGCTTTAATTATATAGCTCGTGGAGTGTTTTCTAAAAGTTTTAAAAATAATTTGTCTCGGTGTCACTGTAATTTTAAGTATGCAAAGCAAGGAAGGGTTTCTAATGATAATGTATTTGATTTACAGAGCTGCAAAATAAAATTGCTTGATTTTAACACTGCTTTGACGTTGCATAAAGACGTTTAGGAGGCAGCCCTTGTTACAAGGGATTTCTAAATCGTTTTGGTTTTTTGGGTAATTCTGTTTTGTTTATGTATATTCAAACACGTTTTTAAATATTCTATAAGTACACCAACGGGCTAACAGTACGGTGCAGTACGGGTACGGTAGAGCAGCGCTCGGCTAAAGCAGCCTTAATGGTCACATACAGGAATAATTTCTATGAACAAAAGTTGAGGGTAAAAGTTAAAGAACTGTTATACATCAAAAACTATCGTATACCACATACACATAAAGAAGAAATAGATAAACAGGTCAAAAAGCTAATAGATGATTAAATTGTAGAGCCTTCGTACTCTGAGTATAATAGTCCAATATTACTCGTACCAAAGAAATCACTGCCCAATTCCGATAAGAAAAGATGGAGACTTGTTATAGACTACAGGCAAATAAATAAAAAACTAATTGCAGATAAGTTTCCATTACCTAGAATAGACGATAATCTAGATCATCTCCGCAGAGAAAAATATTTTTCTTGTTTAGATTTAATGTCAGGTTTTCACCAAATTGGCTTGGAGAACAAATCTAGGGACTTAACATCATTTTCAACAAACAATGGCTCATACAGATTTGCTAGATTACCGTATGGTTTAAATATAGCTCCAAATTTGTTTCAAAGAATGATGACACTTGCTTTTGCTGGCTTAAAACCAAACCGGGCTTTCCTGTATATGAATGACTTAGTGGTGTTAGGTTGTTCAGAAAAACACATGCTTTCAAATTTAAAAGAGGTATTTGATTTGTGTAGAAAGCACAACTTAAAACTTCATCTAGAAAAATGATAATTTTTCAGGGCAGAATATAAGATAAATCTTGGACACAAATGTACAGACAATGGAATATTACCTGATGTTAGTAAATACGCAGCTATCGAAAGCTATCCAACGCCAAAGGATGCGGATAGTGCAAAACGATTCGTTGCATTTTGTAATTATTATCGAAGATTCATCAAAAACTTTTCAGAATATTCCAGACATCTAACAAGATTGTCCAGAAAAGGAGTACAATTTGAATGGACTAAAGATTGTGACAACGCATACTTCAATACCCTGATTTCACAAAAGAATTTTGTATAACAACATACGCAAGCAAACAAGCTTGTGGAGCCGTATTGACGCAGGAATATAATGGAAAGCAAGTACCAATAGCATACGCATCAAAATCTTTTACCAAAGGTGAAAGCAATAAATCTACAATCGAGCAGGAATTGACAGTTATCCACACTTGACAGCTATTACACACTTCAGACCATACATATATGGTAAACATTTCCTTGTTCGTACTGATCAGAGACCATTATCTTATATATTTTTTGTGAAAAACCCAAGTTAAAAATTAACAAGAATGAGGTTGAATTTGGAAGAGTAAAATTTTACTATAGAATACCTTAGGGGAAAAGATAATTACGTTGCTCACGCGGACGTTACAACAAGATCTATGGCATATAAAAAGAAACAACAAAGTAATACCGAAAATATTCAGCATCAAATTAAAAATAATATATATGTACCACTAAAGAACACTAAACTAAACTAAACTTTGTTCGCGCTGATCATAATATAATGAAACTTGAAACATAAGGTCTCCCCACAGAGCTGACCTCACAGTTTAAATTTGAAAGTTATAACATAAAAGCTTCCCGAGATATTAAGGTGTGAAAAGTCCATATTTTAGTACATATTCACTGACTCACTGACTCACTCACTCATCAATATTATTGGGCACTTCCAGTAAAGCTAGAAAGCTAAAATTTGGTACACAGGCAGGTATTGATGAGAAATTACTGAAAATGATTTTTTAACGGGCACTTTTCATCGGGGGGACAATCATGCCCCTTCTTTGTATGGGGCACTTTTAGTATAGCTAGAAAGCTGAAAATTCGTACACAGGTAGGTAGTGATGAGAAATTACAGAAAATGATCTTTTAACGGGCACTTTTCATCGGGGGGGGGCAATCATGACCCTTCTTTGTATGGGGCACTTATAGTATAGCTAGAAAACTGAAATTTGGTAAACAGGTAGGTAGTGATGAGAAATTACCGAAAATGATTTTCTAACGGGCACTTTTCATCTGGGGGACAATCATGCACCTTCTTTGTATGGGGCACTTCTAGTATAGATAGAAAGCTGAAATTTTCTACGCAAGTAAGCCCAGATAAGCAATACATATAAATATTTATACAAAAACAACTTAGAAAAAATAAGTGAGATCCGCACAAAAACATAAATGTGAAAATAAGGCCAAGTTCGTATCCAAAAAGTTTCGGCCGTAAAAAGTACTGAGATCAAAATAAGGACCAAGTTCTTGATAGGTGCAATTCCATCTCATTTCTAGGCAAAGTATAAGCTTTGCAATATTTTTCCAAGAATTCTTTCCCATATTAGAAAGGCAAACAAATTTTGCCAAGCTTACAGGTTGCCTAGAAATGAGATGGAATTGCACCTATCAAGAACTTGGTCCTTATTTTGATGTCAGTACTTTTTACGGCCGAAACTTTTTGGATACGAACTTGGCCTTATTTTCACATATATGTTTTTGTGCGGATTATATACCACACATAATCAATATACCAATTACAAATAACAATAGCGAAATAACTTTACCACCAAAATGTGAAATAATACATCAAATAAAATTTAACCATATAAACAGTGAAATACTAATTCCTAATCAAGAAATTGCACCAAGCATCTTCATTCCAAACACAATAGTTAACACTAACAAAGCATACGTTTTTTTAAACACTAATACTAAAATCAAAAAAGTAACATAAAAACCGAAAACATCTCTGATTATGATATAATAAAAGAACATTTTAGCAAAAATATATCTAGAAAATCAGAAATACTAAAAATTTTGAAGGAAAATTTCCCGGAACAATTTAAAAATACATTAACAGAGTAAAGGTAGAATTAGCCGAACGTCCACGTCCCCTAACGAAACAACTGATCCGTTTTACTATTTGAAAACAATGCAAATGCTTACCGAATTTAAATGTCACGTTGATGGAACGTCTCAATCTGTATAAAATAGAATTTCATTTGAACGTTACGTGACATTTGTAAGCCAGTGATGGGCTGTTAGTTTGTATTAGCTAAGGGGGTATTTTCGCTCTTTTTTTTTGGTACTATTTTACTATGATATCTGTAAACTATGATTGAAAAACTGAAAATAATATGTGTACATATACATGTAACTGCATAAACATATGTATGTACATATATGTATATATATGTACATGCTTAGATGTATAAAATACACCAATATATAATTCAACGGCTGCAAAAACATTTTTTATGTATGCACATATCGAGCCTTTGCTGCAATAGAGTCATAACTCAAAAAAAGTAGTTATGCAGAAGGCGAGTTTAAAGTTGCGCATTCGCTAGCAACTTAATGATAAACGAAAATGTAATATTTGTCTCATAAGTTTAGTATGCAAAATATTTCATATATACATACATACATGTATGTACATTTTTATACCATTTATATATCATAGGTACTTTTTCTTCACAACAGTAACAATTTGAAAATTTTTAATGCTCATCACTGTGTTGTAAACAGCTGTTAATTTTTCATAAATTATTTATTTATTTTATATATACTACCCAGCAAACCATTTCATAAGCAAAATGTAACTCGTATAATAAACTTATAACAGATTTACTACAACTTTTAATAAGCATGATATTTATAAACTTTTTATATACAAAATGCAGTTTTCAAATACTTTACAATTTTTATACACTTTATTGTTTATATAACAATATAACACATATATTCGCAAATGAGTCATGCCATAGTTTTGTGTTTTTTTTTTTGTTACCGGAAAGAGTAAATAGTTCAAAAGTTATTTAAAAAAGAAAAAGAGTGTGCGTAGCCTGAGTGCAAATGGAGCTATAGAAATAAAATATGTTTTTTATATAATATGCATATCAAATGGCATAACTATTTCCTTTTAAAATTTTTCAGATGTTTTAAATTCAATTGGAGTAGGAGAAAACCAACTTAAGTTCGCCAAAAAGTTAAAAAGAATACCGCATGAAACAAGTTTGTAACACAAGAATAAATTTACTTAATTAAAGAAAGAAAAGTAAACAAATCCTGATAAAAATTATTCTAAACTTACAAAATTATTAGGAATCTAAGTTTATTTTAGTGACCCATTATTACTTATCTATTTTTCTCTAAGCTTATTAGATAAGCAATATTATCTAAAGGGGCGCTGTTCATTACTAAAAAATTGTTAATAAAATTTTTAAAATAGTATTCACAAGACTTTTTTAAGCCTAGAAGCATCGTGTATGTTTTTTATAAACAACAATGGTGGAAAAGGATAGGTGCAAGATGATATGATTTCGTTTTAAAACAAAAAAGTTATTAATTATATTGCTCGTAGAGTGTTTTCCAAAAGTTTTAAAAATAATTTGTCTCGGTGTCATTGTAATTTTAAGTATGCAAAGCAAAGAAGTGTTTCTAATGATAATGTATTTGATTTACAGAGCTGTAAAATAAAATTGCTTGATTTTAACACTGCTTTGACGTTGCATAAAGACGTTTAGGAGGCAGCCCTTGTTACAAGGGATTTCTAAATCGTTTTGGTTTGTTGGGTAATTCTGTTTTGTTTATGTATATTCAAATACGTTTTTAAATATTCTATAAGTACACCAACGGGCTAACAGTACGGTGCAGTACGGGTACGGTAGAGCAGCGCTCGGCTAACGGAGCCTTAATACTGACTTTTTCGTTTAGCGTGTTCTGCTTAGTCTGATGTTTCTTCCACAATGTATGGCAAATAAAAAAGATAAAATTAGAGGGAGTTTAAGTATCAATCATCAGTTGAACAACATATTTACATAAATGTTTTGCTTGCGAGACATGCTCAGAAGACTTTATTATGTTTTATATTTATTAGAATGTAAATACGTACATATGTACATATATATTCCTACGTAAATATTTTAGCTGTCAAATTTTAATCTCACTCCATTTGGTTGTGTCTGTTGAAACAGATGTTCTCATGGTACTACAAAAATCATTCTACTTGGACATATATGTACACACAGAGAGGGAAAAAAGGATTACAAATGCCTTCTAGAAGGCCACTGAACTCCTTCTTGTGGATGTACATACTGATTTATTTTTTACATGCGATGTTATTTCGGAGTAGGTCTTTCGTACTCGTTTCTTTCGCCATCAAATTGATGACCTTTCAGACAATAGGTGTTGAAAGGCCTAAGCAGAAAGGTTACATTGAAGGGTTTTTAATTAAGTACATAATTATGCAAAAGGCTATCAACTGAATAATATTTATTGAAAGATATTTAAATATTCTGACTTAAGTTCATTGTTTAAATTTAATTTTAAAGCCTGCGTAATTAAATTTCTTTGATTAAACATCATTCAGTGTGACTAAAAATTCATAACTTAATTTTTAATAATATACATTAAAATAATAAAAAAAATAGTTGTGAAAACAAGTTAAAATAACAATTTTTTTTTAAATATTTCCAAGATTTATCAATAATTAATACATACAACCGGATTCTTCGACATCTAAAATTAATTAAAATATAATTAAAAATTTTATGTGTATGTTCTGTTGTTTATATAATGGCACCTGAATACTTTTGAAGTTGCTTGGAAAAAAATTTAAGTGTTACTCCTTTTGTTTTCCCTTACCATACGGAAATTCCAAGTACCTTCTTTAGCAGTTAGAACAACAGAGGATATTTAAACGAAAACAGTGATAGTAGGCCTTATATAAGGACTGAAGGTAGAAGGTGTTCTAAGTTTTCCCGCTGGGCTAAAAAAAACTCAACAAGTTCTCGAACGGTCGTAATAAATTTTTTTATTTATAATTTCTAAAATATTCAACAAGTGCATGATTATATATAAAATTATTTATTGTTTTTAATTTAAAAGAACATAATTAATTTTTCTCCAGCAGTGTTTATACATATTTATCCCAAAATCCATTTGTTAAATCAACATGTAGACGGAATATACATATATAAATAAATACAATTATATATGTAAGTGTATGTAGATCTTTTAATATAAAAGTGAATATGCGTTTTTATAGATACACCTAATCCTGTTTTTAAACGGTATTTTTATACACGAATTTAAAATAACACGGTTGAACTATATAAAGTCATCCTGTTTTTTGAAATAACACGGTTTATGTACACTAGGGGTATTCTATTTTTTTAACCTATGTTTTACATGCCCATTCACGATGAGAAACATTAAAAAAATGATAACTGCGTTTTTAGTTTTTTTGTTCATTTGCATTGGCAATGTATGGCTGTTGACCGCTTTTGCTATTTGTTTTCGTTTGCTTTTGTTTGGTTATACTTGAAAACGAATATGAAAAAATTCTTACATTGGAAATATTTTAATTATTTAATTTGACATTAGAAGAAATAAATTTCAAATTCAAGGTTCGGCCATTTTTACAAAACGGATATAAATCTATCACTTGTTTAATGGCTCGTTCGGCACATATGTATATTAGACCGTTTTAAATTTGGAATGGCTGAATCTTCCTTCACCCAGTGTCTATTTAAACATTGATGTGCAGTTTTGAACGGCTTCACAAATTCTTCCAAGCATTCAAAATCATTGTTGCGAAAACGTTGGTCGGAAAACCATACTTCGTACCATGCACTGCATATAAATTGACAAAGTGGTAAAAGTTTTTCTCTGTGATTGGGAAGGAGTATAAATGTGAGTAGCTCTGGAGTTCCAACGGGCGTTACTGAGCGATGGTAAAACTCGAAAGTTAATGAACGGAAAAACGTTATGTTTTTGATAATACTTAAAGTATTGTCCAAGGTCATACAAATACTGCATGTCATCGCGCCATTTGATATTAGCAATTTTCATTTTTTTGTCGCTTTGTTTGAAGTTTTGTTTCAGATTTTGAAAATCAGTTATTATATCTGAAAATATTTCGTCGGAAATATTTGGTGATACGGCTTTCGCGCCAAGTAATTCATTCATTACATGCTTAAGAATTAAGTCCAAAACATGGTGTTGGCAACCAACATATTGTGGCGGTGTCAAAGATTTTTCTTCAAAGCATGATTGTAGATAATGAACAATTCCATAAAAATTAAGATTTTATATACATTTCTAACTCCAAATTTAAAACGGTCTCATATATGTGCCAAACGAGCCATTAAACAAGTGATAGATTTATATCCGTTTTGTAAAAATGGCCGAACCTTGAATTTGAAATTTATTTCTTCTAATGTCAAATTAAATAATTAAAAATATTTCCAATGTAAGAATTTTTTCATTTTCGTTTTCAAGTATAACCAAACAAAAGCAAACGAAAACAAATAGCAAAAGCGGTCAACAGCCATACATTGCCAATGCAAATGTACATGTTTGTGTGTATATGCGCATGTAAATTTTAAAATCGTTTGGTGCGTGAACTTTTTTGAATGAAATACAAAACTAAAAACGCAGTTATCATTTTTTAATGTTTCTCATCGTGTACAGCCATGTAAATTTAAAAAAAACAAAAAAAAAGTCATAATAGAATACCCCTAATGTACACTCTCAAAACTGTTTAGTTAGGGAATTTCCAGATTATCTGTAAAAAAGTGCTGCCGAATTCTTTAAAAAAATTAAAAAAAACAGACTTGGTATATGGTGGCGTAAAAAAGTGCACACATTCATATTTTATGCACACATCACTATGTCTTTTTTTAAACGGAACGCCTTGAAACGTAGCTACCGTGTAAAAACAGGTTTGGTTGTATATGATTTTTTATTTGCGTGTTCATCTTTGCAAGCAATAAGGTTGGGAAAGTCAATACATAATTTTATGTAATAAACTTGTGCTCCATCCCCTACCAAAGTAATTATTTATAACTCCATATGTGCTCAACTAAAATGGTAAACGTATTGAAATTTGATGTACCAGTAGGTTAAATAAATACGAGTACATATCATACTATCATACTAATACATATTATAAATGTGAATGTCCGTTTGTTTGTTGCGCTTTCACGTAAAAACTACTAAACCGATCATCATTAAACTTTGTACCCATATTCTTGGAGGTATTAGTAACATGGGATACTTTTTA
Organism: Lypha dubia; assembly: GCA_947311025.1. Classification (NCBI taxonomy): domain Eukaryota; kingdom Metazoa; phylum Arthropoda; class Insecta; order Diptera; family Tachinidae; genus Lypha; species Lypha dubia. The sequence continues at coordinate 62,182,263 of OX371261.1, read as the reverse complement.
TTAAAAAAATGCGATCGAAGCTGCGGGTAAAAGCTAGTACTTATTAGTGATGTTACGAATACTCGTATTCGTATTCGACTATTCGCCTGTTTTAAGATTTCGTATTCGTATTCGCCAAATTCAAGCGAATATTTTTCGAATAATTTTCCCATACATTTTCCAAAAAAAAATTCATACAAAAGTTTAAAAAAAGTACATAAAATGTAAAAAAATATATTAATTTTTATTAAAAAAAACCCATTGTATTTTACGCAAAGTAATAACCTTCTTAAAAAACAAACAAAAATATATATAAATTATAATTTAAGTTGTCTCAAATGTATTAATAAAATTAAAAATGCTGTCGCAGCAGTGAATTGACCAAAGTACATCATCTATCGGCAATAAATTGGAATATACTCGTATAACTTAAATGCATGATATTTAAAGAAACTCGGTGAGATGTTTTGATTCCGTTTATATGTAAATGTATAAGGGTGGGAAGCTACAGGAATCAAACTAAAACTTTTTATATATGAAATTCCACTGACACAGGTGGATGCGCCTTCTGCAAAAATATGTTCGCTAAACAGCACTGAATTATTAATTAAAAACCCAAACAGAGTAAGAAAAACGAAATCTGAAAGTATGTAAGAAAAATAATTAAAAAATGTTCTGTAGAGGTTTTCAAATTCGGCATCTTAATGCAATAATAACGTTAAATCACAAAATTTTTTTTCATTTATAGTTACTTATTCGTATTCAGCGAATACTGCTTTAAATATTCGTATTCGTACTCGTATTCGCGAATACTAAAAATTGATATTCGTAACATCACTAGTATTTATATATGTAAATAATATGTAAATAATTAACTAAAATGAAAAAGCAATAAATAGGCAATAGTATAATGTCGAAGTACAAACCAATCTAGAATATGTCGTGTGAACACATGGGTTCGCCATCGAGGTTTACGGAGCGAACCTAGTGTTTCAGTTCGTCATGAGAACAAAGTATAAGCCATTCGGTGCTTTAGTTTCGCAGATATATGAATATTATTAATTTTCTTGTATGGGGGTACCCGTTCCCCTCTTCACACAAAATAAGTTCAACTTTAAATTTAAGTAAGCTGTGCACTATTGTATGTGTTTATTTATTTAAATATGTATGTACTCGTATATATGTACTAGCTTATCACGGTGTGCTTCGCTACCCCCTCGTTATAAAATAAAATTAAAAGTATATATATATCCTATTGTGAAAATTTAATGACGATCGGTCCAGAAGTTAAGACTATATTACGATTTTTAATTTTCCTAAAAAGGGGCGTAGTCCCACCCACTTTTCTCCTGGTACGTATTACAAATTTAGCCAATACCATATGTACCAAATATCATCAACGTAGGTCAAAAAATGCCCAAAGTATGGCGATTTAAATATTTGGGTTATATGGGCGGTGCCACGCCTCTTTGTCCAATCAAAACTTTATAGAGCCTATTATTACTTCCAGAGTTACAGTAACATGCTGAGAAAATTTCAGGAAGATCGGTCGAAGGGTTTGGTTTTCCTAAAAAAGGGGCGTGGTCCCACCCACTTTTCTCCTGGTACGTATTCCAAATTATGCCAATACCATATGAACCAAATATCTTCGACGTAGGGTGGTGTTGGCTGAAGTGGTTAGCGCGTTGACTACTAAGTAAACAATGACGTGGGGCCTGGGTTCAAACCCTGGCCAGAGCAAGTCAATCAACATCATTAATTTCTGTAATGTACATTAGTGAGACATTGTATTAATTGTTGTCGGACTATTTAAGTGATGAAGGCATAGCACTGGTCACTAAAAAACTGTTCCGACAGCGATTGATGATGTTCCAAGCTAATGTACACAACATCGCCCTCCTTCGTCAGTTAGCAGAAACATCGGCGAAGTAAAACAATTTATAAAATGCCTGCCAATACAGCTTAACAAAGTTAATGCGTCTACCTAACACCTGAGGCGCCTCAACACTGCTATAAAAACAAGTAAGAGTGCTATATTCGGCTGTGCCGAATCTTATATACCCTTCACCAATGCATATACATATATGTATGTGATTCGCAGAATATAATAAGCCTGTATATCCTTTGTTATATAAATATAATATTTCAAACAATACCTATAAAAAGTAAGTTAAAACTGCATACTTGGACACACTTTCATATTATCTTCAGAGCTATATAATTATGTGACATCGTTCTCCAATGGGCAGAATAGTATAGATAATTCCTCCCAATAAACAATAAAAAAAATACTAATTGAAAAGATAAATACTTTTTTATGATTTTTTTTTTTTTGGAAAATGTACCTACTCTGTGCAAATTATTCGAGAAATATTTGTAAATGAAATATGTAGAAATATGTAGCTATTATACATATTAGGTACAAATGTACATACTTATGTATGTATGTACTTATATTATCCAATCAGCCTAACAGAACGTATCAGTTTATCGATTTCGAGAAGGCTAAAACAATATTCATTGTTCTAACGTAGGGCTATTTCAAATAGTAATTATGTAAGTTATTTATTCTTCGTTATTGACCTATTACATATAACTTATGTCTGTACATACATATCAAAAAACACCTCATAAAAGGAAAAGTTATTTTACTGGTGACAAAATACTTTTTAGCGACGGCTCATTTCAATTATGTATATATGTATATATATATATGTATATACTCGTATATATGTATAAAATAACCTGTTTATTATTTTCAAATATATGTAGTTACAAGCCTATGTACATATGTATGTATGTATGTATATTTCAATTTTTAAAATGAAAAACAAATTGACAAATATACAACATTTTAAAAGATAAATACAAAAGCATTTTTAACATACATACATAACATCAGAGTATATATGTAATCATCAGTGTGCGACATTTTTTTCCACAGAGTTTACTTGTCTTGTACGTATAGTGTTCTAAAAACGATGTGTGTGCATACATACATAATGTGCTTTGGTGAAAAAAAAATTGAAATTTTTTATGTGTGTAGCATAGTGCTTGGTATCAGAGCTGCCGTTTTTTGTTATTTCTAACCAAAATTGGTAATTTTATTTTTCAATGTGAGATGCGAATATTTTTTCATTTTGCTTACTGTTTTTCGTTTGAATATTTTTTAACTATATATATAACTTGTTAAACTTTGAAACAATTTTTAAAATTTTTAATTACCTGTTCATAGTACGATTGGGTCCCAACACTGTCAACACCTCTCCGTACTACTAAATGATCTGCTCTGTGTTATCAAAAAATATTCAATGATTCACATCTATCTAGACCTGACAACTTTCAAAGCAAAAATGGGATGAACGAAAAAACTTTCGAACAACTTTTTTATTTCGTACAAAATTTATTATCATTGCCACACAGTTCTGCTGCAGCCGAAAGAATGTTTTCACAGCTTAATTTAAACAAAACCAAATTTCGTAATAGTCTTGATTTTAAAACTATTAACAATATTATCCAATCGAAACAGTTGTGCAAAAATCAAAATATTGCCCATTATTTATGGTCTGCCAAAGATATGAATTGAAAATTCGTATATAATTTCTAATCTCAATACTGTGAATTGTAAATCTATTGATTTTTTGATTTAAAAGAAAAATTTTGTAAAACAATTACATATTTTTCTGAAGTACAAATATTGCTTATTTTAAATAAATAAACACTTTAAAAAGTTTGTTTAAATTTAAGTTTCTTGTTATGTTTTTCACTTATTAATTTTATTAATATGTAAAAAAAAATTTCTTTTTTTCCTTTCTTATTTTTTTATAAATGTGCAGTACAAATTTTGTTTATTATAATGATCCTATTCAAAAAAAATTTTAATTTATAAACTTTCAATCAAATGAATTTTGTATAAACATTTGGCAGGTTTAACTCCTATAAAAAAACTATTTTTACGAATAAGGGCTCAAATAAACAAAAACTGATTTCAATTTAAGTTTCTCCTTTTCATTTACTATTAGTATGAATTAGTATGAATTATTTAACTATGTATAAAATGCAAATAAACTGTATGTAATGCAACTTTAAATAAATTTTAATTTTTTTTTTTAATAAAAAATGCATTTTAAATTTGGTTATTTTTTCACATTTGGTAACTTTTTCAAAAAATTTGGTTGTAATATTTTTTTGGTCGTGGCAGCACTGCTTGGTATGTTAAAAGCAAATAACGATTTTAATGTGTTGATCTTTCAAAAGCAAATGCCTTGTATTTTTATACACACATGCTTAGATGTGTGCCAAAAAGGGGTTTGTACGAAAAAATACGTAAAGTTATAATTAAGTTAATATACATTCAACACTAACAAGCCTCTGTAGCACAATGGTTAGTGGGTAGAATTATAGTGAGCGACTCCTCAGTTGAATACTGGAGCACATAAGTATTTATTTTAAATTTATTTTTGAAAGGTTTATAAAATTGTATATATGTAATCAAAACTCAGAACCGAAATTTTATTTTTGCTAAAGTAAATTAAAACGCTATGGTATGGTGTAGGTACTACACGGTAAATATATGTGTATAAAGTCGAATTCGGATAAGAACGCACTGTTTATATGTATGTAAAAATCGCTTAATTGAAAATAAAAATTGGTATTTATTATTTTTGATCAATCTCAAAGCACTTGCTTGCATTTGCTTAAAAGAAAACCTGCTTATTGAAACATATTTTGTTTAGAAATAATCTAATTTATATGAAACAAACATCCCATAAAAGGAAAAATGTTTAATATCTGGTATGTAACAAAATACTTACTTGTCGAATACGAATAAAAGTATATTAAAATAAGCAAATAGTCGAAAAATCGAATACGAGTATTCGTAACATTACTAGTACGTAGGTACATACATAAAATAAAGATAATGGAAATATTTTCAACATCCATCGACAGCTTTTATTATTTATTCATGGATAGCTCAAATATATGTACTTATGTATCAGATCAACATCAAGCTTAGTTAGAACTTTAAAATTCAACAAACATTAAAATTTTCAACACAAATACTTACATACATATATATGTAATTCTGCTTCTGTGTGTATAAATATTATTGTTTGCAAGTATTTTAAATACCCTGCAGTCGGCGTAGCTAGCGAATGTCTAGCTATTTCGCGAGCTACCAGCCATTTCGACTAACTACCAGCCTAACAACTAGCAATGCACTCGACTGACGATTTTATCATACGGATGACATTGACGGTAATCACTTGACACGATGAGACCGATGAGATCACTGGTGAGCAACTCCCAACTATTTCTCTAGTCAAAATGTACCAGTTAGATCAACAATGATATTTCATAAATGAAAATACTACAGAAATTTAAATTTTTTTTTGATATTTGTTTATTCATCAAATTTCTTTTTCAATAGTTATAAATAAAGTTAATTGTTCTTTTTCTTTGTTTATGCAACGTTTTAGTTGACTTTTGCTCATTTTACCTTTAAAAACACTTTTTTTACATGTATATGTGTGAGAAATTCAAAGGCGAACTCTTGCATTACTTGTGGCCACTGTAGTATTTAGTCGGATTTTCGTTAGGGAAATACTTAACGATTTCGATTAAAATTCTACTTTTAAAACTGCAGGGTATGCCCTTTTTATGAAAACATTCAGGCATACATACATATATATATACATACATATAATTATATAATATATATTTGTACGTATGGTTGGGCGCATGGGCAATAATACAAAATATTTATTTTGTTTTTCTACCGTAAGACATTTCTGTATTATGTCTGAAGTTATACCTATTTGATGTTTACAAGTTTTAAATTGAGTTTGTGAAGAGAAACATTTTTTTAAAAAATTTAATTATTAAGTAAGTATTGCAAAATCAGGTAAAATTCGTTAATACAGTCTTTTTCGGTTAATTGCACATCAAAATTTGCACAACTTTTTGTTCAATTAACCGGGGAACCAATTAGCCGATACCCGCTTAATTGAACAATTCGTTCAATTACAAGAATCCCGTTTAATTGAACAATTTGTTCAATTACAGAAATCACGCATAATTAAATAAAAATAAAATAAAAAAAAAATAAAAATTAAAAAAAACAGACTTGGTATATGGTGGCGTAAAAAAGTGCACACATTCATATTTTATGCACACATCATTATGTCTTTTTTTAAACGGAACGCCTTGAAACGTAGCTACCGTGTAAAAACAGGATTGGTTGTATATGATTTTTTATTTGCGTGTTCATCTTTGCAAGCAATAAGGTTGGGAAAGTCAATACATAATTTTATGTAATAAACTTGTGCTCCATCCCCTACCAAAGTAATTATTTATAACTCCATATGTGCTCAACTAAAATGGTAAACGTATTGAAATTTGATGTACCAGTAGGTTAAATAAATACGAGTACATATCATACTATCATACTAATACATATTATAAATGTGAATGTCCGTTTGTTTGTTGCGCTTTCACGTAAAAACTACTAAACCGATCATCATTAAACTTTGTACCCATATTCTTGGAGGTATTAGTAACATGGGATACTTTTTATTAAAAACAAGTAAGAGTGCTATATTCGGCTGTGCCGAATCTTATATACCCTTCACCAATGCATATATATGTGATTCGCAGAATATAATAAGCCTGTATATCCTTTGTTAATATCCTTTGATAATACTGTAAGCAGTATGTGTGCATGTTTTATCATTACTTTTTTTCTCACTGAGTTTAAAAGGAATCTAAAATGAAAAACAAATCACATATTTTTTACTTCTAAATACAAATGCATTTTTAACATACACACATATATGTACATACATATATATATAAATTAATATGTTTTTGTACATTTTATGTACTACTTTTTTATGAGTTTTTTTTTTTTTTTGGAAAATGTACCTACTCTGTGCAAATTATTCGAGAAATATTTTTAAATGAAATATGTAGAAATATGTAGCTATTATACATATTAGGTACATATGTATGTATGTACTTATATTATCCAATCAGCCTAACAGAACGTATCAGTTTATCGATTTCGAGAAGGCTAAAACAATATTCATTGTTCTAACGTAGGGCTAGTTCAAATAGTAATTATGTAAGTTATTTATTCTTCGTTATTGACCTATTACATAGGTACTTATGTATGTATGTACATATCAAAAAACACCTCATAAAAGGGAAAGTTATTTTACTGGTGACAAAATACTTTTTAGCGACGGCTCATTTCAATTATGTATACAGTATTTTTCGGTTAATTGACCCTACGGTTAATTGGTTTCCACGCTTAATTGAACCACATAATCGGGCAAAAAAATATTGCATACGAAAACACATGTAAATTTCCTCGGATAATTGAACCCGGTTAATTGATTTTCCCGCTTAATTGGTTCAAAATTCATGTCATCAAAAATAAATTTCCTCTTACTTTTACCCGGTTAATTGCAAATGAATTGTTTTTTAGTTTATAAATTTAATTTTTTTGTAAAACTCATGTGCACACAAATAGTGCATTTAATAGTACATAGTATGTACCTACAATAATAAATACCTGCGTATACACATATATGTACATTTTTTTCTGTTACTTGCATTTTTTTCGTTTAAGGTAAAAAAAAAATTATTTTGAAAAACTTAAAGTGCACATATGCGATTTCTTTTAATTCATTAGTAGTTCCAATTATGCGGATTCTTGTAATTGAACGATTTGTTCAATTAAGCGGGTATCGGCTAATTGGTTCCCCGGTTAATTGAACAAAAAGTTGTGCAAATTTTGATGTGCAATTAACCGAAAAATACATATATACCTATGTATATATATATACACAAATGTATATTTAGCGTGTAGTACCTACACCTGTATCATACCATAGCGTTTTAATTTACTTTAGCAAAAATAAAATTTCGGTTCTGATTTTTGATTACATACATATATACAATTTTATAACCCTTTCAGAAATAAATTTAAAATAAATAAATGCTCCAGTATTGAACTGAGGAATCGCTCACAATAATCCAACACACGACCCATCGTGCTACTGAGGCTAGATAGTTCTTTGTGTATATTAATTTAAAAAAATATATATATATATATATATGTATAAAATAACCTGTTTATTATTTTCAAAAATAGTTACAAGCCTATGTACATATATTTCAATTTTTAAAATGAAAAACAAATTGACAAATATACAACATTTTAAAAGATAAATACAGAAGCATTTTTAACATACATATAAATACATCAGAGTATATTTGTAATCATCAGTGTGCGACATTTTTTTCCATAGAGTTTACTTGTCTGGTACATATGTATAGTGTTCTAAAAACGATTTGTGTGCATACATACATATTTATGTTTATAATGTGCTTTGGTGAAAAAAAATTGAAATTTTTTATGTGTGTAGAATAGTGCTTGGTATCAGAGCTGCCGTTTTTTGTTATTTCTAACAAAAATTGGTAATGTTATTTTTTAATGTGAGATGCGAATATTTTTTCATTTTGGTTAGTTTTTTTCGTTTGAATATTTTTTAACTATATATATAACTTGTTAAGCTTTGAAAACAATTTTTGAAAATTTTTAATTACCTGTTCATAGTACGATTGGGTCCCAACACTGTCAACACCTCTCCGTACTACTAAATGATATGCTCTGTGTTATCAAAAAATATTCAATGATTCACATCTAACTAGACCTGACAACTTTCAAAACAAAAATGGGACGAACGAAAAAACTTTTGAACAACTTTTTTATTTCGTACAAAATTTATTATCATTGCCACATAGTTCTGCTGCAGCCGAAAGAATGTTTTCACAGCTTAATTTAAACAAAACCAAATTTCGTAATAGTCTTGATTTTAAAACTATTAACAATATTATCCAATCGAAACAGTTGTGCAAAAATCAAAATGTTGCCCATTATTTACGGTCTGCCAAAGATATGAATTGAAAATTCGTATATAATTTCTAATCTCAATACTGTGAATTGTAAATCTATTAATTTTTTGATTTAAAAGAAAAATTTTGTAAAACAATTACATTTTTTTCCTGAAGTACAAATATTGTTTATTTTAAATAAATAAACACTTTAAAAGTTTGTTTAAATTTAAGTTTCTTGTTATGTTTTTCACTTATTAATAAGAAATTTATTAATATGTAAAAACAATTTCTTTTTTTCCTTTTTTATTATTTATAAATGTGCAGTACAAATTTTGTTTATTGTAATGATCCTATTCAAAAAAAATTTTAATTTATAAACTTTCAATCAAATGAATTTTGTATAAACATTTGGCAGGTTTAACTCTTATAAAAAAAAAATTTTTACGAATAAGGGCTCAAATAAACAAAAACTGATTTCAATTTAAGTTTCTCCTTTTCATTTACTATTAGTATGATTTTTTTTTTTTGTTTTCTTGTTTTGCAATTATTATTTAACTATGTATAAAATGCAAATAAACTGTATGTAATGCTACTTTAAATAAATTTAAATATTTTTTGTTAATAAAATATGCATTTTAAATTTGGTTATTTTTTCACATTTGGTAACTTTTTCAAAATATTTGGTTGTAATATTTTTTTGGTCGTGGCAGCACTGCTTGGTATGTTAAAAGCAAATAACGATTTGAATGTGTTGATCTTTCAAAAGCAAATGCTTTGTATTTTTATACACACATGCTTAGATGTGTGACAAAAAGGGGTTTGTACGAAAAAATGCGTAAAGCTATAATTAAGTTAATATACATTCAACACTAACTAGCCTCTGTAGCACAATGGTTAGTGGGTAGAATTATAGTGAGCGACTCCTTAGTTCAATACTGGAGCACAAAGTATTTATTTTAAATTTATTTTTGAAAGGTTTATAAAATTGTATATATGTAATCAAAACTCAGAACCGAAATTTTATTTTTGCTAAAGTAAATTAAAACGCTATGGTATGGTGTAGGTACTACACGGTAAATATATGTGTATAAAGTCGAATTCGGATAAGAACGCACTGTTTATATGTAAAAAACGCTTAATTGAAAATAAAAATGGTTATTTATATGTATTTATTATTTTTGATCAATCTCAAAGCACTTGCTTGCATTTGCTTAAAAGAAAACCTGCTGATTGAAACATATTTTGTTTAGAAATAATCTAATTTATATGAAACAAACATCCCATAAAAGGAAAAATGTTTAATTTCTGGTAACAAAATACTTACTTGTCGAATACGAATAAAAATATATTAAAATAAGCAAATAGTCGAAAAATCGAATACGAGTATTCGTAACATTACTAGTACGTAGGTACAACATAAAATAAAGATAATGGAAATTTTTTCAACATCCATCGACAGCTTCTATTATTTATTCATGGATAGCTCAAATATATTTATTAGATCAACATCAAGCTTAGTTAGAACTTTAAAATTCAACAAACATTAACATTTTCAACACAAATACTTACATATATATGTAATGCTGCTTCTGTGTGTATAAATATTATTGTTTGCAAGTATTTTAAATACCCTGCAGTCGGCGTAGCTAGCGAATGTCTAGCTATTTCGCGAGCTACCAGTCATTTCCTCTAACTACCAGCCTAACAACTAGCAATGCACTCGACTGACGATTTGAACATACGGATGACATTGACGGTAATCACTTGACACGATCAGACCGATGAGATCACTGTGAGCAACTCCCAACTATTTCTCTAGTCAAAATGTACCAGTTAGATCAACAATGATATTTCCTAAATGAAAATACTACAGAAATTTAATTTATTTTTGATACATATTTGTTTATTTATCAAATTTCTTTTTCAATAGTTATAAAATATTCAATTAATTGTTCTTTTTCTTTGTTTATGCAACGTTTTAGTTGACTTCTGCTCATTTTACCTTTAAAAACACTTTTTTTACATGTATATGTGTGAGAGAGTCAAAGGCGAACTCTTGCATTACTTGTGGCCACTGTAGTATTTAGTCGGATTTTCGTTAGGGAAATACTTAACGATTTCGATTAAAATTCTACTTTTAAAAATGCAGGGTATGCCCTTTTAATGAAAACATTCAGGCATACATACATATATATATACATACATATAATTATATAATATATATTTGTACGTATGGTTGGGCGCATGGGCAATAATACAAAATATTTATTTTGTTTTTCTACCGTAACACATTTCTGTATTATGTCTGAAGTTATACCTATTTGATGTTTACAAGTTTTAAATTGAGTTTGTGAAGAGAAACATTTTTTTAAAAAATTTAATTATTAAGTAAGTATTGCAAAATCAGGTAAACTTCGTTAATACAGTCTTTTTCGGTTAATTGCACATCAAAATTTGCACAACTTTTTGTTCAATTAACCGGGGAACCAATTAGCCGATACCCGCTTAATTGAACAATTCGTTCAATTACAAGAATCCCGTTTAATTGAACAATTTGTTCAATTACAGAAATCACGCATAATTGGAACTACATACTAATGAATTAAAAGAAATCGCATATGTGCACTTTAAGTTTTTCAAAATAATTATTTTTTACCTTAAACAAAAAAAAGGCAAGTAACAGAAAAAAATGTACATATATGTGTATCGCAGGTATTTATTATTGTAGGTACATACTATGTACTATTAAATGCACTATTTGTGTGCACATGAGTTTTACAAAAAAATTAAATTTATAAACTAAATAAAAAACAATTCATATATTGGTTTTACAAAAAAAACATAAACTTGAACACAAATTTTTTCACAAATGATGTCAATAATGTATGTGCAAAAATGCCAGATTATTTTTCAATAATAATGCAATTAACCGGGTAAAAGTAAGAGGAAATTTATTTTTGATTACATGAATTTTGAACCAATTAAGCGGGAAAATCAATTAATCGAGTTCAATTATCCGAGGAAATTTACATGTGTTTTCGTATGCAATATTTTTTTGCCCGATCATGTGGTTCAATTAAGCGTGGAAACCAATTAACCGTAGGGTCAATTAACCGAAAAATACTGTATTATTTTTAGTTCAATAGATAAATATAATTAACATGAAAAATTTAATAAAATTTACAAGATAAATAGTGTTTTATCACGTGCAGATCTTTAGTCAATTAAAAATGATTACGAAAACATTAAGAATAGTCTAAACGACATTGTTAAGACATATTTTTACAAATCGAAACTTTCAAATTCGTTACAAAATCGAAGTTTTTGGTTTGATGGGTAACTTTGTTTTATATTTATACGCACATTTTTACATACATATGTACATACATATGTTTGCCTTATGTTGGCTTGTAACTTTCATTTCAGCACGGATTTAAAGTTGATATTGTTATACATATTGATATAATTGCTATGTAGGTACCTACTAAACGTGAGCATAAAACGTCTTGTTGGACTAACTTCATAATGTTCAATGATGAATTGTTCTCTTTTTTTTGCACTTGATTTCATGAGTACACAAATATTGCTGTTCTCTTAAATTATAAACATACAATAGCATTTATTCTTCTTCCAACCAATGCAATATTTATTGTTGCTTAAAATCAAATTTCAGTACTGAATTTTATGTTTCAATAGTGTCTCTTGATATGAAATACTGTTATAGGAGACAACATGTTTGTAAATGAATGATGTTAAAAGCAACGGTTTGTACTTTGCATTTTAGTTATTTTATATTAATTCGCGCGTTGAGTGGTTGAAATTAGAAAAAATTAATTTAGAAAGTACATGTATATTTTTATTTCATTATGGATATAGATGTAAGTATTAATTATTATAATAAGTAAATGCATATGTACATACATACATATGTATATCACACCTTAGATAAAATTATTTACCAATTTAACATTTTTTTGTAGAATTAGGAGAAAATTCATATGATAAATTTAAAAAATTAATTTTAAACTAACAAAAATTGAGTTAATATATTTTTGTTGCGAAAATCATTTATTTCATTTCTTCTCATTCTAGAAACTGTAGTAGCTTGAATTTTTTTACGTTTATTAATGAATAAAAAAATCTAATTTAAATTTTTCTCTAAAAAATAAAAAATTTTACTCTCAAAAAAGTTTAATTAAAATGAACTATTGAACAATATGAAGTGCACAACATATTTCTTGCACACTTGATAAAACTGTCCACCCAAATGAGGTGCAATGATTTTTGCGTTGTTTGCTCTCTTGTTCTCTGTATTTACTGTTTAGTCATATTCCCATACAAATACAATCAATATTTGCGCTTCAAAAATATGCAATAATGTACACTTTTTAACATCTTGCGCTCACCTTTAGTACCTACATATGTATATTGTTATTTGTTACACACATAATTACCTATTATTTTAACTGTAGGTAATAATTTGATATTTGAAAAGTCAACACTATTTTGAGTTAGCTTAAAGCTTAGTACATACCTACTTGCTTAGATGAAAATTCAAATTACTAGGGGGTTTTTAACACATACTTACATATGTACATACATATGTATGTAGCTATTATACATATTAGGTACATACATATGTACTTACTTAGATTATCCAATCAGCCTAACAGAACGTATCAGTTTATCGATTTCGAGAAGGCTAAAACAATATTCATTGTTCTAACGTAGGGCTAGTTCAAATAGTAATTATGTAAGTTATTTATTCTTCGTTATTGACCTATTACATAGGTACTTATGTATGTATGTACATACATTTCAAAAAACACCTCATAAATGAAAAGTTATTTTACTGGTGACAAAATACTTTTTAGCGACGGCTCATTTCAATTATGTATATGTATATATATATATATGTATAAAATAACCTGTTTATTATTTTCAAATATAGTTACAAGCCTATGTACATACATATATTTCAATTTTTAAAATGAAAAACAAATTGACAAATATATAACATTTTAAAAGATAAATACAAAAGCATTTTTAACATACATATAAATACATCAGAGTATATTTTTGTAATCATCAGTGTGCGACATTTTTTTCCACAGAGTTTACTTGTCTGGTACGTATGTATAGTGTTTGTGTGCATACATACATGTTTATGTTTATAATGTGCTTTGGTGAAAAAAAAAATGAAATTTTTATGTGTGTAGAATATTGCTTGGTATGTAAAAGCAAATAACGATTTGAGTCTGCAGATCTTTCAAAAGCAAATGCCTTGTATTTTTATACACACATGCTTAGATGTGTGACAAAAAGGGGGTTGTACGAAAAAATACGTTGAGTTATTATTAAGGTAATATACACAAAGAACTAACAAGCCTCAGTAGCACGATGGGTCGTGTGTTGAATTATTGTCTCTGACACATATTCAATGCGCGTGACCCCGTATTCAATACTACTGAGGCACCTAGTGTATTTATAAATTTATTTCTGCAATGAATATATATATATCTTCATTTATTTGTATATATATCCATTTCAGAATCGATACTTTTATTTTTGCTGATTTTCAATACGAAGCATCCTTAGAAAAATCCCTACATTTTACTTTAAGAAACAATTCTCTAGCTCTTCTTGTGTCTTCAGAAAATGGATTTCACGTACAGACAGACGGATAGACGGACAGACGGACAGACGGACAGGGCTCAGTTAAATTTTTTAATTATAAGGATCCAGTATATATATACTATATGGACCTCATATAAATATTGTGGAAATTACACACGTAATGACAAACCTATAAATACCCTTACCATTTTTGGTGAAGGGTATAAAAATGCGATCGAAGCTGCGGGTAAAAGCTAGTACTTATTAGTGATGTTACGAATACTCGTATTCGTATTCGACTATTCGCCTGTTTTAAGATATTCGTATTCGTATTCGCCAAATTCAAGCGAATATTTTTCGAATAATTTTCCCATACATTTTCCAAAAAAAAATTCATACAAAAGTTTAAAAAAAGTACATAAAATGTAAAAAAATATATTAATTTTTATTAAAAAAACCCATTGTATTTTACGCAAAGTAATAACCTTCTTAAAAAACAAACAAAAATATATATAAATTATAATTTAAGTTGTCTCAAATGTATTAATAAAATTAAAAATGCTGTCGCAGCAGTGAATTGACCAAAGTACATCATCTATCGGCAATAAATTGGAATATACTCGTATAACTTAAATGCATGATATTTAAAGAAACTCGGTGAGATGTTTTGATTCCGTTTATATGTAAATGTATAAGGGTGGGAAGCTACAGGAATCAAACTAAAACTTTTTATATATGAAATTCCACTGACACAGGTGGATGCGCCTTCTGCAAAAATATGTTCGCTAAACAGCACTGAATTATTAATTAAAAACCCAAACAGAGTAAGAAAAACGAAATCTGAAAGTATGTAAGAAAAATAATTAAAAAATGTTCTGTAGAGGTTTTCAAATTCGGCATCTTAATGCAATAATAACGTTAAATCACAAAATTTTTTTTCATTTATAGTTACTTATTCGTATTCAGCGAATACTGCTTTAAATATTCGTATTCGTACTCGTATTCGCGAATACTAAAAATTGATATTCGTAACATCACTAGTATTTATATATGTAAATAATATGTAAATAATTAAATAAAATGAAAAAGCAATAAATAGGCAATCGTATAATGTCGAAGTACAAACCAATCTAGAATATGTCGTGTGAACACATGGGTTCGCCATCGAGGTTTACGGAGCGAACCTAGTGTTTCAGTTCGTCATGAGAACAAAGTATAAGCCATTCGGTGCTTTAGTTTCGCAGATATATGAATATTATTAATTTTCTTGTATGGGGGTACCCGTTCCCCTCTTCACACAAAATAAGTTCAACTTTAAATTTAAGTAAGCTGTGCACTATTGTATGTGTTTATTTATTTAAATATGTATGTACTCGTATATATGTACTAGCTTATCACGGTGTGCTTCGCTACCCCCTCGTTATAAAATAAAATTAAAAGTATATATATATCCTATTGTGAAAATTTAATGACGATCGGTCCAGAAGTTAAGACTATATTACGATTTTTAATTTTCCAAAAAAGGGGCGTAGTCCCACCCACTTTTCTCCTGGTACGTATTACAAATTTAGCCAATACCATATGTACCAAATATCATCAACGTAGGTCAAAAAATGCCCAAAGTATGGCGATTTAAATATTTGGGTTATATGGGCGGTGCCACGCCTCTTTGTCCAATCAAAACTTTATAGAGCCTATTATTACTTCCAGAGTTACAGTAACATGCTGAGAAAATTTCAGGAAGATCGGTCGAAGGGTTTGGTTTTCCTAAAAAAGGGGCGTGGTCCCACCCACTTTTCTCCTGGTACGTATTCCAAATTATGCCAATACCATATGAACCAAATATCTTCGACGTAGGGTGGTGTTGGCTGAAGTGGTTAGCGCGTTGACTACTAAGTAAACAATGACGTGGGGCCTGGGTTCAAACCCTGGCCAGAGCAAGTCAATCAACATCATTAATTTCTGTAATGTACATTAGTGAGACATTGTATTAATTGTTGTCGGACTATTTAAGTGATGAAGGCATAGCACTGGTCACTAAAAAACTGTTCCGACAGCGATTGATGATGTTCCAAGCTAATGTACACAACATCGCCCTCCTTCGTCAGTTAGCAGAAACATCGGCGAAGTAAAACAATTTATAAAATGCCTGCCAATACAGCTTAACAAAGTTAATGCGTCTACCTAACACCTGAGGCGCCTCAACACTGCTATAAAAACAAGTAAGAGTGCTATATTCGGCTGTGCCGAATCTTATATACCCTTCACCAATGCATATACATATATGTATGTGATTCGCAGAATATAATAAGCCTGTATATCCTTTGTTATATAAATATAATATTTCAAACAATACCTATAAAAAGTAAGTTAAAACTGCATACTTGGACACACTTTCATATTATCTTCAGAGCTATATAATTATGTGACATCGTTCTCCAATGGGCAGAATAGTATAGATAATTCCTCCCAATAAACAATAAAAAAAATACTAATTGAAAAGATAAATACTTTTTTATGATTTTTTTTTTTTGGAAAATGTACCTACTCTGTGCAAATTATTCGAGAAATATTTGTAAATGAAATATGTAGAAATATGTAGCTATTATACATATTAGGTACAAATGTACATACTTATGTATGTATGTACTTATATTATCCAATCAGCCTAACAGAACGTATCAGTTTATCGATTTCGAGAAGGCTAAAACAATATTCATTGTTCTAACGTAGGGCTATTTCAAATAGTAATTATGTAAGTTATTTATTCTTCGTTATTGACCTATTACATATAACTTATGTCTGTACATACATATCAAAAAACACCTCATAAAAGGAAAAGTTATTTTACTGGTGACAAAATACTTTTTAGCGACGGCTCATTTCAATTATGTATATATGTATATATACATATATGTATATACTCGTATATATGTATAAAATAACCTGTTTATTATTTTCAAATATATGTAGTTACAAGCCTATGTACATATGTATGTATGTATGTATATTTCAATTTTTAAAATGAAAAACAAATTGACAAATATAGAACATTTTAAAAGATAAATACAAAAGCATTTTTAACATACATACATAACATCAGAGTATATATGTAATCATCAGTGTGCGACATTTTTTTCCACAGAGTTTACTTGTCTTGTACGTATAGTGTTCTAAAAACGATGTGTGTGCATACATACATAATGTGCTTTGGTGAAAAAAAAATTGAAATTTTTTATGTGTGTAGCATAGTGCTTGGTATCAGAGCTGCCGTTTTTTGTTATTTCTAACCAAAATTGGTAATTTTATTTTTCAATGTGAGATGCGAATATTTTTTCATTTTGCTTACTGTTTTTCGTTTGAATATTTTTTAACTATATATATAACTTGTTAAACTTTGAAACAATTTTTAAAATTTTTAATTACCTGTTCATAGTACGATTGGATCCCAACACTGTCAACACCTCTCCGTACTACTAAATGATCTGCTCTGTGTTATCAAAAAATATTCAATGATTCACATCTATCTAGACCTGACAACTTTCAAAGCAAAAATGGGATGAACGAAAAAACTTTCGAACAACTTTTTTATTTCGTACAAAATTTATTATCATTGCCACACAGTTCTGCTGCAGCCGAAAGAATGTTTTCACAGCTTAATTTAAACAAAACCAAATTTCGTAATAGTCTTGATTTTAAAACTATTAACAATATTATCCAATCGAAACAGTTGTGCAAAAATCAAAATGTTGCCCATTATTTATGGTCTGCCAAAGATATGAATTGAAAATTCGTATATAATTTCTAATCTCAATACTGTGAATTGTAAATCTATTGATTTTTTGATTTAAAAGAAAAATTTTGTAAAACAATTACATATTTTTCTGAAGTACAAATATTGCTTATTTTAAATAAATAAACACTTTAAAAAGTTTGTTTAAATTTAAGTTTCTTGTTATGTTTTTCACTTATTAATTTTATTAATAGTTAAAAAAAAATTTATTTTTTTCCTTCCTAATTTTCTATAAATGTGCAGTACAAATTTTGTTTATTGTAATGATCCTATTCAAAAAAAATTTTAATTTATAAACTTTCAATCAAATGAATTTTGTATAAACATTTGGCAGGTTTAACTCCTATAAAAAAACTATTTTTACGAATAAGGGCTCAAATAAACAAAAACTGATTTCAATTTAAGTTTCTCCTTTTCATTTACTATTAGTATGAATTAGTATGAATTATTTAACTATGTATAAAATGCAAATAAACTGTATGTAATGCAACTTTAAATAAATTTTAATTTTTTTTTTTAATAAAAAATGCATTTTAAATTTGGTTATTTTTTCACATTTGGTAACTTTTTCAAAAAATTTGGTTGTAATATTTTTTTGGTCGTGGCAGCACTGCTTGGTATGTTAAAAGCAAATAACGATTTTAATGTGTTGATCTTTCAAAAGCAAATGCCTTGTATTTTTATACACACATGCTTAGATGTGTGCCAAAAAGGGGTTTGTACGAAAAAATACGTAAAGTTATAATTAAGTTAATATACATTCAACACTAACAAGCCTCTGTAGCACAATGGTTAGTGGGTAGAATTATAGTGAGCGACTCCTCAGTTGAATACTGGAGCACATAAGTATTTATTTTAAATTTATTTTTGAAAGGTTTATAAAATTGTATATATGTAATCAAAACTCAGAACCGAAATTTTATTTTTGCTAAAGTAAATTAAAACGCTATGGTATGGTGTAGGTACTACACGGTAAATATATGTGTATAAAGTCGAATTCGGATAAGAACGCACTGTTTATATGTATGTAAAAATCGCTTAATTGAAAATAAAAATTGGTATTTATTATTTTTGATCAATCTCAAAGCACTTGCTTGCATTTGCTTAACCTTTAACTACTGAGGTGAAATATTTTGGCGTATATGCTGTGGTGGTGGTAAATTTTACCCCTTTTTAATTTTTAAAAAATTTTGCCAAAAAAAAGTTTTTTTTTGATTTATTTGCTTTTAATTGGAATTAGATGACACATTTTTAAATTAATAAAGTAATGAAATAAAGAAATCAAACTTCTAGTTAAACAAAACAAGGATTTTATTTCATATTCACATTTCTTAAAACTAAAAAAAGGAACAAACATAACTTTAAAAAAAAAAACTTATAAAAAAAATAACAAAAACATAAAAGGCATTTTTTCACAGCCAAATGTATAACATTAATAATAAAAAAGAAAACAAAGAAAAATTATATTGAAAAAAAAAATTGAGATCAATGCATTTTTAGGAATTTTACTTATCTAATTCCTTACTTGCACAATTCACGCATACGCGTTTACTGCATCCCATACACATAGGCTTGCAACAAAACAGACAAACATGTGTAGTCTTTCGCTTTAACCTACTAGGGCATATGTAACACAGCTTCCTGGCAACTGTGGTCGGCTCTACTGGTAAAAATATTTCCAATAAAAAAAAACGTATGCCCGGACGAGTGGTAATTTTTACACCACCACGTATATATATCCGCCTATACGATACCCACGACGATCAAAACACAACTGAATAATAGTAATGGGATTATGAGAAGATACAAAGAGAATAAAATTGATAGCGCTCAGCTCAAGAGAGTAAATTAAAAAAATATATAAGAGAGGGTAAAATTTACCACCACCACAGTAGTTAAAGGTTAAAAGAAAACCTGCTTATTGAAACATATTTTGTTTAGAAATAATCTAATTTATATGAAACAAACATCCCATAAAAGGAAAAATGTTTAATATCTGGTATGTAACAAAATACTTACTTGTCGAATACGAATAAAAGTATATTAAAATAAGCAAATAGTCGAAAAATCGAATACGAGTATTCGTAACATTACTAGTACGTAGGTACATATGTACATAAAATAAAGATAATGGAAATATTTTCAACATCCATCGACAGCTTTTATTATTTATTCATGGATAGCTCAAATATATGTACTTATGTATCAGATCAACATCAAGCTTAGTTAGAACTTTAAAATTCAACAAACATTAAAATTTTCAACACAAATACTTACATACATATATATGTAATTCTGCTTCTGTGTGTATAAATATTATTGTTTGCAAGTATTTTAAATACCCTGCAGTCGGCGTAGCTAGCGAATGTCTAGCTATTTCGCGAGCTACCAGCCATTTCGACTAACTACCAGCCTAACAACTAGCAATGCACTCGACTGACGATTTTATCATACGGATGACATTGACGGTAATCACTTGACACGATGAGACCGATGAGATCACTGGTGAGCAACTCCCAACTATTTCTCTAGTCAAAATGTACCAGTTAGATCAACAATGATATTTCATAAATGAAAATACTACAGAAATTTAAATTTTTTTTTGATATTTGTTTCTTCATCAAATTTCTTTTTCAATAGTTATAAATAAAGTTAATTGTTCTTTTTCTTTGTTTATGCAACGTTTTAGTTGACTTCTGCTCATTTTACCTTTAAAAACACTTTTTTTACATGTATATGTGTGAGAAATTCAAAGGCGAACTTTTGCATTACTTGTGGCCACTGTAGTATTTAGTCGGATTTTCGTTAGGGAAATACTTAACGATTTCGATTAAAATTCTACTTTTAAAACTGCAGGGTATGCCCTTTTTATGAAAACATTCAGGCATACATACATATATATATACATACATATAATTATATAATATATATTTGTACGTATGGTTGGGCGCATGGGCAATAATACAAAATATTTATTTTGTTTTTCTACCGTAAGACATTTCTGTATTATGTCTGAAGTTATACCTATTTGATGTTTACAAGTTTTAAATTGAGTTTGTGAAGAGAAACATTTTTTTAAAAAATTTAATTATTAAGTAAGTATTGCAAAATCAGGTAAAATTCGTTAATACAGTCTTTTTCGGTTAATTGCACATCAAAATTTGCACAACTTTTTGTTCAATTAACCGGGGAACCAATTAGCCGATACCCGCTTAATTGAACAATTCGTCAATTACAAGAATCCCGTTTAATTGAACAATTTGTTCAATTACAGAAATCACGCATAATTAAATAAAAATAAAATAAAAAAAAAATAAAAATTAAAAAAAACAGACTTGGTATATGGTGGCGTAAAAAAGTGCACACATTCATATTTTATGCACACATCATTATGTCTTTTTTTAAACGGAACGCCTTGAAACGTAGCTACCGTGTAAAAACAGGATTGGTTGTATATGATTTTTTATTTGCGTGTTCATCTTTGCAAGCAATAAGGTTGGGAAAGTCAATACATAATTTTATGTAATAAACTTGTGCTCCATCCCCTACCAAAGTAATTATTTATAACTCCATATGTGCTCAACTAAAATGGTAAACGTATTGAAATTTGATGTACCAGTAGGTTAAATAAATACGAGTACATATCATACTATCATACTAATACATATTATAAATGTGAATGTCCGTTTGTTTGTTGCGCTTTCACGTAAAAACTACTAAACCGATCATCATTAAACTTTGTACCCATATTCTTGGAGGTATTAGTAACATGGGATACTTTTTATTAAAAAAAATGCGATCGAAGCTGCGGGTAAAAGCTAGTACTTATTAGTGATGTTACGAATACTCGTATTCGTATTCGACTATTCGCCTGTTTTAAGATATTCGTATTCGCCAAATTCAAGCGAATATTTTTCGAATAATTTTCCCATACATTTTCCAAAAAAAAATTCATACAAAAGTTTAAAAAAAGTACATAAAATGTAAAAAAATATATTAATTTTTATTAAAAAAAACCCATTGTATTTTACGCAAAGTAATAACCTTCTTAAAAAACAAACAAAAATATATATAAATTATAATTTAAGTTGTCTCAAATGTATTAATAAAATTAAAAATGCTGTCGCAGCAGTGAATTGACCAAAGTACATCATCTATCGGCAATAAATTGGAATATACTCGTATAACTTAAATGCATGATATTTAAAGAAACTCGGTGAGATGTTTTGATTCCGTTTATATGTAAATGTATAAGGGTGGGAAGCTACAGGAATCAAACTAAAACTTTTTATATATGAAATTCCACTGACACAGGTGGATGCGCCTTCTGCAAAAATATGTTCGCTAAACAGCACTGAATTATTAATTAAAAACCCAAACAGAGTAAGAAAAACGAAATCTGAAAGTATGTAAGAAAAATAATTAAAAAATGTTCTGTAGAGGTTTTCAAATTCGGCATCTTAATGCAATAATAACGTTAAATCACAAAATTTTTTTTCATTTATAGTTACTTATTCGTATTCAGCGAATACTGCTTTAAATATTCGTATTCGTACTCGTATTCGCGAATACTAAAAATTGATATTCGTAACATCACTAGTATTTATATATGTAAATAATATGTAAATAATTAAATAAAATGAAAAAGCAATAAATAGGCAATCGTATAATGTCGAAGTACAAACCAATCTAGAATATGTCGTGTGAACACATGGGTTCGCCATCGAGGTTTACGGAGCGAACCTAGTGTTTCAGTTCGTCATGAGAACAAAGTATAAGCCATTCGGTGCTTTAGTTTCGCAGATATATGAATATTATTAATTTTCTTGTATGGGGGTACCCGTTCCCCTCTTCACACAAAATAAGTTCAACTTTAAATTTAAGTAAGCTGTGCACTATTGTATGTGTTTATTTATTTAAATATGTATGTACTCGTATATATGTACTAGCTTATCACGGTGTGCTTCGCTACCCCCTCGTTATAAAATAAAATTAAAAGTATATATATATCCTATTGTGAAAATTTAATGACGATCGGTCCAGAAGTTAAGACTATATTACGATTTTTAATTTTCCTAAAAAGGGGCGTAGTCCCACCCACTTTTCTCCTGGTACGTATTACAAATTTAGCCAATACCAATTTGTACCAAATATCATCAACGTAGGTCAAAAAATGCCCAAAGTATGGCGATTTAAATATTTGGGTTATATGGGCGGTGCCACGCCTCTTTGTCCAATCAAAACTTTATAGAGCCTATTATTACTTCCAGAGTTACAGTAACATGCTGAGAAAATTTCAGGAAGATCGGTCGAAGGGCTGGTTTTCCTAAAAAAGGGGCGTGGTCCCACCCACTTTTCTCCTGGTACGTATTCCAAATTATGCCAATACCATATGAACCAAATATCTTCGACGTAGGGTGGTGTTGGCTGAAGTGGTTAGCGCGTTGACTACTAAGTAAACAATGACGTGGGGCCTGGGTTCAAACCCTGGCCAGAGCAAGTCAATCAACATCATTAATTTCTGTAATGTACATTAGTGAGACATTGTATTAATTGTTGTCGGACTATTTAAGTGATGAA
Source organism: Lypha dubia (assembly GCA_947311025.1). Taxonomy (NCBI): domain Eukaryota; kingdom Metazoa; phylum Arthropoda; class Insecta; order Diptera; family Tachinidae; genus Lypha; species Lypha dubia. The sequence goes on along the minus strand of OX371261.1, from coordinate 62,158,391 downwards.
GGCATAGCACTGGTCACTAAAAAACTGTTCCGACAGCGATTGATGATGTTCCAAGCTAATGTACACAACATCGCCCTCCTTCGTCAGTTAGCAGAAACATCGGCGAAGTAAAACAATTTATAAAATGCCTGCCAATACAGCTTAACAAAGTTAATGCGTCTACCTAACACCTGAGGCGCCTCAACACTGCTATAAAAACAAGTAAGAGTGCTATATTCGGCTGTGCCGAATCTTATATACCCTTCACCAATGCATATACATATATGTATGTGATTCGCAGAATATAATAAGCCTGTATATCCTTTGTTATATAAATATAATATTTCAAACAATACCTATAAAAAGTAAGTTAAAACTGCATACTTGGACACACTTTCATATTATCTTCAGAGCTATATAATTATGTGACATCGTTCTCCAATGGGCAGAATAGTATAGATAATTCCTCCCAATAAACAATAAAAAAAATACTAATTGAAAAGATAAATACTTTTTTATGATTTTTTTTTTTTGGAAAATGTACCTACTCTGTGCAAATTATTCGAGAAATATTTGTAAATGAAATATGTAGAAATATGTAGCTATTATACATATTAGGTACAAATGTACATACTTATGTATGTATGTACTTATATTATCCAATCAGCCTAACAGAACGTATCAGTTTATCGATTTCGAGAAGGCTAAAACAATATTCATTGTTCTAACGTAGGGCTATTTCAAATAGTAATTATGTAAGTTATTTATTCTTCGTTATTGACCTATTACATATAACTTATGTCTGTACATACATATCAAAAAACACCTCATAAAAGGAAAAGTTATTTTACTGGTGACAAAATACTTTTTAGCGACGGCTCATTTCAATTATGTATATATGTATATATACATATATGTATATACTCGTATATATGTATAAAATAACCTGTTTATTATTTTCAAATATATGTAGTTACAAGCCTATGTACATATGTATGTATGTATGTATATTTCAATTTTTAAAATGAAAAACAAATTGACAAATATAGAACATTTTAAAAGATAAATACAAAAGCATTTTTAACATACATACATAACATCAGAGTATATATGTAATCATCAGTGTGCGACATTTTTTTCCACAGAGTTTACTTGTCTTGTACGTATAGTGTTCTAAAAACGATGTGTGTGCATACATACATAATGTGCTTTGGTGAAAAAAAAATTGAAATTTTTTATGTGTGTAGCATAGTGCTTGGTATCAGAGCTGCCGTTTTTTGTTATTTCTAACCAAAATTGGTAATTTTATTTTTCAATGTGAGATGCGAATATTTTTTCATTTTGCTTACTGTTTTTCGTTTGAATATTTTTTAACTATATATATAACTTGTTAAACTTTGAAACAATTTTTAAAATTTTTAATTACCTGTTCATAGTACGATTGGGTCCCAACACTGTCAACACCTCTCCGTACTACTAAATGATCTGCTCTGTGTTATCAAAAAATATTCAATGATTCACATCTATCTAGACCTGACAACTTTCAAAGCAAAAATGGGATGAACGAAAAAACTTTCGAACAACTTTTTTATTTCGTACAAAATTTATTATCATTGCCACACAGTTCTGCTGCAGCCGAAAGAATGTTTTCACAGCTTAATTTAAACAAAACCAAATTTCGTAATAGTCTTGATTTTAAAACTATTAACAATATTATCCAATCGAAACAGTTGTGCAAAAATCAAAATGTTGCCCATTATTTATGGTCTGCCAAAGATATGAATTGAAAATTCGTATATAATTTCTAATCTCAATACTGTGAATTGTAAATCTATTGATTTTTTGATTTAAAAGAAAAATTTTGTAAAACAATTACATATTTTTCTGAAGTACAAATATTGCTTATTTTAAATAAATAAACACTTTAAAAAGTTTGTTTAAATTTAAGTTTCTTGTTATGTTTTTCACTTATTAATTTTATTAATATGTAAAAAAAAATTTCTTTTTTTCCTTTCTTATTTTTTTATAAATGTGCAGTACAAATTTTGTTTATTGTAATGATCCTATTCAAAAAAAATTTTAATTTATAAACTTTCGATCAAATGAATTTTGTATAAACATTTGGTAGGTTTAACTCCTATAAAAAAACTATTTTTACGAATAAGGGCTCAAATAAACAAAAACTGATTTCAATTTAAGTTTCTCCTTTTCATTTACTATTAGTATGAATTAGTATGAATTAGTTAACTATGTATAAAATGCAAATAAACTGTATGTAATGCAACTTTAAATAAATTTTAATTTTTTTTTTTAATAAAAAATGCATTTTAAATTTGGTTATTTTTTCACATTTGGTAACTTTTTCAAAAAATTTGGTTGTAATATTTTTTTGGTCGTGGCAGCACTGCTTGGTATGTTAAAAGCAAATAACGATTTTAATGTGTTGATCTTTCAAAAGCAAATGCCTTGTATTTTTATACACACATGCTTAGATGTGTGCCAAAAAGGGGTTTGTACGAAAAAATACGTAAAGTTATAATTAAGTTAATATACATTCAACACTAACAAGCCTCTGTAGCACAATGGTTAGTGGGTAGAATTATAGTGAGCGACTCCTCAGTTGAATACTGGAGCACATAAGTATTTATTTTAAATTTATTTTTGAAAGGTTTATAAAATTGTATATATGTAATCAAAACTCAGAACCGAAATTTTATTTTTGCTAAAGTAAATTAAAACGCTATGGTATGGTGTAGGTACTACACGGTAAATATATGTGTATAAAGTCGAATTCGGATAAGAACGCACTGTTTATATGTATGTAAAAATCGCTTAATTGAAAATAAAAATTGGTATTTATTATTTTTGATCAATCTCAAAGCACTTGCTTGCATTTGCTTAAAAGAAAACCTGCTTATTGAAACATATTTTGTTTAGAAATAATCTAATTTATATGAAACAAACATCCCATAAAAGGAAAAATGTTTAATATCTGGTATGTAACAAAATACTTACTTGTCGAATACGAATAAAAGTATATTAAAATAAGCAAATAGTCGAAAAATCGAATACCAGTATTCGTAACATTACTAGTACGTAGGTACATATGTACATAAAATAAAGATAATAGAAATATTTTCAACATCCATCGACAGCTTTTATTATTTATTCATGGATAGCTCAAATATATGTACTTATGTATCAGATCAACATCAAGCTTAGTTAGAACTTTAAAATTCAACAAACATTAAAATTTTCAACACAAATACTTACATACATATATATGTAATTCTGCTTCTGTGTGTATAAATATTATTGTTTGCAAGTATTTTAAATACCCTGCAGTCGGCGTAGCTAGCGAATGTCTAGCTATTTCGCGAGCTACCAGCCATTTCGACTAACTACCAGCCTAACAACTAGCAATGCACTCGACTGACGATTTTATCATACGGATGACATTGACGGTAATCACTTGACACGATGAGACCGATGAGATCACTGGTGAGCAACTCCCAACTATTTCTCTAGTCAAAATGTACCAGTTAGATCAACAATGATATTTCATAAATGAAAATACTACAGAAATTTAAATTTTTTTTTGATATTTGTTTATTCATCAAATTTCTTTTTCAATAGTTATAAATAAAGTTAATTGTTCTTTTTCTTTGTTTATGCAACGTTTTAGTTGACTTCTGCTCATTTTACCTTTAAAAACACTTTTTTTACATGTATATGTGTGAGAAATTCAAAGGCGAACTCTTGCATTACTTGTGGCCACTGTAGTATTTAGTCGGATTTTCGTCAGGGAAATACTTAACGATTTCGATTAAAATTCTACTTTTAAAACTGCAGGGTATGCCCTTTTTATGAAAACATTCAGGCATACATACATATATATATACATACATATAATTATATAATATATATTTGTACGTATGGTTGGGCGCATGGGCAATAATACAAAATATTTATTTTGTTTTTCTACCGTAAGACATTTCTGTATTATGTCTGAAGTTATACCTATTTGATGTTTACAAGTTTTAAATTGAGTTTGTGAAGAGAAACATTTTTTTAAAAAATTTAATTATTAAGTAAGTATTGCAAAATCAGGTAAAATTCGTTAATACAGTCTTTTTCGGTTAATTGCACATCAAAATTTGCACAACTTTTTGTTCAATTAACCGGGGAACCAATTAGCCGATACCCGCTTAATTGAACAATTCGTTCAATTACAAGAATCCCGTTTAATTGAACAATTTGTTCAATTACAGAAATCACGCATAATACAATAAAAATAAAATAAAAAAAAAATAAAAATTAAAAAAAACAGACTTGGTATATGGTGGCGTAAAAAAGTGCACACATTCATATTTTATGCACACATCACTATGTCTTTTTTTAAACGGAACGCCTTGAAACGTAGCTACCGTGTAAAAACAGGATTGGTTGTATATGATTTTTTATTTGCGTGTTCATCTTTGCAAGCAATAAGGTTGGGAAAGTCAATACATAATTTTATGTAATAAACTTGTGCTCCATCCCCTACCAAAGTAATTATTTATAACTCCATATGTGCTCAACTAAAATGGTAAACGTATTGAAATTTGATGTACCAGTAGGTTAAATAAATACGAGTACATATCATACTATCATACTAATACATATTATAAATGTGAATGTCCGTTTGTTTGTTGCGCTTTCACGTAAAAACTACTAAACCGATCATCATTAAACTTTGTACCCATATTCTTGGAGGTATTAGTAACATGGGATACTTTTTATTAAAAAAAATGCGATCGAAGCTGCGGGTAAAAGCTAGTACTTATTAGTGATGTTACGAATACTCGTATTCGTATTCGACTATTCGCCTGTTTTAAGATATTCGTATTCGTATTCGCCAAATTCAAGCGAATATTTTTCGAATAATTTTCCCATACATTTTCCAAAAAAAAATTCATACAAAAGTTTAAAAAAAGTACATAAAATGTAAAAAAATATATTAATTTTTATTAAAAAAAACCCATTGTATTTTACGCAAAGTAATAACCTTCTTAAAAAACAAACAAAAATATATATAAATTATAATTTAAGTTGTCTCAAATGTATTAATAAAATTAAAAATGCTGTCGCAGCAGTGAATTGACCAAAGTACATCATCTATCGGCAATAAATTGGAATATACTCGTATAACTTAAATGCATGATATTTAAAGAAACTCGGTGAGATGTTTTGATTCCGTTTATATGTAAATGTATAAGGGTGGGAAGCTACAGGAATCAAACTAAAACTTTTTATATATGAAATTCCACTGACACAGGTGGATGCGCCTTCTGCAAAAATATGTTCGCTAAACAGCACTGAATTATTAATTAAAAACCCAAACAGAGTAAGAAAAACGAAATCTGAAAGTATGTAAGAAAAATAATTAAAAAATGTTCTGTAGAGGTTTTCAAATTCGGCATCTTAATGCAATAATAACGTTAAATCACAAAATTTTTTTTCATTTATAGTTACTTATTCGTATTCAGCGAATACTGCTTTAAATATTCGTATTCGTACTCGTATTCGCGAATACTAAAAATTGATATTCGTAACATCACTAGTATTTATATATGTAAATAATATGTAAATAATTAAATAAAATGAAAAAGCAATAAATAGGCAATCGTATAATGTCGAAGTACAAACCAATCTAGAATATGTCGTGTGAACACATGGGTTCGCCATCGAGGTTTACGGAGCGAACCTAGTGTTTCAGTTCGTCATGAGAACAAAGTATAAGCCATTCGGTGCTTTAGTTTCGCAGATATATGAATATTATTAATTTTCTTGTATGGGGGTACCCGTTCCCCTCTTCACACAAAATAAGTTCAACTTTAAATTTAAGTAAGCTGTGCACTATTGTATGTGTTTATTTATTTAAATATGTATGTACTCGTATATATGTACTAGCTTATCACGGTGTGCTTCGCTACCCCCTCGTTATAAAATAAAATTAAAAGTATATATATATCCTATTGTGAAAATTTAATGACGATCGGTCCAGAAGTTAAGACTATATTACGATTTTTAATTTTCCTAAAAAGGGGCGTAGTCCCACCCACTTTTCTCCTGGTACGTATTACAAATTTAGCCAATACCATATGTACCAAATATCATCAACGTAGGTCAAAAAATGCCCAAAGTATGGCGATTTAAATATTTGGGTTATATGGGCGGTGCCACGCCTATTTGTCCAATCAAAACTTTATAGAGCCTATTATTACTTACAGAGTTACAGTAACATGCTGAGAAAATTTCAGGAAGATCGGTCGAAGGGTTTGGTTTTCCTAAAAAAGGGGCGTGGTCCCACCCACTTTTCTCCTGGTACGTATTCCAAATTATGCCAATACCATATGAACCAAATATCTTCGACGTAGGGTGGTGTTGGCTGAAGTGGTTAGCGCGTTGACTACTAAGTAAACAATGACGTGGGGCCTGGGTTCAAACCCTGGCCAGAGCAAGTCAATCAACATCATTAATTTCTGTAATGTACATTAGTGAGACATTGTATTAATTGTTGTCGGACTATTTAAGTGATGAAGGCATAGCACTGGTCACTAAAAAACTGTTCCGACAGCGATTGATGATGTTCCAAGCTAATGTACACAACATCGCCCTCCTTCGTCAGTTAGCAGAAACATCGGCGAAGTAAAACAATTTATAAAATGCCTGCCAATACAGCTTAACAAAGTTAATGCGTCTACCTAACACCTGAGGCGCCTCAACACTGCTATAAAAACAAGTAAGAGTGCTATATTCGGCGGTGCCGAATCTTATATACCCTTCACCAATGCATATACATATATGTATGTGATTCGCAGAATATAATAAGCCTGTATATCCTTTGTTATATAAATATAATATTTCAAACAATACCTATAAAAAGTAAGTTAAAACTGCATACTTGGACACACTTTCATATTATCTTCAGAGCTATATACTTATGTGACAGCGTTCTCCAATGGGCAGAATAGTATAGATAATTCCTCCCAATAAACAATAAAAAAAATACTAATTGAAAAGATAAATACTTTTTTATGATTTTTTTTTTTTGGAAAATGTACCTACTCTGTGCAAATTTTATCGAGAAATATTTGTTAATGAAATATGTAGAAATATGTAGCTATTATACATATTAGGTACAAATGTACATACTTATGTATGTATGTACTTATATTATCCAATCAGCCTAACAGAACGTATCAGTTTATCGATTTCGAGAAGGCTAAAACAATATTCATTGTTCTAACGTAGGGCTATTTCAAATAGTAATTATGTAAGTTATTTATTCTTCGTTATTGACCTATTACATATAACTTATGTCTGTACATACATATCAAAAAACACCTCATAAAAGGAAAAGTTATTTTACTGGTGACAAAATACTTTTTAGCGACGGCTCATTTCAATTATGTATATATGTATATATACATATATGTATATACTCGTATATATGTATAAAATAACCTGTTTATTATTTTCAAATATATGTAGTTACAAGCCTATGTACATATGTATGTATGTATGTATATTTCAATTTTTAAAATGAAAAACAAATTGACAAATATAGAACATTTTAAAAGATAAATACAAAAGCATTTTTAACATACATACATAACATCAGAGTATATATGTAATCATCAGTGTGCGACATTTTTTTCCACAGAGTTTACTTGTCTTGTACGTATAGTGTTCTAAAAACGATGTGTGTGCATACATACATAATGTGCTTTGGTGAAAAAAAAATTGAAATTTTTTATGTGTGTAGCATAGTGCTTGGTATCAGAGCTGCCGTTTTTTGTTATTTCTAACCAAAATTGGTAATTTTATTTTTCAATGTGAGATGCGAATATTTTTTCATTTTGCTTACTGTTTTTCGTTTGAATATTTTGTAACTATATATATAACTTGTTAAACTTTGAAACAATTTTTAAAATTTTTAATTACCTGTTCATAGTACGATTGGGTCCCAACACTGTCAACACCTCTCCGTACTACTAAATGATCTGCTCTGTGTTATCAAAAAATATTCAATGATTCACATCTATCTAGACCTGACAACTTTCAAAGCAAAAATGGGATGAACGAAAAAACTTTCGAACAACTTTTTTATTTCGTACAAAATTTATTATCATTGCCACACAGTTCTGCTGCAGCCGAAAGAATGTTTTCACAGCTTAATTTAAACAAAACCAAATTTCGTAATAGTCTTGATTTTAAAACTATTAACAATATTATCCAATCGAAACAGTTGTGCAAAAATCAAAATGTTGCCCATTATTTATGGTCTGCCAAAGATATGAATTGAAAATTCGTATATAATTTCTAATCTCAATACTGTGAATTGGAAATCTATTGATTTTTTGATTTAAAAGAAAAATTTTGTAAAACAATTACATATTTTTCTGAAGTACAAATATTGCTTATTTTAAATAAATAAACACTTTAAAAAGTTTGTTTAAATTTAAGTTTCTTGTTATGTTTTTCACTTATTAATTTTATTAATATGTAAAAAAAAATTTCTTTTTTTCCTTTCTTATTTTTTATAAATTTGCAGTACAAATTTTGTTTATTGTAATGATCCTATTCAAAAAAAATTTTAATTTATAAACTTTCAATCAAATGAATTTTGTATAAACATTTGGCAGGTTTAACTCCTATAAAAAAACTATTTTTACGAATAAGGGCTCAAATAAACAAAAACTGATTTCAATTTAAGTTTCTCCTTTTCATTTACTATTAGTATGAATTAGTATGAATTATTTAACTATGTATAAAATGCAAATAAACTGTATGTAATGCAACTTTAAATAATAATTTTTTTTTTTAATAAAAAATGCATTTTAAATTTGGTTATTTTTTCACATTTGGTAACTTTTTCAAAAAATTTGGTTGTAATATTTTTTTGGTCGTGGCAGCACTGCTTGGTATGTTAAAAGCAAATAACGATTTTAATGTGTTGATCTTTCAAAAGCAAATGCCTTGTATTTTTATACACACATGCTTAGATGTGTGCCAAAAAGGGGTTTGTACGAAAAAATACGTAAAGTTATAATTAAGTTAATATACATTCAACACTAACAAGCCTCTGTAGCACAATGGTTAGTGGGTAGAATTATAGTGAGCGACTCCTCAGTTGAATACTGGAGCACATAAGTATTTATTTTAAATTTATTTTTGAAAGGTTTATAAAAATGTATATATGTAATCAAAACTCAGAACCGAAATTTTATTTTTGCTAAAGTAAATTAAAACGCTATGGTATGGTGTAGGTACTACACGGTAAATATATGTGTATAAAGTCGAATTCGGATAAGAACGCACTGTTTATATGTATGTAAAAATCGCTTAATTGAAAATAAAAATTGGTATTTATTATTTTTGATCAATCTCAAAGCACTTGCTTGCATTTGCTTAAAAGAAAACCTGCTTATTGAAACATATTTTGTTTAGAAATAATCTAATTTATATGAAACAAACATCCCATAAAAGGAAAAATGTTTAATATCTGGTATGTAACAAAATACTTACTTGTCGAATACGAATAAAAGTATATTAAAATAAGCAAATAGTCGAAAAATCGAATACGAGTATTCGTAACATTACTAGTACGTAGGTACATACATAAAATAAAGATAATGGAAATATTTTCAACATCCATCGACAGCTTTTATTATTTATTCATGGATAGCTCAAATATATGTACTTATGTATCAGATCAACATCAAGCTTAGTTAGAACTTTAAAATTCAACAAACATTAAAATTTTCAACACAAATACTTACATACATATATATGTAATTCTGCTTCTGTGTGTATAAATATTATTGTTTGCAAGTATTTTAAATACCCTGCAGTCGGCGTAGCTAGCGAATGTCTAGCTATTTCGCGAGCTACCAGCCATTTCCACTAACTACCAGCCTAACAACTAGCAATGCACTCGACTGACGATTTTATCATACGGATGACATTGACGGTAATCACTTGACACGATGAGACCGATGAGATCACTGGTGAGCAACTCCCAACTATTTCTCTAGTCAAAATGTACCAGTTAGATCAACAATGATATTTCATAAATGAAAATACTACAGAAATTTAAATTTTTTTTTTATATTTGTTTATTCATCAAATTTCTTTTTCAATAGTTATAAATAAAGTTAATTGTTCTTTTTCTTTGTTTATGCAACGTTTTAGTTGACTTCTGCTCATTTTACCTTTAAAAACACTTTTTTTACATGTATATGTGTGAGAAATTCAAAGGCGAACTCTTGCATTACTTGTGGCCACTGTAGTATTTAGTCGGATTTTCGTTAGGGAAATACTTAACGATTTCGATTAAAATTCTACTTTTAAAACTGCAGGGTATGCCCTTTTTATGAAAACATTCAGGCATACATACATATACATATATATACATACATATAATTATATAATATATATTTGTACGTATGGTTGGGCGCATGGGCAATAATACAAAATATTTATTTTGTTTTTCTACCGTAAGACATTTCTGTATTATGTCTGAAGTTATACCTATTTGATGTTTACAAGTTTTAAATTGAGTTTGTGAAGAGAAACATTTTTTTAAAAAATTTAATTATTAAGTAAGTATTGCAAAATCAGGTAAAATTCGTTAATACAGTCTTTTTCGGTTAATTGCACATCAAAATTTGCACAACTTTTTGTTCAATTAACCGGGGAACCAATTAGCCGATACCCGCTTAATTGAACAATTCGTTCAATTACAAGAATCCCGTTTAATTGAACAATTTGTTCAATTACAGAAATCACGCATAATTGGAACTACATACTAATGAATTAAAAGAAATCGCATATGTGCACTTTAAGTTTTTCAAAGTAACAGAAAAAAATTTACATATATGTGTATCGCAGGTATTTATTATTGTAGGTACATACTTATGTACTATTAAATGCACTATTTGTGTGCACATGAGTTTTACAAAAAAATAAAATTTATAAACTAAATAAAAAACAATTCATAGGTATATTGGTTTTACAAAAAAAACATAAACTTAAACACAAATTTTTTCACAAATGATGTCAAATATGTATGTGCAAAAATGCAAGATTATTTTTCAATTATAATGCAATTAACCGGGTAAAAGTAAGAGGAAATTTATTTTTGATTACATGAATTTTGAACGAATTAAGCGGGAAAATCAATTAACCGAGTTCAATTATCCGAGGAAATTTACATGTGTTTTCGTATGCAATATTTTTTTGCCCGATCATGTGGCTATTATACATATTAGGTACATACATATGTACTTACTTAGATTATCCAATCAGCCTAACAGAACGTATCAGTTTATCGATTTCGAGAAGGCTAAAACAATATTCATTGTTCTAATGTAGGGCTATTTCAAATAGTAATTATGTAAGTTATTTATTCTTCGTTATTGACCTATTACATAGGTACTTATGTCTGTACATACATACATACATAAGTATGTATCAAAAAACACCTCATAAAAGGAAAAGTTATTTCACTGGTGACAAAATACTTTTTAGCGACGGCTCATTTCAATTATGTATATATATATATATGTATATATGTATATATATATGTATAAAATAACCTGTTTATTATTTTCAAATATAGTTACAAGCCTATGTACATATATTTCAATTTTTAAAATGAAAAACAAATTGACAAATATACAACATTTTAAAAGATAAATACAAAAGCATTTTTAACATACATACATATAAATACAACAGTGTATATTTGTAATCATCAGTGTGCGACATTTTTTTCCACAGAGTTTACTTGTCTGGTATGTATGTATAGTGTTTGTGTGCATACATACATATTTATGTTTATAATGTGCTTTGGTGAAAAAAAAATTGAAATTTTTTATGTGTGTAGAATATTGCTTGGTATGTAAAAGCAAATAACGATTTGAGTCTGCTGATCTTTCAAAAGCAAATGCCTTGTATTTTTATACACACATGCTTAGATGTGTGACAAAAAGGGGGTTGTACGAAAAAATACGTTGAGTTATTATTAAGGTAATATACACAAAGAACTAACAAGCCTCAGTAGCACGATGGGTCGTGTGTTGAATTATTGTCTCTGACACATATTCAATGCGCTTAACCCCGTATTCAATACTACTGAGGCACCTAGTGTATTTATAAATTTATTTCTGCAATGAATATATATATATATATCTCTTCATTTATTTGTATATATATCCATTTCAGAATCGATATTTTTATTTTTGCTGATTTCCAATACGAAGCATCCTTAGAAAAATCCCTTTATTTTACTTTAAGAAACAATTCTCTAGCTCTTCTAGTGTCTTCAGAAAATGGATTTCACGTACAGACAGACGGACAGTAGGACCGGCCGACAGACGGACAGACGGACAGACGGACAGGGCTCAGTTAACTTTTTTATCTATAAGGATCCAGAATATATATACTGTACGGACCTCATATAAATATTGTGGAAATTACACACGTAATGACAAACCTATAAATACCCTTACCATTTTTGGTGAAGGGTATAATTAATATAACGCGCAAAGCAGAGTTGTAAAAGAGTTAAGCCTTCTACATTTTCAACATCTATCTTCTTTACTCTATCCCTCTTTCTGCGTTCCGGCACAATGCACTGCATACGTAGGGGTCATCCCCTGAGTGCTGGTCCTAATTAAAAAAAAAAAAAAAAAAAATGCCCAAAATGTGGCGATTTAAATTTTTGGGTTATATGGGCGGTGCCACGCCCCTTTAGTAAAATCAAAACTTCATATAGCTTATTATTCCTTCCAGAGTTACAGTAACATGCTGTGAAAATTTCAGGAAGATCGGTCGAAGGGTTTGGTTTTCCTAAAAAGGGGCGTGGCTCTACCCACTTTTTCTCCTGGTACTTATTCCAAATTATGCCAATACCATATGTACCAAATATCATCGATATAGGTAAAAAAATGCCCAAAATATGGCGATTTAAATTTTTGGGTTATATGGGCGGTGCCACACCCCTTTGTCCAATCAAAACTTCATATAGCCTATAATTCATCCGAGAGTTCCAGTTAAATACTGTGAAAATTTCAGGAAGATCGGTCCAAGGGTTTGGCCTCCTATAAGGAACAAACAAACAAACAAAAACACATTCGGTTTTATATATATAGATAGCTGATCACGGTGTACTTCGCTACCCCCCTCGTTATAAAATAAAATTAAAAGTATTTAAATATCCTATTGTGACGATCGGTCCAGTAGTTAAGACTATATTACGATTTTTAATTTTCCTAAAAAGGAGCGTGGTCCGATCCAATTTTCTCCCGGTACGTATTCCAAATTATGCCAATACCATATGTACCAAATATCATCGACGTAGGTCAAAAAATGCCCAAAATATGGCAATTTAAATTTTTGGGTTATATGGGTGGTGCCACGCCTCTTGGTCCAATCCCGCCCATATTTGCAGCAGCACTTAAAAAATGCACACTGAACCGACGTACCAAATTTTGTTCAAATACCATTATCAGGAGCAGAAATAATAGATTTTTAATTTGTGGTTTGTTTGAGCGGTACCACGCCCCTTTGTCCAATCCCGCCCATATTTGCAGCAGCATTTAAGATATGCACACCAAACCGACGTACCAAATTTTGTTCAAATACCATTATCAGGAGCAGAAAAAATTGATTTTTAATTTGTGGTTTGTATGAGAGGTACCACGCCCCTTTGTCCTATCCCGCCTATATTTACAGCAGCAAAAAAAAAATGCACACTGAACCGACGTACCAAATTTTGTTCAAATACCGTTATCAGAAGCAGAAATAATAGATTTTTAATTTGTGGTTTGTATGAGAGTTACCACGCCCCTTTGACCAATCCCGCCCATATTTGCAGCAGCACTTAAAAACTCACACCAAACCGACGTACCTAATTTTGTTCAAATACCATTATCAGGAGCAGAAATAATAGATTTTTAATTTGTGGTTTGTTTGAGAGGTACCACGCCCCTTTGTCCAATCCCGCCCATATTTGCTGCAGCACTTAAAAAATGCACACCAAACCGACGTACCAAATTTTTTTCAAATACCGTTAGCAGGAGCAGAAATAATAGATTTTTAATTTGTGGTTTGCATGAGAGGTACCACGCCCCTTTGTCCAATCCCGCCTTTATTTGCAGCAGCACTTAAGAAATGCACACCAAACCGACGTACCAAATTTTGTTCAAATACCATTATCAGGAGCAGAAATAATAAATTTTTAATTTGTGGTTTGTATGAGAGGTACCACGCCCCTTTGTCCAATCCCGCCCATATTTGCAGCAGCACTTAAAAAATGCACACCAAACCGACGTACCAAATTTTGTTCAAATACCATTATTAGGAGCAGAAATAATAGATTTTTAATATGTGGTTTGTATGGGAGGTACCACGCCCCTTTGTCCAATTGGACCGATTTGTAAATTTTAACCACCCGTGGCGCCACCCAAACGCATAAAAAAAATTTATGGAAATCGGTCCAGCCGTTTAGGAGGAGTTCGGCGACGTACATATACGGACCTATTTTTATATATATAGACTAGCTTATCCCGGTGTGCTTCGCTACCCCCTCGTTATAAAATAAAATTAAAAGTATATATATATCCTATTGTGAAAATTTAATGACGATCGGTCCAGAAGTTAAGACTTTATTACGATTTTTAATTTTCCTAAAAAGGGACGTAGTCCCACCCACTTTTCTCCTGGTACGTATTCCAAATTTAGCCAATACCATATGTACCAAATATCATCAACGTAGGTCAAAAAATGCCCAAAGTATGGCGATTTAAATATTTGGGTTATATGGGCGGTGCCACGCCTCTTTGTCCAATCAAAACTTTATAGAGCCTATTATTACTTCCAGAGTTACAGTAACATGCTGTGAAAATTTCAGGAAAATCGGTCGAAGGGTTTGGTTTTCCTAAAAAAGGGGCGTGGTCCCACCCACTTTTCTCCTGGTACGTATTCCAAATTATGCCAATACCATATGAACCAAATATCATCGACGTAGGTCAAAAAATGCCCAAAATATGGCGATTTAAATTTTTGGGTTATATGGGCGGTGCCACGCCCCTTTTAACCAATCAAAACTTCATAAAGCTTATTATTCCTTCCAGAGTTACAGTAACATGCTGTGAAAATTTCAGGAAGATCGGTCGAAGGGTTTGGTTTTCCTAAAAAGGGGCGTGGCTCTACCCACTTTTTCTCCTGGTACTTATTCCAAATTATGCCAATACCATATGTACCAAATATCATCGATGTAGGTAAAAATATGCCCAAAATATGGCGATTTAAATTTTTGGGTTATGTGGGCGGTGTCACACCCTTTTGTGCAATCAAAACTTCATATAGCCTATAATTCATCCGAGAGCTCCAGTTAAATACTGTGAAAATTTCAGGAAGATCGGTGCAAGGGTTTGGCCTCCTATAAGGAACAAACAAACAAACAAAAACACATTCGGTTTTATATACATATATAGAAAGCTGATCCCGGTGTACTTCGCTACCCCCCTCGTTATAAAATAAAATTAAAAGTATTTATATATCCTATTGTGACGATCGGTCCAGTAGTTAAGACTATATTACGATTTTTAATTTTCCTAAAAAGGAGCGTGGTCCCATCCACTTTTCTCCCGGTACGTATTCCAAATTATGCCAATACCATATGTACCAAATATCATCGACGTAGGTCAAAAAATGCCCAAAATATGGCGATTTAAATTTTTGGGTTATATGGGTGGTGCCACGACTCTTTGTCCAATCCCGCCCATATTTGCAGCAGCACTTAAAAAATGCACACCAAACCGACGTACCAAATTTTGTTCAAATACCGTTATCAGGAGCAGAAATAATAGATTTTTAATTTGTGGTTTGTATGAGAGGTACCACGCCCCTTTGTCCAATCCTGCCCATATTTGCAGCAGCACTAAAAAAATGCACACTGAACCGACGTACCAAATTTTGTTCAAATACCGTTATCAGGAGCAGAAATAATAGACTTTTAATATGTGGTTTGTATGAGAGGTACCACGCCCCTTTGTCCAATCCCGCCCATATTTTCAGCAGCACTAAAAAAATGCATACCAAACCGATTTACCAAATTTTGTTCAAATACCGTTATCAGGAGCAGAAATAATAGATTTTTAATTTGTGGTTTGTATGAGAGGTTCCACGCCCCTTTGTCATATCCCGCCTATATTTACAGCAGCACTAAAAAAATGCACACTGAACCGACGTACCAAATTTTGTTCAAATACTGTTATCAGGAGCAGAAATAATAGACTTTTAATATGTGGTTTGTATGAGAGGTACCACGCCCCTTTGTCCAATCCCGCCCATATTTTCAGCAGCACTAAAAAAATGCATACCAAACCGACTTACCAAATTTTGTTCAAATACCGTTATCAGGAGCAGAAATAATAGATTTTTAATTTGTGGTTTGTATGAGAGGTACCACGCCCCTTTGTCCAATCCCGCCCATATTTTCAGCAGCACTTAAGATATGCACACCAAACCGACGTACCAAATTTTGTTCAAATACCGTTATCAGAAGCAGAAATAATAGATTTTTAATTTGTGGTTTGTAAGAGAGTGTAAAGGTTGGTGTTTGGGTAGTATTTTATTGTACTTAGAGTTTGCCGGCGCTAATAAACGCCACTGGCAAATAAAAAGTGAATGGCAGATGAATGCCAGTATCCACTTGCCGATTTAAGGCAAATATAAAAATTTAAATGTTTTTTTTTTAATTAGTAATGCCGATTGAAGGCAAAGTATTAATTAATTTTATTTTCAAAAATTTGTTCCTTATATTCTAAACTAACTGTATTCTAAAACTACAAAATTTCTTATTCACTAAATATAAATGTAGTTTGAGAAAATATAAAATACATTATACATAATTGTTGTATTATAAAAAATAACAATCGTATTATGTTTGCTGTAATAATGGTAGTAACATTAAAAAAGTGCCGTGTGCAAAAAGTAATATTAAGAACAGTAAGAGTAATTAGTACACTTACATACATATAAATATAATAATACATTGTTTATGTTAGTAATATTAATAGTGCCGTGTGCAAAAGTAAGATTAAGAACAGTGAGTGCAATAAGTTTACTTACATGTAAAATAATAATAAATATAATAATAGATTATTTAGGATTCACTACACCCTTCCCCTTAAGAAAAATTTTACAATTTTTAGGATTAAAATTTAAAATTTGTTTGTTTTTGTTTTGTGTTTTTTTTTTTTTTGTTTTTAATATTTTTTTAAATTATTATTATGGTATTCTTTGAATTCATTACCTATTTCTAATATAGAATTGACCCCTTTTCTTTTGACTATTTTATATGGACCATGATATGGTGCCTGATTTTTTTTTTTGTTAAATTTTCGAACGAGTACTAAGTCTCCTTCTTTTAAATTTAGGGGATTAGTTTTTAAACATTTGTCTATTCGTTTTTGTTTCGACTTTTCTAAATATTCTCTTGCTTTAGTTATAGAATATTGTAATCTGAACCTCAATTCTTGGGCATAATTTTCAGGGTTGTAAATTGGTTTATTACTTGAAATCTCTTCATTAGGAAAGTTCGGTAATTTGCCAAATATTAGCTCATATGGCGTGTAATTTGTGTCTATATGAGGTGTTGTGTTGTATGCGAAGCAGAAGTAAGGAATCCATTTGTCCCACTCATCATTCTTACAATAATTTAAAAGAAACTCATTGAGTACTCTATGATTTCTCTCTACTGGTCCTAGAGTCTCATGGTGATATGGTGTGCTAAAAACTTGTTTAATTTGTAAAATGTTGCATACTTCAAACAATAATTCGTTTAGAAATTCAGTACCTCTGTCAGATTTGAGAACTTTAAAGTGTCCATATACTAAAATTAAATTTTCTACTATATTCTTGGCAACTGTTTTTGCATCCTTTGCTTCTATAGGACAAGCTACAATATATTTTGTCAGATCATCTTGCATTGTTAAGATATATCTATATTGGTTTGAATACCTCAATGGGCCTACAGTATCTATTGATATTGTTTCGAAACTTGTTCGTGGTGTATCAGTAATGATTAGTTTTTCTTTTGTGTGTTTGGTCTGTTTATTTATTCTGCACTCGTTGCAGTTTTGTATATGTTTTTTGACCATTTTTCCCATGCTCTTCCATATATATTTTTGTTTTAGTTTTAGGGTAGTTTTTCTTACACCTAAATGACCTCCTAAAATTGAATTGTGATATTCATTAATTAAATTGGTTTGACGATTTTTGTCTGTGATTCTAATGGGTTCTCTATATAATAAATTATTTAAATTCTCATACTCATTTCTTTTTAATTTATTAAAAATATTCTTAAATTGTTCAATGTTTATATTCTTGAAAATAACATCATTATTTTTTAGTGCTAATTTGTGTATACCTAGGGATAGCATTTTTGGTAAAAGTTTCTCCAATGACATTTGTATGTTCGATGGATTGTCGCTGCACCTAATTACTATCTCTACATCACTAATTGCAATATCGGGTTTTTTGATTTTTGAATCTAATTCAAATTTTAATTTTTTCATATTTTTGACATCTGAGATTGACGTACATTCCCATATAAAAAGTTTATTAGGCTTTTTATGTGAGCCGTTATTATTATTCTCGTTGTTACATTCTTGGTTAAGATTTTTTTTCATGTTTCGCGTTATTGCAAAGATGTTTTCCATGGGTACGTTGTCTGATGGAATCATTGATTTCAAAGTGTCGGTATTTAT
Organism: Lypha dubia; assembly: GCA_947311025.1. Taxonomy (NCBI): domain Eukaryota; kingdom Metazoa; phylum Arthropoda; class Insecta; order Diptera; family Tachinidae; genus Lypha; species Lypha dubia. The sequence continues at coordinate 62,139,585 of OX371261.1, read as the reverse complement.
ACGTATTCTAGATAATGCGTCATTTGTTAAGTCTTTTCTATCAAGTTCTAATTTGTTTATCGTTACGTCATGATTATTTGTGTTTAAAAATCTAATATGTTTTGTGCCTATAGCTGGTATTATACTATTGGCTACAAAAACGCCTGGAGTTATCTCTTTGCTTAAAATGATACTTTCTTTATTTGTAAATATATTTACTGGTGCGATTAATTCTGAACGTGCGGGTATGCATATATCAGTTTTATAGGTACATTTGGTATTCATGGGTATGGTAATTTCTTCATTTTCTATATTAAATGTTGTTGTGTATGTTTCGAAATCTATTCTACATTTGTATTTTTCCAAAATATCTCTTCCAATTATTCCATCAGTGGGAATAGGGAAATCGTTGGATACTATGTGGAATTTATGTTTAATATGCTGATTTTCAAAATGTAAATTTAAATGGGCTGAACCAATGCTTTCAATGGTGTCTAGTGTTATGCCGCTTAAAATTGAAATATCGCTGTAGTTTATTTCTTTTAAATTTCCTTGTTTGCATATGGAAATATCTGCACCTGTGTCTAAAATGAAATACTGATTTTTATTTGTAATTTTGCAATTTATTATTATGGAATTTGGCGTATTTATTGAAAAATTGAAATATCGTGGCTCGGATAACAGTTTTCGCTATCCTGCCTCTCTAGTTTCCCTGTCTATATGAAATATTATTAGCATTTTGGTTTCTGCTGCTATTCTGTGGGTAGCTATTATTGTTGTTTCTGTTTCTATTTTGAGGAATATTATTTATGTGTATATTTTGTGGAAAATTATTATTTGAATGTGTGTCCCTATTGTTATAACTATATCTGTTATTATTATTTTGCGATCTGTTATATTGGTTATTGTCTCTAATATTATTGTTGTGGTGAAAGTTGGGATTTTCTTGTCTGCGATTGTTATTAAAATTGTGGTGTGTACTATAATTTGCACGTTGGTTATTGTCTCGGATATTCATGTTACTGTGGTGAAAATTTTGATTTCTACCACTATATTGGTATTCCATGTTGTCGCGTTGGCGAAATCTTTGGGGGTTTTAGAAATTGTTAGGTGTTCTGCCGCCAACTCTAAAAATGTTATTGTTGTTTTGTTGATTATCTTTTTCTAATGTTATGCATTTTTCTGATGCATCATTTAATGTTTTTGGACTACACGCTATCAATAGGGTTCTATACTGCTCATTTACGCCTTTCATAAATATATTAAGTGCCATGCTCTCAGTCATTTTATATATGGCATTTTTAGCCTCTTGTGTCGGATTTTCTAATGTCTTTATTTGAAAATCATTTAATTGTTCACCTAGCAGGACAATTTTTTCTCTGAACGAAGCTATGTTTGAATTATTTTGTTTTTGTGTTCCAAGCTCATTTAAAACTTGTTGTAGGGTTCTTGGATTAGGATACGATATCACCAATAAGTTCTTTAGATCAGTAAGGGTTGTTGGTCTGTTAGCACGTCCAATGGTGCTACGAACATTTGCAGTTAATTTGAAATTGTAGACATACTTTATAAAAAGCTCTCTCTCTTCTGCAAGAATCATATCGTGCAATAGTTCTGTTTGCAACAAAAAGTCTTCCAACGCCTCATACGGACCCTTAAACACATGTAGATTTTTGCCTACGACGTTTATGTCAAAATGAGCCATATTTGATATATTACCTAGTTCTTCGTCTGATTTTAAATTGGTATCTTTACTTTCTTTTGTTAGAAGATTTTTTATAAGTGGTAACACTCTACTATATATTTCTTCAAACTTCTGAATTAATTTTTCGCAATTTTCTTTAATTAATGATTGAGAATATTATTCGAATTCTGTTTTTATTAATTGCAAACGTTTTAATTTTTCTAATTTATATTCTTCGGTGTAAACTCTATTTTTACTTTTGTTAATATTTACTTCAATTTTCTCTAATTCGTTTATAAATTTGTCTATAGATTCCATTTAGTACAGAAAAGTTTTTAGTCGCATATGAATACTAATTTTAAATTCTATTTTAGTTTGATCCACTATGGCAACTCTTATTTATTTTCTTACTTTTCATATTTTTTAACTTATATATATAGTGTTTCATTTATTCACCTCAGTGTAGTGATTTTTTAAAATTTTTGACATTCCTTTTTATTGTGAAATTCTATTTCATAATTGGATTTTATTTAATTTGCACGGTAAAAGTTAGTGTATTTTTTTTTAGTGAAAAAGTTTTGTGATCTTTTTATTTTTATATTGAATATAATATTATTATGTGTATTTCAGCATGTGTTTTAAAAATTCATGTTGTATATGTTTGTAATGTATTATTTTCATATACATACTTCATGTGAAAATTATAAGTGTATGTATGCAAACATGTGTAAAAAAAAAGATTTCTTTATTTATTTATATAAAAAAAATTTAATTTGGAAAAAAAATATTGTTAAAAAAAAAATCTATTTGTGTTTGTGTTGATCCATTTCGGCTTCAAGTCGGCCGATTTGCGTCCATATTTCGGATGCAATGTCCCAGGATGGTGGTGGAGTTTGGTTGACAGTATTCCTGAGTGCTGCCAGTTTACGGCGCAAACGAACAATTTTTCCTCCTCTCCGGTGTCTTGGCCTGATGACAGCTGGAATCATGGTCAGTTTGATCTCCTTCTTGTTTTGCTGTCTTTTACGGTATTCAGCAATGGTTAGTGGTTTGGGGCCTGTGTTTGTTGCTTCAGGTGCTCCTTCTCCGGGTAGATTTTTGTCTTCAATGTTTGGCAGGATCGCCATGTAAAGATTGGTGTTTGGGTAGTATTTTATTGTACTTGGAGTTTGCCGGCGCTAATAAACGCCACTGGCAAATAAAAAGTGAATGGCAGATGAATGCCAGTATCCACTTGCCGATTTAAGGCAAAGATAAAAATTTAAATGTTTTTTTTGAATTAGTAATGCCGATTGAAGGCAAAGTATTAATTAATTTTATTTTCAAAAATTTGTTCCTTATATTCTAAACTAACTATATTCTAAAACTACAAAATTTCTTATTCACTAAATATAAATGTAGTTTGAGAAAATATAAAATACATTATACATAATTATTGTATTATAAAAAATAACAATCGTATTATGTTTGCTGTAATAATGGTAGTAACATTAAAAAAGTGCCGTGTGCAAAAAGTAATATTAAGAACAGTAAGAGTAATTAGTACACTTACATATAAATATAATAATACATTGTTTATGTTAGTAATATTAATAGTGCCGTGTGCAAAAGTAATATTAAGAACAATGAGTGCAATAAGTTTACTTACATGTAAAATAATAATAAATATAATAATAGATTATTTAGGATTAACTACAAGAGGTACCACGCCCCTTTGACCAATCCCGCCCATATTTGCAGCAGCACTTAAAAAATCACACCAAACCGACGTACCAAATTTTGTTCAAATACCGTTATCAGGAGCAGAAATAATAGATTTTTAATTTGTGGTTTGTTTGAGAGGTACCACGCCCCTTTGTCCAATCCCAACCATATTTGCAGCAGCACTTAAAAAATGCACACCGAACCGACGTACCAAATTTTGTTCAAATACCGTTAGCAGGAGCAGAAATAATAGATTTTTAAAATGTGGTTTGCATGAGAGGTACCACACCCCTTTGTCCAATTGGACCGAATTGTAAATCTAAACCCCCCGGGCCGCCACCCAAACGCATAAAAAAAAATTTATGGAAATCGGTCCAGCCGTTTAGGAGGAGTTCGGCGACGTACATATACGGACCTATTTTTATATATATAGATAAGCTTATCCCGGTGTGCTTCGCTACCCCCTCGTTATAAAATAAAATTAAAAGTATATATATATCCTATTGTGAAAATTTAATGACGATCGGTCCAGAAGTTAAGACTATATTACGATTTTTAATTTTCCTAAAAAGGGGCGTAGTCCCACCCACTTCTCTCCTGGTACGTATTCCAAATGTAGCCAATACCATATGTACCAAATATCATCAACGTAGGTCAAAAAATGCCCAGAGTATGGTGATTTAAATATTTGGGTTATATGGGAGGTGCCACGCCTCTTTGTCCAATCAAAACTTTATAGAGCCTATTATTACTTCCAGAGTTACAGTAACATGCTGTGAAAATTTCAGGAAGATCGGTCCAAGGGTTTGGTTTCCTAAAAAAGGGGCGTGGTCCCACCCACTTTTCTCCTGGTACGTATTCCAAATTATACCAATACCATATGGACCAAATATCATCAACGTAGGTCAAAAAATGCCCAAAATATGGCGATTTAAATTTTTGGGTTATATGGGCAGTGCCATGCCCCTTTTGTCCAATCAAAACTTCATAAAGCTTATTATTCCTTCCAGAGTTACAGTAACATGCTGTGAAAATTTCAGGAAGATCGGTCGAAGGGTTTGGTTTTCCTAAAAAGGGGCGTAGTTCTACCCACTTTTTCTCCTGGTACTTATTCCAAATTATGCCAATACCATATCTACCAAATATCATCGATGTAGGTAAAAAAATGCCCAAAATATGGTGATTTAAATTTTTGGGTTATATGGGCGTAGCCACACCCCTTTATCCAATCAAAACTTCATATAGCCTATAATTCATCCGAGAGTTCCAGTTAAATACTGTGAAAATTTCAGGAAGATCGGTCCAAGGGTTTGGCCTCCTATAGGGAACAAACTAACAAACAAAAACACATTCGGTTTTATATATATAGATAGCTGATCCCGGTGTACTTCGCTACCCCCTCGTTATAAAATAAAATTAAAAGTATTTATATATCCTATTGTGACGATTGGTCCAGTAGTTAAGACTATATTACGATTTTTAATTTTCCTAAAAAGGAGCGTGGTCCCATCCACTTTTCTCCCGATACGTATTACAAATTATGCCAATACCATATGTACCAAATATCATCGACGTAGGTCAAAAAATGCCCAAAATATGGCGATTTAAATTTTTGGGTTATATGGGTGGTGCCACGCCTCTTTGTCCAATCCCGCCCATATTTGCAGCAGCACTTAAAAAATGCACACCAAACCGACGTACCAAATTTTGTTCAAATACCGTTATCAGGAGCAGAAATAATAGATTTTTAATTTGTGGTTTGTATGAGAGGTAGCACGCCCCTTTGTCCAATCCCGCCCATATTTGCAGCAGCACTAAAAAAATGCACACCAAACCGACGTACCAAATTTTGTTCAAATACCGTTATCAGGAGCAGAAATAATAGATTTTTAATTTGTGGTTTGTATGAGAGGTACCACGCCCCTTTGTCCAATCCCGCCCATATTTCCAGCAGCACTTAAAAAATGCACGCCAAACCGACGTACCAAATTTTGTTCAAATACCGTTATCAGGAGCAGAAATAATAGATTTTTAATATGTGGTTTGTATGGGTGGTACCACACCCCTTTGTCCAATTGGACCGAATTGTAAATCTAAACCACCCCGGGCGCCACCCAAACGCATAAAAAAAATTTATGGAAATCGGACCAGCCGTTTAGGAGGAGTTCGGCGACGTACATATACGGACTTATTTTTATATACATACTAGCTGATCCCGGTGTACTTCGCTACCCCCCTCGTTATAAAATATAATTATAAGTATTTATATATCCTATTGTGACGATCGGTCCAGTAGTTAAGACTATATTACGATTTTTAATTTTAATAAAAAGGAGCGTGGTCCCATCCACTTTTCTCCCGGTACGTATTCCAAATTATGGCAATACCATATGTACCAAATATCATCGACGTAGGTAAAAAAATGCCCAAAATATGGCGATTTAAATTTTTGGGTTATATGGGTGGTGCCACGCCTCTTTGTCCAATCCCGCCCATATTTGCAGCAGCACAAAAAATGCACACCAAACCGACATACCAAATTTTGTTCAAATACCGTTATCAGGAGCAGAAATAATAGATTTTTAATTTGTGGTTTGTATGAGAGGTACCACACCCCTTTGTCCAATCCCGCCCATATTTTCAGCAGCACTAAAAAAATGCCTACCAAACCGACTTACCAAATTTTGTTCAAATACCGTCATCAGGAGCAGATATAATAGATTTTGAATTTGTGGTTTGTATGTGAGGTACCACCCCCCTTTGTCCAATCCCGCCCATATTTGCAGTAGCACTTAAAAAATGCACACCAAACCGACGTACCAAATTTTGTTCAAATACCGTTATCAGGAGCAGAAATAATAGATTTTTAATTTGTGGTTTGTATGAGAGGTACCACGCCCCTTTGTCCAATCCCGCCTATATTTGCAGCAGCATTTAAAAAATGCACACCAAACCGACGTACCACATTTTGTTCAAATACCGTTAGCAGGAGCAGAAATAATAGATTTTTAATTTGTGGTTTGTATGAGAGGTACCACGCCCCTTTGTCCAATCCCGCCTTTATTTGCAGCAGCACTTAAAAAATGCACACCAAACCGACGTACCAAATTTTGTTCAAATACCGTTATCAGGAGCAGAAATAATTAATTTTTAATTTGTGGTTTGTATGAGAGGTACCACGCCCCTTTGTCCAATCCCGCTAATATTTGCAGCAGCACTAAAAAAATGCACACTGAACCGACGTATTAAATTTTGTTCAAATACCGTTATCAGGAGCAGAAATAATAGATTTTTAATTTGTGGTTTGTATGAGAGGTACCACGCCCCTTTGTCCAATCCCGCCCATATTTTCAGCGGCACTAAAAAAATGCATACCAAACCGACTTACCAAATTTTGTTCAAATACCGTTATCAGAAGCAGAAATAGAAGATTTTTAATTTGTGGTTTGTATGAGATGTACCACGCCCCTTTGTCCAATCCCACTCATATTTGCAGCAGCACTTAAAAAATGCACACCAAACCGACTTACCAAATTTTGTTCAAATACCGTTATCAAGAGCAGAAATAATAGATTTTTAATTTGTGGTTTGTATGAGAGGTACCATGCCCCTTTGTCTAATCCCGCCCATATTTGCAGCAGCACTTAAGAAATTTACACCAAACCGACATACCAAATTTTGTTTAAATACCGTTATCACGAGCAGAAATAATATATTTTTAATTTGTGGTTTGTATGAGAGGTACCACGCCCCTTTGTCCAATCCCGCCCATATTTGCAGCAGCACTTAAGAAATTTACACCAAACCGACATACCAAATTTTGTTCAAATACCGTTATCAGGAGCAGAAATAACAGATTTTTAATTTGTGGTTTGTATGAGAGGTACCACGCCCCTTTGCCCAATCCCGCCCATATTTGCAGCAGCACTTAAGAAATTTACACCAAACCGACATACCAAATTTTGTTTAAATACAGTTATCAGGAGCAGAAATAATAGATTTTTAATTTGTGGTTTGTATGAGAGGTACCACGCCCCTTTGTCCAATCCCGCCCATATTTGCAGCAGCACTTAAGAAATTTACACCAAACCGACATGCCAAATTTTGTTTAAATACCGTTATCAGGAGCAGAAATAAGAGATTTTTAATTTGTGGTTTGTATGAGAGGTACCACGCCCCTTTGTCCAATCCCGCCCATATTTGCAGCAGCACTTAAGAAATTTACACCAAACCGACAAACCAAATTTTGTTCTAATACCGTTATCAGGAGCAGAAATAATAGATTTTTAATTTGTGGTTTGTATGAGAGGTACCACGCCCCTTTGTCCAATCCCGCCCATATTTGCAGCAGCATTTAAAAATGACCACCAAACCGACGTACCAAATTTTGTTCAAATACCGTTAGCAGGAGCAAAAATAATAGATTTTTAATTTGTGGTTTGTATAAGAGGTACCACGCCCCTTTGTCCAATCCCGCCCGTATTTGCAGCAGCATTTAAAAAATGCACACCAAACCGACGTACCAAATTTTGTTCAAATACCGTTAGCAGGAGCAGAAATAATAGATTTTTAATTTGTGGTTTGTATGAGAGGTACCACGCCCCTTTGTCCAATCCCGCCCATATTTGCAGCAGCACTTAAGAAATGCACACCAAACCGACGTACCAAATTCTGTTCAAATACCGTTATCAGGAGCAGAAATAATAGATTTTTAATATGTGGTTTGTATGGGAGGTACCACGCCCCTTTGTCCAATTGGACCGAATTGTAAATCTAAACCACCCGGGGCGCCACCCAAACGCATAAAAAAAAATTTATGGAAATCGGTCCAGCCGTTTAGGAGGAGTTCGGCGACGTACATATACGTACTTATTTTTATATACATACTAGCTGATCCCGGTGTACTTCGCTACCCCCCTCGTTATAAAATAAAATTAAAAGTATTTATATATCCTATTGTGACGATCGGGCAAGTAGTTAAGACTATATTACGATTTTTAATTTTAATAAAAAAGAGCGTGGTCCCATCCACTTTTCTCCCGGTACGTATTCCAAATTATGGCAATACCATATGTACCAAATACCATCGACGTAGGTCAAAAAATGCCCAAAATATGGCGATTTAAATTTTTGGGTTATATGGGTGGTGCCGCGCCTCTTTGTCCAATCCCGCCCATATTTGCAGCAGCACTTAAGAAATTTACACCAAACCGACATACTAAATTTTGTTCAAATACCGTTATCAGGAGCAGAAATAATAGATTTTTAATTTGTGGTGTGTATGAGAGGTACCACGCCCCTTTGTCCAATCCCACCCATATTTGCAGCAGCACTTAAAAAATGCACACCAAACCGACGTACCAAATTTTGTTCAAATACCGTTATCAGGAGCAGAAAAAATAGATTTTTAATTTGTGGTTTGTATGAGAGGTACCACGCCCCTTTGTCCAATCCCGCCCATATTTGCAGCAGCACTTAAGAAATTTCCACCAAACCGACATACCAAATTTTGTTCAAATACCGTTATCAGGAGCAGAAATAATAGATTTTTAATTTGTGGTTTGTATGAGAGGTACCACGTCCCTTTGTCCAATCCCACCCATATTTGCAGCAGCACTTAAAAAATGCACACCAAACCGACGTACCAAATTTTGTTTAAATACCGTTATCAGGAGCAGAAATAATAGATTTTTAATTTGTGGTTTGTATGAGAGGTACCATGCCCCTTTGTCCAATCCCGCCCATATTTGCAGCAGCACTTAAGAAATTTACACCAAACCGACATACCAAATTTTGTTTAAATACCGTTATCAGGAGCAGAAATAATAGATTTTTAATTTGTGGTTTGTATGAGAGGTACCACGCCCCTTTGTCCAATCCCGCCCATATTTGCAGCAGCACTTAAGAAATTTACACCAAACTGACATACCAAATTTTGTTCAAATACCGTTATCAGAAGCAGAAATAATAAATTTTTAATTTGTGGTTTGTATGAGAGGTACCACGCCCCTTTGTCCAATCCCACCCATATTTGCAGCACCACTTAAAAAATGCACACCAAACCGACGTACCAAATTTTGTTCAAATACCGTTATCAGGAGCAGAAATAATAGATTTTTAATTTGTGGTTTGTATGAGAGGTACCACGCCCCTTTGTCCAATCCCGCCCATATTTGCAGCAGCACTTAAGAAATTTACACCAAACCGACATACCAAATTTTGTTTAAATACCGTTATCAGGAGCAGAAATAATAGATTTTTAATTTGTGGTTTGTATGAGAGGTACCACGCCCTTTTGTCCAATCCCGCCTATATTTGCAGCAGCACTTAAGAAATTTACACCAAACCGACATACCAAATTTTGTTCAAATACCGTTATCAGGAGCAGAAATAATATATTTTTAATTTGTGGTTTGTATGAGAGGTACCACGCCCCTTTGTCCAATCACGCCCATATTTGCAGCAGCACTTAAGAAATTTACACCAAACCGACATATAAAATTTTGTTCAAATACCGTTATCAGGAGCAGAAATAATAGATTTTTAATTTGTGGTTTGTATGAGAGGTACCACGCCTCTTTGTCCAATCCCACCCATATTTGCAGCTGCACTTAAAAAATGCACACCAAACCGACGTACCAAATTTTGTTCAAATACCGTTATCAGGAGCAGAAATAATAGATTTTTAATTTGTGGTTTGTGTGAGAGGTACCACGCCCCTTTGTCCAATCCCGCCCATATTTGCAGCAGAACTTAAGAAATTTACACCAAACCGACATACCAAATTTTGTTTAAATACCGTTATCAGGAGCAGAAATAATAGATTTTTAATTTGTGGTTTGTATGAGAGGTACCACGCCCCTTTGTCCAATCCCGCCCATATTTGCAGCAGCACTTAAGAAATTTACACCAAACCGACATATAAAATTTTGTTCAAATACCGTTATCAGGAGCAGAAATAATAGATTTTTAATTTGTGGTTTGTATGAGAGGTACCACGCCCCTTTGTCCAATCCCGCCCATATTTGCAGCAGGACTTAAGAAATTTACACCAAACCGACATACCAAATTTTGTTTAAATACCGTTATCAGGAGCAGAAATAATAGATTTTTAATTTGTGGTTTGTATGAGAGGTACCACGCCCCTTTGTCCAATCCCGCCAATATTTGCAGCAGCACTTAAGAAATTTACACCAAACCGACATACCAAATTTTTTTCAAATACCGTTATCAGGAGCAGAAATAATAGATTTTTAATTTGTGGTTTGTATGAGAGGTACCACGCCCCTTTGTCCAATCCCGCCCATATTTGCAGCAGCATTTAAAAATGACCACCAAACCGACGTACCAAATTTTGTTCAAATACCGTTAGCAGGAGCAAAAATAATAGATTTTTAATTTGTGGTTTGTATAAGAGGTACCACGCCCCTTTGTCCAACCCCGCCCATATTTGCAGCAGCATTTAAAAAATGCACACCAAACCGACGTACCAAATTTTGTTCAAATACCGTTAGCAGGAGCAGAAATAATAGATTTTTAATTTGTGGTTTGTATGAGAGGTACCACGCCCCTTTGTCCAATCCCGCCCATATTTGCAGCAGCACTTAAGAAATGCACACCAAACCGACGTACCAAATTTTGTTCAAATACCGTTATCAGGAGCAGAAATAATAGATTTTTAATTTGTGGTTTGTATGAGAGGTACCACGCCCCTTTGTCCAATCCCGCCCATATTTGCAGCAGCACTTAAGAAATTTACATTAAACCGACATACCAAATTTTGTTCAAATACCGTTATCAGGAGCAGAAATAATAGATTTTTAATTTGTGGTTTGTATGAGAGGTACCACGCCCCTTTGTCCAATCCCGCCCATATTTGCAGCAGGACTTAAGAAATTTACACCAAACCGACAAACCAAATTTTGTTTAAATACCGTTATCAGGAGCAGAAATAATAGATTTTTAATTTGTGGTTTGTATGAGAGGTACCACGCCCCTTTGTCCAATCCCGCCCATATTTGCAGCAGCATTTAAAAATGACCACCAAACCGACGTACCAAATTTTGTTCAAATACCGTTAGCAGGAGCAAAAATAATAGATTTTTAATTTGTGGTTTGTATAAGAGGTACCACGCCCCTTTGTCCAACCCCGCCCATATTTGCAGCAGCATTTAAAAAATGCACACCAAACCGACGTACCAAATTTTGTTCAAATACCGTTAGCAGGAGCAGAAATAATAGATTTTTAATTTGTGGTTTGTATGAGAGGTACCACGCCCCTTTGTCCAATCCCGCCCATATTTGCAGCAGCACTTAAGAAATGCACACCAAACCGACGTACCAAATTTTGTTCAAATACCGTTATCAGGAGCAGAAATAATAGATTTTTAATTTGTGGTTTGTATGAGAGGTACCACGCCCCTTTGTCCAATCCCGCCCATATTTGCAGCAGCACTTAAGAAATTTACATTAAACCGACATACCAAATTTTGTTCAAATACCGTTATCAGGAGCAGAAATAATAGATTTTTAATTTGTGGTTTGTATGAGAGGTACCACGCCCCTTTGTCCAATCCCGCCCATATTTGCAGCAGGACTTAAGAAATTTACACCAAACCGACAAACCAAATTTTGTTTAAATACCGTTATCAGGAGCAGAAATAATAGATTTTTAATTTGTGGTTTGTATGAGAGGTACCACGCCCCTTTGTCCAATCCCGCCCATATTTGGAGCAGCACTAAAGAAATTTACACCAAACCGACATACCAAATTTTGTTCAAATACCGTTATCAGGAGCAGAAATAATAGATTTTTAATTTGTGGTTTGTATGAGAGGTACCACGCCCCTTTGTCCAATCCCACCCATATTTGCAGCAGCACTTAAAAAATGCACACCAAACCGACGTACCAAATTTTGTTCAAATACCGTTATCAGGAGCAGAAATATTAGATTTTTAATTTGTGGTTTGTATGAGAGGTACCATGCCCCTTTGTCCAATCCCGCCCATATTTGCAGCAGCACTTAAGAAATTTACACCAAACCGACATACCAAATTTTGTTTAAATACCGTTATCAGGAGCAGAAATAATAAATTTTTAATTTGTGGTTTGTATGAGAGATACCACACCCCTTTGTCCAATCCCGCCCATATTTGCAGCAGCACTTAAGAAATTTACACCAAACCGACATACCAAATTTTGTTCAAATACCGTTATCAGAAGCAGAAATAGAAGATTTTTAATTTGTGGTTTGTATGAGATGTACCACGCCCCTTTGTCCAATCCCACTCATATTTGCAGCAGCACTTAAAAAATGCACACCAAACCGACTTACCAAATTTTGTTCAAATACCGTTATCAAGAGCAGAAATAATAGATTTTTAATTTGTGGTTTGTATGAGAGGTACCACGCCCCTTTGTCCAATCCCGCCCATATTTGCAGCAGCACTTAAGAAATTTACACCAAACCGACATGCCAAATTTTGTTTAAATACCGTTATCAGGAGCAGAAATAAGAGATTTTTAATTTGTGGTTTGTATGAGAGGTACCACGCCCCTTTGTCCAATCCCGCCCATATTTGCAGCAGCACTTAAGAAATTTACACCAAACCGACAAACCAAATTTTGTTCTAATACCGTTATCAGGAGCAGAAATAATAGATTTTTAATTTGTGGTTTGTATGAGAGGTACCACGCCCCTTTGTCCAATCCCGCCCATATTTGCAGCAGCATTTAAAAATGACCACCAAACCGACGTACCAAATTTTGTTCAAATACCGTTAGCAGGAGCAGAAATAATAGATTTTTAATTTGTGGTTTGTATGAGAGGTACCACGCCCCTTTGTCCAATCCCGCCCATATTTGCAGCAGCACTTAAGAAATGCACACCAAACCGACGTACCAAATTCTGTTCAAATACCGTTATCAGGAGCAGAAATAATAGATTTTTAATATGTGGTTTGTATGGGAGGTACCACGCCCCTTTGTCCAATTGGACCGAATTGTAAATCTAAACCACCCGGGGCGCCACCCAAACGCATAAAAAAAAATTTATGGAAATCGGTCCAGCCGTTTAGGAGGAGTTCGGCGACGTACATATACGTACTTATTTTTATATACATACTAGCTGATCCCGGTGTACTTCGCTACCCCCCTCGTTATAAAATTAAATTAAAAGTATTTATATATCCTATTGTGACGATCGGTCCAGTAGTTAAGACTATATTACGATTTTTAATTTTAATAAAAAAGAGCGTGGTCCCATCCACTTTTCTCCCGGTACGTATTCCAAATTATGGCAATACCATATGTACCAAATACCATCGACGTAGGTCAAAAAATGCCCAAAATATGGCGATTTAAATTTTTGGGTTATATGGGTGGTGCCGCGCCTCTTTGTCCAATCCCGCCCATATTTGCAGCAGCACTTAAGAAATTTACACCAAACCGACATACTAAATTTTGTTCAAATACCGTTATCAGGAGCAGAAATAATAGATTTTTAATTTGTGGTGTGTATGAGAGGTACCACGCCCCTTTGTCCAATCCCACCCATATTTGCAGCAGCACTTAAAAAATGCACACCAAACCGACGTACCAAATTTTGTTCAAATACCGTTATCAGGAGCAGAAAAAATAGATTTTTAATTTGTGGTTTGTATGAGAGGTACCACGCCCCTTTGTCCAATCCCGCCCATATTTGCAGCAGCACTTAAGAAATTTCCACCAAACCGACATACCAAATTTTGTTCAAATACCGTTATCAGGAGCAGAAATAATAGATTTTTAATTTGTGGTTTGTATGAGAGGTACCACGTCCCTTTGTCCAATCCCACCCATATTTGCAGCAGCACTTAAAAAATGCACACCAAACCGACGTACCAAATTTTGTTTAAATACCGTTATCAGGAGCAGAAATAATAGATTTTTAATTTGTGGTTTGTATGAGAGGTACCATGCCCCTTTGTCCAATCCCGCCCATATATGCAGCAGCACTTAAGAAATTTACACCAAACCGACATACCAAATTTTGTTTAAATACCGTTATCAGGAGCAGAAATAATAGATTTTTAATTTGTGGTTTGTATGAGAGGTACCACGCCCCTTTGTCCAATCCCGCCCATATTTGCAGCAGCACTTAAGAAATTTACACCAAACTGACATACCAAATTTTGTTCAAATACCGTTATCAGAAGCAGAAATAATAAATTTTTAATTTGTGGTTTGTATGAGAGGTACCACGCCCCTTTGTCCAATCCCACCCATATTTGCAGCACCACTTAAAAAATGCACACCAAACCGACGTACCAAATTTTGTTCAAATACCGTTATCAGGAGCAGAAATAATAGATTTTTAATTTGTGGTTTGTATGAGAGGTACCACGCCCCTTTGTCCAATCCCGCCTATATTTGCAGCAGGACTTAAGAAATTTACACCAAACCGACATACCAAATTTTGTTTAAATACCGTTATCAGGAGCAGAAATAATAGATTTTTAATTTGTGGTTTGTATGAGAGGTACCACGCCCCTTTGTCCAATCCCGCCAATATTTGCAGCAGCATTTAAAAAATGCACACCAAACCGACGTACCAAATTTTGTTCAAATACCGTTAGCAGGAGCAGAAATAATAGATTTTTAATTTGTGGTTTGTATGAGAGGTACCACGCCCCTTTGTCCAATCCCGCCCATATTTGCAGCAGCACTTAAGAAATGCACACCAAACCGACGTACCAAATTTTGTTCAAATACCGTTATCAGGAGCAGAAATAATAGATTTTTAATATGTGGTTTGTATGGGAGGTACCACGCCCCTTTGTCCAATTGGACCGAATTGTAAATCTAAACCACCCGGGGCGCCACCCAAACGCATAAAAAAAAATTTATGGAAATCGGTCCAGCCGTTTAGGAGGAGTTCGGCGACGTACATATACGGACTTATTTTTATATACATACTAGCTGATCCCGGTGTACTTCGCTACCCCCCTCGTTATAAAATAAAATTAAAAGTATTTATATATCCTATTGTGACGATCGGTCCAGTAGTTAAGACTATATTACGATTTTTAATTTTAATAAAAAAGAGCGTGGTCCCATCCACTTTTCTCCCGGTACGTATTCCAAATTATGGCAATACCATATGTACCAAATATCATCGACGTAGGTCAAAAAATGCCCAAAATATGGCGATTTAAAATTTTGGGTTATATGGGTGGTGCCACGCCTCTTTGTCCAATCCCGCCCATATTTGCAGCAGCACAAAAAAATGCACACCAAACCGACGTACCAAATTTTGTTCAAATACCGTTATCAGGAGCAGAAATAATAGATTTTTAATTTGTGGTTTGTATGAGAGGTACCATGCCCCTTTGTCCAATCCCGCCCATATTTGCAGCAGCACTTAAGAAATTTACACCAAACCGACATACCAAATTTTGTTCAAATACCGTTATCAGGAGCAGAAATAATAGATTTTTAATTTGTGGATTGTATGAGAGGTCCCACGCCCCTTTGTCCAATCCCAACCATATTTGCAGCAGCACTTAAAAAATGCACACCAAACCGACGTACCAAATTTTGTTCAAATATTGTTATCAGGAGCAGAAATAATAGATTTTTAATTTGTGGTTTGTATGAGAGGTACCATGCCCCTTTGTCCAATCCCGCCCATATTTGCAGCAGCACTTAAGAAATTTACACCAAACCGACATACCAAATTTTGTTCAAATACCGTTATCAGGAGCAGAAATAATAGATTTTTAATTTGTGGATTGTATGAGAGGTACCACGCCCCTTTGTCCAATCCCACCCATATTTGCAGCAGCACTTAAAAAATGCACACCAAACCGACGTACCAAATTTTGTTCAAATACCGTTATCAGGAGCAGAAATAATAGATTTTTAATTTGTGGTTTGTATGAGAGGTACCATGCCCCTTTGTCCAATCCCGCCCATATTTGCAGCAGCACTTAAGAAATTTACACCCAACCGACATACCAAATTTTGTTTAAATACCGTTATCAGGAGCAGAAATAATAGATTATTAATTTGTGGTTTGTATGAGAGGTACCACGCCCCTTTGTCCAATCCCGCCCATATTTGCAGCAGCACTTAAGAAATTTACACCAAACCGACATACCAAATTTTGTTCAAATACCGTTATCAGCAGCACTTAAGAAATGCACACCAAACCGACGTACCAAATTTTGTTCAAATACCGTTATCAGGAGCAGAAATAATAGATTTTTAATTTGTGGTTTGTATGAGAGGTACCATGCCCCTTTGTCCAATCCCGCCCATATTTGCAGCAGCACTTAAGAAATTTACACCAAACCGACATACCAAATTTTGTTTAAATACCGTTATCAGGAGCAGAAATAATAGATTTTTAATTTGTGGTTTGTATGAGAGGTACCACGCCCCTTTGTCCAATCCCGCCCATATTTGCAGCAGCACTTAAGAAATTTACACCAAACCGACGTACCAAATTTTGTTCAAATACCGTTATCAGGAGCAGAAATAATAGATTTTTAATTTGTGGTTTGTTTGAGAGGTACCACGCCCCTTTGTCCAATCCCGCCCATATTTGCAGCAGCACTTAAAAAATGCACACCGAACCGACGTACCAAATTTTGTTCAAATACCGTTAGCAGGAGCAGAAATAATAGATTTTTAATATGTGGTTTGTATGGGAGGTACCACGCCCCTTTGTCCAATTGGACCGAATTGTAAATCTAAACCACCCGGGGCGCCACTTAAACGCGTAAAAAAAAATTTATGGAAATCGGTCCAGCCGTTTAGGAGGAGTTCGGCGACGTACATATACGGACTTATTTTTATATACATACTAGCTGATCCCGGTGTACTTCGCTACCCCCCTCGTTATAAAATAAAATTAAAAGTATTTATATATCCTATTGTGACGATCGGTCCAGTAGTTAAGACTATATTACGTTTTTTAATTTTAATAAAAAAGAGCGTGGTCCCATCCACTTTTCTCCCGGTACGTATTCCAAATTATGGCAATACCATATGTACCAAATATCATCGACGTAGGTCAAAAAATGCCCAAAATATGGCGATTTAAAATTTTGGGTTATATGGGTGGTGCCACGCCTCTTTCTCCAATCCCGCCCATATTTGCAGCAGCACAAAAAAATGCACACCAAACCGACGTACCAAATTTTGTTCAAATACCGTTATCAGGAGCAGAAATAATAGATTTTTAATTTGTGGATTGTATGAGAGGTCCCACGCCCCTTTGTCCAATCCCAACCATATTTGCAGCAGCACTTAAAAAATGCACACCAAACCGACGTACCAAATTTTGTTCAAATATTGTTATCAGGAGCAGAAATAATAGATTTTTAATTTGTGGTTTGTATGAGAGGTACCATGCCCCTTTGTCCAATCCCGCCCATATTTGCAGCAGCACTTAAGAAATTTACACCAAACCGACATACCAAATTTTGTTCAAATACCGTTATCAGGAGCAGAAATAATAGATTTTTAATTTGTGGATTGTATGAGAGGTACCACGCCCCTTTGTCCAATCCCACCCATATTTGCAGCAGCACTTAAAAAATGCACACCAAACCGACGTACCAAATTTTGTTCAAATACCGTTATCAGGAGCAGAAATAATAGATTTTTAATTTGTGGTTTGTATGAGAGGTACCATGCCCCTTTGTCCAATCCCGCCCATATTTGCAGCAGCACTTAAGAAATTTACACCCAACCGACATACCAAATTTTGTTTAAATACCGTTATCAGGAGCAGAAATAATAGATTTTTAATTTGTGGTTTGTATGAGAGGTACCACGCCCCTTTGTCCAATCCCGCCCATATTTGCAGCAGCACTTAAGAAATTTACACCAAACCGACATACCAAATTTTGTTCAAATACCGTTATCAGCAGCACTTAAGAAATGCACACCAAACCGACGTACCAAATTTTGTTCAAATACCGTTATCAGGAGCAGAAATAATAGATTTTTAATTTGTGGTTTGTATGAGAGGTACCATGCCCCTTTGTCCAATCCCGCCCATATTTGCAGCAGCACTTAAGAAATTTACACCAAACCGACATACCAAATTTTGTTTAAATACCGTTATCAGGAGCAGAAATAATAGATTTTTAATTTGTGGTTTGTATGAGAGGTACCACGCCCCTTTGTCCAATCCCGCCCATATTTGCAGCAGCACTTAAGAAATTTACACCAAACCGACGTACCAAATTTTGTTCAAATACCGTTATCAGGAGCAGAAATAATAGATTTTTAATTTGTGGTTTGTTTGAGAGGTACCACGCCCCTTTGTCCAATCCCGCCCATATTTGCAGCAGCACTTAAAAAATGCACACCGAACCGACGTACCAAATTTTGTTCAAATACCGTTAGCAGGAGCAGAAATAATAGATTTTTAATATGTGGTTTGTATGGGAGGTACCACGCCCCTTTGTCCATAAAAAAAAATTTATGGAAATCGGTCCAGCCGTTTAGGAGGAGTTCGGCGACGTACATATACGGACTTATTTTTATATACATACTAGCTGATCCCGGTGTACTTCGCTACCCCCCTCGTTATAAAATAAAATTAAAAGTATTTATATATCCTATTGTGACGATCGGTCCAGTAGTTAAGACTATATTACGATTTTTAATTTTAATAAAAAAGAGCGTGGTCCCATCCACTTTTCTCCCGGTACGTATTCCAAATTATGGCAATACCATATGTACCAAATATCATCGACGTAGGTCAAAAAATGCCCAAAATATGGCGATTTAAATTTTTGGGTTATATGGGTGGCGCCACGCCTCTTTGTCCAATCCCGCCCATATTTGCAGCAGCACTTAAGAAATTTACACCAAACCGACATACCAAATTTTGTTCAAATACCGTTATCAGCAGCACTTAAAAAATGCACACCAAACCGACGTACCAAATTTTGTTCAAATACCGTTATCAGGAGCAGAAATAATAGATTTTTAATTTGTGGTTTGTATGAGAGGTACCACGCCCCTTTGTCCAATCCCGCCCATATTTGCAGCAGCACTTAAGAAATTTACACCAAACCGACATACCAAATTTTGTTCAAATACCGTTATCAGGAGCAGAAATAATAGATTTTTAATTTGTGGTTTGTATGAGAGGTACCACGCCCCTTTGTCCAATCCCGCCCATATTTGCAGCAGCACTTAAGAAATTTACACCAAACCGACATACCAAATTTTGTTTAAATACCGTTATCAGGAGCAGAAATAATAGATTTTTAATTTGTGGTTTGTATGAGAGGTACCACGCCCCTTTGTCCAATCCCGCCCATATTTGCAGCAGCACTTAAGAAATTTACACCAAACCGACTTACCAAATTTTGTTCAAATACCGTTATCAGGAGCAGAAATAATAGATTTTTAATTTGTGGTTTGTTTGAGAGGTACCACGCCCCTTTGTCCAATCCCGCCCATATTTGCAGCAGCACTTAAGAAATGCACACCGAACCGACATACCAAATTTTGTTCAAATACCGTTAGCAGGAGCAGAAATAATAGATTTTTAATATGTGGTTTGTATGGGAGGTACCACGCCCCTTTGTCCAATTAGACCGAATTGTAAATCTAAACCACCCGGGGCGCCACCCAAACGCATAAAAAAAAATTTATGGAAATCGGTCCAGCCGTTTAGGAGGAGTTCGGCGACGTACATATACGGACTTATTTTTATATACATACTAGCTGATCCCGGTGTACTTCGCTACCCCCCTCGTTATAAAATAAAATTAAAAGTATTTATATATCCTATTGTGACGATCGGTCCAGTAGTTAAGACTATATTACGATTTTTAATTTTAATAAAAAAGAGCGTGGTCCCATCCACTTTTCTCCCGGTACGTATTCCAAATTATGGCAATACCATATGTACCAAATATCATCGACGTAGGTCAAAAAATGCCCAAAATATGGCGATTTAAAATTTTGGGTTATATGGGTGGTGCCACGCCTCTTTGTCCAATCCCGCCCATATTTGCAGCAGCACAAAAAAATGCACACCAAACCGACGTACCAAATTTTGTTCAAATACCGTTATCAGGAGCAGAAATAATAGATTTTTAATTTGTGGATTGTATGAGAGGTCCCACGCCCCTTTGTCCAATCCCAACCATATTTGCAGCAGCACTTAAAAAATGCACACCAAACCGACGTACCAAATTTTGTTCAAATACCGTTATCAGGAGCAGAAATAATAGATTTTTAATATGTGGTTTGTATGGGAGGTACCACGCCCCTTTGTCCAATTGGACCGAATTGTAAATCTAAACCACCCGGGGCGCCACCCAAACGCATAAAAAAAATTTATGGAAATCGGTCCAGCCGTTTAGGAGGAGTTCGGCGACGTACATATACGGACTTATTTTTATATACATACTAGCTGATCCCGGTGTACTTCGCTACCCCCCTCGTTATAAAATAAAATTAAAAGTATTTATATATCCTATTGTGACGATCGGTCCAGTAGTTAAGACTATATTACGATTTTTAATTTTAATAAAAAAGAGCGTGGTCCCATCCACTTTTCTCCCGGTACGTATTCCAAATTATGGCAATACCATATGTACCAAATATCATCGACGTAGGTCAAAAAATGCCCAAAATATGGCGATTTAAAATTTTGGGTTATATGGGTGGTGCCACGCCTCTTTGTCCAATCCCGCCCATATTTGCAGAAGCACAAAAAAATGCACACCAAACCGACGTACCAAATTTTGTTCAAATACCGTTATCAGGAGCAGAAATAATAGATTTTTAATTTGTGGATTGTATGAGAGGTCCCACGCCCCTTTGTCCAATCCCAACCATATTTGCAGCAGCACTTAAAAAATGCACACCAAACCGACGTACCAAATTTTGTTCAAATATTGTTATCAGGAGCAGATATAATAGATTTTTAATTTGTGGTTTGTATGAGAGGTACCATGCCCCTTTGTCCAATCCCGCCCATATTTGCAGCAGCACTTAAGAAATTTACACCAAACCGACATACCAAATTTTGTTCAAATACCGTTATCAGGAGCAGAAATAATAGATTTTTAATTTGTGGATTGTATGAGAGGTACCACGCCCCTTTGTCCAATCCCACCCATATTTGCAGCAGCACTTAAAAAATGCACACCAAACCGACGTACCAAATTTTGTTCAAATACCGTTATCAGGAGCAGAAATAATAGATTTTTAATTTGTGGTTTGTATGAGAGGTACCATGCCCCTTTGTCCAATCCCGCCCATATTTGCAGCAGCACTTAAGAAATTTACACCCAACCGACATACCAAATTTTGTTTAAATACCGTTATCAGGAGCAGAAATAATAGATTTTTAATTTGTGGTTTGTATGAGAGGTACCACGCCCCTTTGTCCAATCCCGCCCATATTTGCAGCAGCACTTAAGAAATTTACACCAAACCGACATACCAAATTTTGTTCAAATACCGTTATCAGCAGCACTTAAGAAATGCACACCAAACCGACGTACCAAATTTTGTTCAAATACCGTTATCAGGAGCAGAAATAATAGATTTTTAATTTGTGGTTTGTATGAGAGGTACCATGCCCCTTTGTCCAATCCCGCCCATATTTGCAGCAGCACTTAAGAAATTTACACCAAACCGACATACCAAATTTTGTTTAAATACCGTTATCAGGAGCAGAAATAATAGATTTTTAATTTGTGGTTTGTATGAGAGGTACCACGCCCCTTTGTCCAATCCCGCCCATATTTGCAGCAGCACTTAAGAAATTTACACCAAACCGACATACCAAATTTTGTTCAAATACCGTTATCAGCAGCACTTAAAAAATGCACACCAAACCGACGTACCAAATTTTGTTCAAATACCGTTATCAGGAGCAGAAATAATAGATTTTTAATTTGTGGTTTGTATGAGAGGTACCACGCCCCTTTGTCCAATCCCGCCCATATTTGCAGCAGCTTTTAAGAAATTTACACCAAACCGACATACCAAATTTTGTTCAAATACCGTTATCATTCAGTTTCAACTCTCGTAGTGAACAGACACGTTTTTATAATCGTCGCAACTGAATATAAAAAAAATATAAAAGAAAAAAAATTTTCAAGTCACAAAAAATATAAAAAAAACAAAACATTTATTGAACAGTTATTTTACTGGTTTTATTTTTTTTTTGCTTGTGTGCAATACACATAAATATTTGCATACACAAACTAATATACATAAGTGAAAATACAAAAAAAAGAGAACTCTAAATGAGTTCACCTTCTAACAACAACAATAAACCTACAAGCAGTAGGAATGTACAATATATAACTTTGGTTGCTAACGACGACAAAAAAAAAATGAAGTAAACACAAACCTGAATACTACACAAATACTCGTGCGCGATCATTATCTTTGAACATGTTAAATATCGATCAAGAAGCAACAACAATTGCACCTATTAGCAAACTTGTCAGCTTAGCTGTACAATCAAACAAACAAACAATAAATACCCAGGTGACCAACGTGCACAAAATTGTAAATGCAGTGAGTGAAAATAGTGATAATAAAATCCAAACTGGTATGGACAGATACATAACCGTGCTAAAAAGGGGAAGAAGTCCCAAATCAGCTGAAATAGCGTCAACGGCGAAAATGTCCAAAGATGGGTAAAATAATATTAAACATTCTGAAAATCGTTTTGCGATTTTGTATGAACAAGTCGATGAAGACACAAGTACAACAAGGTCCACTAAACCACCGCCGATATATTTAAGAGAACAGAACTCCAACCTTTTGGTAAAAAGCCTTATCTCATTAATTGGAGAAAATGAGTTCTATGTAACTCCAATTAAGCGCGGCAAAATCAACGAAACTAAAATTCAGGTAACACAAGAAAATAATTATAGAAAAATTGTCTCAGATTTTGAGACTAAAAACAAAAACTTTTATACATATCAACTGAAGAGTGCTAAAGGCCTAACAGTAGTTATAAAAGGAATAGATTCAAGCGTGGATCCGGAAGAGGTAAAGTCTGGCCTTGAAAATAGTGGCTTCAAAGTCAAAAATGTTTCAAACATTAAAAACAGGGAAAAAATCCCCCAACCTATTTTTAGAGTCGAGCTACAGCCAGGCGACTTGAAAATTAAAAAAAATGAATCGCACCCAATCTATAGCTTAAAATACTTGTTGCATCGAAGAGTTACCGTTGAGATGCCACATAAAAAAACTGGACCTATCCAATGCATGAACTGTCAAGAATTTGGCCATACCAAAACTTATTGCAAGTTGCCTACCGTTTGCGTTGTATGTGGCGAGTTACACAGTACCGCTAACTGTGACAAAATAAAAGGTGATACCAAAGCAAAAAAATGTAGTAATTGCGGCGGAAACCACACTGGCAACTATAGGGGCTGCCCTCTTTATTCTCTTTTTAAAAATTCGTCGAACAGAAAAACCAATGCTACTCCCGCTCAGCCCAACACTCATTTAAACTACCCACAGTTACCTCAACCGTCGTCTAGCCATAATCAATACTCAAATGTTTTAAAGTCTAACACGACTCTTACTCAACAACAACCTAATAGTCAATCTTCATACGCTAATATTTTAAAGAGTAACCAGATTCCGGCGCAAAAAACTGTACCAGTAAATGAAGAATCAGGGCATAATTTTAGTCGTATTGAAGCCTCAATAGAGATCCTTACACAAACAGTAAATACATTCACTCTCAACATGTCCTGTATGATGCAGGAAATGTTGAAAATGCAGTCTACCTTGTTGCAGGCTGTATTGAACAAACCATGAACTTAAGAATCTGTTTTTGGAACGCAAACGGCATCTGCCAACACAAAAATGAAATTGCATATTTTCTTCTGGATAAACAAATCGATGTTATGCTTATCTCAGAAACTCACTTGACGTCCCGAAGCTTTTTTCGAATTAGTGGATATAATTTCTACGACACCAAGGATCCTCAAGGTAGAGCTTGTGGTGGCTCTGGAATCCTAATAAAAACTCGAATAAAACACTACCTACTAAACGACCTTCGTGAAGAATATCTTCAAGCAACGAACATCTGCATTGAAAATTTTTATCAAAAGCTTGTGATATCATCTGTTTACTCTCCTCCCAGGTTTTCAATTTCAGAGAGTCAATATACCGCATTTTATACAACACTGGGGTCCCGTTTTCTAGCAGCTGGCGACTACAATGCTAAACACACTTTTTGGGGCTCACGTTTAATCAGTCCCAAGGGTCGTGTTTTGTTTGACACAATTTCAAAAATGGGTTTGAATGTAGTTTCAAGTGGTCAGCCAACATATTGGCCAACGGATCGTCAAAATGTTATCGACTTTGGGATTATGAAAGGAGTGCCCAGCGAAATGATTGAAGTAGAAGCATCTCTGGATTTTTCTTCAGATCACTCGCCTACTATTATCACTATTTACTCACACACAACTACAACACCAACATGTGATTTACCGCTGACACCTGCACGTATTAACTGGCTGAAAAACAAAAAATATTTGAGTGCTCATTGCACGGAAAATATGCCATTGAGAACACCTGCTGACATAGAAAATTCTATTAGGTTGTTTGAAGCACATGCTAAACAAGCTGCTCTTAATGCTTCTTCAATTCAACAAAATCAACAAGCGAGATTTAACAATATTTTTTGTGCAGATGTAGAAAGGCTATTGACTGAAAAACGGAGAGCTCGACGAGAATGGCAACGTTACAGATCGCCTCAGCTAAAATTAAGGCTTAAGGAGTGTACCAAACAGCTAAGAAAAGTTTTACAATCACAAAAAACAGCTTCGCTGCAAAAATTTCTGCAAGAACTCGATGCAACACCGTCAACAGATTATTCGCTGTGGCGTGCAGCCAGAGGACTTAAAAGGCCAGTGATTTGCAAACCACCATTACGAGCCTCTAATGGTGACTGGGCAAGAACTGATGCTGAAAAAGGTGATATATTTGTTAAGCACCTAGAAAAAGTATTTACCCCGAATATTTCTGCTGATATTGTTGAACTGCCACCAGTCGTCTCTTTACCAGAAATACCGATGAGATTTAACATGACGGAGATTGAAAATACTATTACTAGTCTTAACACCAGAAAAGCCCCAGGTGTCGACAAAATAAGCAACAAAATGCTTCAACAACTGCCCTATATTGCAAAAAGAGTTATACTCTTCATTTTTAATAGTATTCTACGGCTGCAATACTATCCTGCAGAATGGAAGGTTTCGATGATTATTATGATACCAAAGCCCGGCAAGGATCATACGAAGGTTGAATCCTATCGGCCTATTAGCTTATTGCCCAACATTTCAAAACTATTTGAAAAGCTGTATATGAGCAAGCTGATGCCTATACTGACTAGAAGTGGATGCATTCCAGATCATCAATTCGGTTTTCGCAGACAACATAGCACAATTGAACAAACTCACAGACTTGTGAACGTAGTTAGAGACACCTTTGAAAAAAAGAAATATTGCTCTGCGCTCTTTATAGATGTTTCTCAAGCTTTCGATAAAGTATGGCACGAAGGTCTTATCCACAAATTAACACGAAATCTCCCCGCAAACATCGTCAAG
This sequence comes from Lypha dubia, assembly GCA_947311025.1. NCBI lineage: Eukaryota > Metazoa > Arthropoda > Insecta > Diptera > Tachinidae > Lypha > Lypha dubia. The sequence goes on along the minus strand of OX371261.1, from coordinate 62,113,607 downwards.
CTTTTAAAAAGCTATTTAGAGGAACGAAAATTTGTAGTTAGGGAAGGTAATTTTTTAAGCCCTCCGCAGTCGATCGAAGCCGGAGTTCCCCAAGGCAGCATCTTCGGTCCCTTACTTTATTTAATTTATGCCTCTGACTTACCGTTAAGCAATAACATTCATACATCAACATTTGCTGATGATACAGCTTTTTTAAGCGTCCATGAAAATCCAGTAGAAGCTTCCATCAACTTACAAGGGTATATATCCAAATTGGAAAAATGGCTTAAACAATGGCGTATAAAAGTTAACGAACAGAAATGTGTACACGTCACTTTTACGTTGCGAAGGGAAACATGCCCGCCTATACAAATCAACACTGAGACTATTCCGCAGCATACTGTAGTCAAATATCTAGGCGTTCACCTTGATCGCCGTTTAACATGGAAATCGCATATAGACGCAAAGTTGATGCAAATGAAATTAAAAACTGCCCAAATTAATTGGCTTATGGGAAGAAATTCTATTCTGAGCCTAGACTGTAAACTTCTACTATACAACGCGATCCTGAAACCAATATGGTCCTATGGAATCCAGTTATGGGGCACTGCCTCAGCATCGAATGTCGAAAGAATTCAAAGGCGACAGAATAAAATTCTACGTACAATAACAGCAGCCCCCTGGTATGTCAGAAACCATCGAATTCATAAAGACCTAGACGTTCCGTTGGTGAAGACAGTATTTTCAAAACACGCGAAAAAATATATAAAAAAACTTGAGTTGCACCCAAATCCACTCGCGCGCAATATTCTTCATTATAGAGGCCACACCCGGCTGAAAAGAAGGGATACTCTTTTTCTCAGCCGTTCACGAGAGATGTAAAACAACCAAAATTAACCGTTGAAATTAAAAATTTTGTTTAGCATTGGCTAAACTTACATTTAATATTTTTTAGATTTAAGATTTGAAAAACTTATTGATAATTTAATATAAATAATTAAAGATTCAATTAATAATAAAATTATCAAAAAAAAAAAAAAAAATACCGTTATCAGGAGCAGATATAATAGATTTTTAATTTGTGGTTTGTATGAGAGGTACCACGCCCCTTTGTCCAATCCCACCCATATTTGCAGCAGCACTTAAAAAATGCACACCAAACCGACGTACCAAATTTTGTTCAAATACCGTTATCAGGAGCAGAAATAATAGATTTTTAATTTGTGGTTTGTATGAGAGGTACCATGTCCCTTTGTCCAATCCCGCCCATATTTGCAGCAGCACTTAAGAAATTTACACCAAACCGACATACCAAATTTTGTTTAAATACCGTTATCAGGAGCAGAAATAATAGATTTTTAATTTGTGGTTTGTATGAGAGGTAGCACGCCCCTTTGTCCAATCCCGCCCATATTTGCAGCAGCACTTAAGAAATTTACACCAAACCGACATACCAAATTTTGTTCAAATACCGTTATCAGAAGCAGAAATAATAAATTTTTAATATGTGGTTTGTATGAGAGGTACAACGCCCCTTTGTCCAATCCCGCCCATATTTGCAGCAGCACTTAAGAAATTTACACTAAACCGACATACCTAATTTTGTTTAAATACCGTTATCAGGAGCAGAAATAATAGATTTTTAATTTGTGGTTTGTATGAGAGGTACCACGCCCCTTTGTCCAATCCCGCCCATATTTGCAGCAGCACTTAAGAAATTTACACCAAACCGACATACCAAATTTTGTTCATATACCGTTATCAGGAGCAGAAATAATAGATTTTTAATTTGTGGTTTGTATGAGAGGTACCACGCCCCTTAGTCTAATCCCGCCCATATTTGCATCAGCACTTAAGAAATTTACACCAAACCGACGTACCAAATTTTGTTTAAATACCGTTATCAGGAGCAGAAATAATAGATTTTTAATTTGTGGTTTGTATGAGAGGTACCACGCCCCTTTGTCCAATCCCTCCCATATTTGCAGCAGCACTTAAAAAATTTACACCAAACCGACATACCAAATTTTGTTCAAATACCGTTATCAGGAGCAGAAATAATAGATTTTTAATTTGTGGTTTGTATGAGAGGTACCACGCCCCTTTGTCCAATCCCGCCCATATTTGCAGCAGCACCTAAAAAATTTACACCAAACCGACATACCAAATTTTGTTTAAATACCGTTATCAGGAGCAGAAATAATAGATTTTTAATTTGTGGTTTGTATGAGAGGTACCATGCCCCTTTGCCCAATTCCGCCCATATTTGCAGCAGCACTTAAGCAATTGACACCAAACCGACATACCAAATTGTGTTCAAATACCGTTATCAGGAGCAGAAATAATAGATTTTTAATTTGTGGTTTGTATGAGAGGTACCACGCCCCTTTGTCCAACCCCGCCCATATTTGCAGCAGCATTTAAAAAATGCACACCAAACCGACGTACCAAATTTTGTTTAAATACCGTTAGCAGGAGCAAAAATAATAGATTTTTAATTTGTGGTTTGTATAAGAGGTACCACACCCCTTTGTCCAATCCCGCCCATATTTGCAGCAGCACTTAAGAAATGCACACCAAACCGACGTACCAAATTTTGTTCAAATACCGTTATCACGAGCAGAAATAATAGATTTTTAATATGTGGTTTGTATGAAAGGTACCACGCCCCTTTGTCCAATTCCGCCCATATTTGCAGCAGCACTTAAGCAATTTACACCAAACCGACATACCAAATTGTGTTCAAATACCGTTATCAGGAGCAGAAATAATAGATTTTTAATTTGTGGTTTGTATGAGAGGTACCACGCCCCTTTGTCCAACCCCGCCCATATTTGCAGCAGCACTTAAGCAATTTACACCAAACCGACATACCAAATTGTGTTCAAATACCGTTATCAGGAGCAGAAATAATAGATTTTTAATTTGTGGTTTGTATGAGAGGTACCACGCCCCTTTGTCCAATCCCGCCCATATTTGCAGCAGCACTTAAGAAATTTACACCAAACCGACGTACCAAATTTTGTTCAAATACCGTTATCAGGAGCAGAAATAATAGATTTTTAATATGTGGTTTGTATGGGAGGTACCACGCCCCTTTGTCCAATTCCGCCCATATTTGCAGCAGCACTTAAGCAATTTACACCAAACCGACATATCAAATTGTGTTCAAATACCGTTATCAGGAGCAGAAATAATAGATTTTTAATTTGTGGTTTGTATGAGAGGTACCACGCCCCTTTGTCCAACCCCGCCCATATTTGCAGCAGCACTTAAGCAATTTACACCAAACCGACATACCAAATTGTGTTCAAATACCGTTATCAGGAGCAGAAATAATAGATTTTTAATTTGTGGTTTGTATGAGAGGTACCACGCCCCTTTGTCCAACCCCGCCCATATTTGCAGCAGCACTTAAGCAATTTACACCAAACCGACATACCAAATTGTGTTCAAATACCGTTATCAGGAGCAGAAATAATAGATTTTTAATTTGTGGTTTGTATGAGAGGTACCACGCCCCTTTGTCCAATCCCGCCCATATTTGCAGCAGCACTTAAGAAATTTACACCAAACCGACGTACCAAATTTTGTTCAAATACCGTTATCAGGAGCAGAAATAATAGATTTTTAATATGTGGTTTGTATGGGAGGTACCACGCCCCTTTGTCCAATTCCGCCCATATTTGCAGCAGCACTTAAGCAATTTACACCAAACCGACATACCAAATTGTGTTCAAATACCGTTATCAGGAGCAAAAATAATAGATTTTTAATTTGTGGTTTGTATAAGAGGTACCACGCCCCTTTGTCCAATTCCGCCCATATTTGCAGCAGCACTTAAGCAATTTTCACCAAACCGACATACCAAATTGTGTTCAAATACCGTTATCAGGAGCAGAAATAATAGATTTTTAATTTGTGGTTTGTATGAGAGGTACCACGCCCCTTTGTCCAACCCCGCCCATATTTGCAACAGCATTTAAAAAATGCACACCAAACCGACGTACCAAATTTTGTTCAAATACCGTTAGCAGGAGCAGAAATAATAGATTTTTAATTTGTGGTTTGTATGAGAGGTACCACGCCCCTTTGTCATATCCCGCCTATATTTACAGCAGCACTAAAAAAATGCACACTGAACCGACGTACCAAATTTTGTTCAAATACCGTTATCAGGAGCAGAAATAATAGATTTTTAATATGTGGTTTGTATGAGAGGTACCACGCCCCTTTGTCCAATCCCGCCCATATTTTCAGAAGCACTAAAAAAATGCATACCAAACCGACTTACCAAATTTTGTTCAAATACCGTTATCAGGAGCAGAAATAATAGATTTTTAATTTGTGGTTTGTATGAGAGGTACCACGCCCCTTTGTCCAATCCCGCCCATATTTGCAGCAGCACTTAAGATATGCACACCAAACCGACATACCAAAGTTTGTTCAAATAACATTATCAGGAGCAGAAATAATAGATTTTTAATTTGTGGTTTGTATGAGAGGTACCACGCTCCTTTGTCCTTTCCCGCCTATATTTACAGCAGCACTAAAAATATGCACACTGAACCGACGTACCAAATTTTGTTCAAATACCGTTATCAGAAGCAGAAATAATAGATTTTTAATTTGTGGTTTGTATGAGAGGTACCACGCCCCTTTGACCAATCCCGCCCATATTTGCAGCAGCACTTAAAAAATCACACCAAACCGACGTACCAAATTTTGTTCAAATACCGTTATCAGGAGCAGAAATAATAGATTTTTAATTTGTGGTTTGTTTGAGAGGTACCACGCCCCTTTGTCCAATCCCGCCCATATTTGCAGCAGCACTTAAAAAATCACACCGAACCGACGTACCAAATTTTGTTCAAATACCGTTAGCAGGAGCAGAAATAATAGATTTTTAATTTGTGGTTTGCATGAGAGGTACCACGCCCCTTTGTCCAATTGGACTGAATTGTAAATCTAAACCACCCGGGCCGCCACCCAAACGCATAAAAAAAATTTATGGAAATCGGTCCAGCCGTTTAGGAGGAGTTAGGCGACGTACATACACGGACCTATTTTTATATATATAGATTAGCTTATCCCGGTGTGCTTCGCTACCCCCTCATTATAAAATAAAATTAAAAGTATATATATATCCTATTGTGAAAATTTAATGACGATCGGTCCAGAAGTTAGGACTATATTACGATTTTTAATTTTCCTAAAAAGGGGCGTAGTCCCACCCAGTTTTCTCCTGGTACGTATTACAAATTATGCCAATACCATATGCACCAAATGTCATCGACGTAGGTCAAAAAATGCCCAAAATATGGTGATTTAAATATTTGGGTTATATGGGAGGTGCCACGCCTCTTTGTTCAATCAAAACTTTATAGAGCCTATTATTACTTCCAGAGTTACAGTAACATGCTGTGAAAATTTCAGGAAGATCGGTCCAAGGGTTTGGTTTTCCAAAAAAATGGGCGTGGTCCCACCCACTTTTCTCCTGGTACGTATTCCAAATTATACCAATACTATATGGACCAAATATCATCGACGTAGGTCAAAAAATGCCAAAAATATGGCGATTTAAATTTTTGGGTTATATGGGCGGTGCCACGCCCCTTTTGTCCAATCAAAACTTCATATAGCTTATTATTCCTTCCAGAGTTACAGTAACATGCTGTGAAAATTTCAGGAAGATCGGTCGAAGGGTTTGGTTTTCCTAAAAAGGGGCGTAGTTCTACCCACTTTTTCTCCTGGTACTTATTCCAAATTATGCCAATACCATATCTACCAAATATCATCGATGTAGGTAAAAAAATGCCCAAAATATGGTGATTTAAATTTTTGGGTTATATGGGCGTAACCACACCCCTTTATCCAATCAAAACTTCATATAGCCTATAATTCATCCGAGAGTTCCAGTTAAATACTGTGAAAATTTCAGGAAGATCGGTCCAAGGGTTTGGCCTCCTATAGGGAACAAACAAACAAACAAAAACACATTCGGTTTTATATATATAGATAGCTGATCCCGGTGTACTTCGCTACCCCCTCGTTATAAAATAAAAGTAAAAGTATTTGTATATCCTATTGTGACGATTGGTCCAGTAGTTAAGACTATATTACGATTTTTAATTTTCCTAAAAAGGGGCGTGGTCCCATCCACTTTTCTCCCGGTACGTATTACAAATTATGCCAATACCATATGTACCAAATATCATCGACGTAGGTCAAAAAATGCCCAAAATATGGCGATTTAAATTTTTGGGTTATATGGGTGGTGCCACGCCTCTTTGTCCAATCCCGCCCATATTTGCAGCAGCACTTAAAAAATGCACACCAAACCGACGCACCAAATTTTGTTCAAATACCGTTATCAGGAGCAGAAATAATAGATTTTTAATTTGTGGTTTGTATGAGAGGTAGCACGCCCCTTTGTCCAATCCCGCCCATATTTGAAGCAGCACTAAAAAATGCACACCAAACCGACGTACCAAATTTTGTTCAAATACCGTTATCAGGAGCAGAAATAATAGATTTTTAATTTGTGGTTTGTATGAGAGGTACCACGCCCCTTTGTCCAATCCCGCCCATATTTGCAGTAGCACTTAAAAAATGCACACCAAACCGACGTACCAAATTTTGTTCAAATACCGTTATCAGGAGCAGAAATAATAGATTTTTAATTTGTGTTTTGTATGAGAGGTACCACGCCCCTTTGTCCAATCCCGCCCATATTATTAGCAGCATTTAAAAAATGCACACCAAACCGACGTACCAAATTTTGTTCAAATACCGTTATCAGGAGCAGAAATAATAGATTTTTAATATGTGGTTTGTATGGGAGGTACCATGTCCCTTTGTCCAATCCCGCCTATATTTGCAGCAGCACTTAAGAAATGCACACCAAACCGACGTACCATATTTTGTTCAAATACCGTTATCAGGAGCAGAAATAATAGATTTTTAATATGTGGTTTGTATGGGAGGTACCACGCCCCTTTGTCCAATTGGACCGAATTGTAAATCTAAACCACCCGGGGCGCCACCCAAACGCATGAAAAAAAATTTATGGAAATCGGTCCAGCCGTTTATGAGGAGTTCGGCGACGTACATATACGGACTTATTTTTATATACATACTAGCTGATCCCGGTGTACTTCGCTACCCCCCTCGTTATAAAATAAAATTAAAAGTATTTATATATCCTATTGTGACGATCGGTCCAGTAGTTAAGACTATATTACGATTTTTAAATTTAATAAAAAGGAGCGTGGTCCCATCCACTTTTCTCCCGGTACGTATTCCAAATTATGGCAATACCATATGTACCAAATATCATCGACGTAGGTAAAAAAATGCCCAAAATATGGCGATTTAAATTTTTGGGTTATATGGGTGGTGCCACGCCTCTTTGTCCAATGCCGCCCATATTTGCAGCAGCACAAAAAAATGCACACCAAACCGACGTTCCAAATTTTGTTCAAATACCGTTATCAGGAGCAGAAATAATAGATTTTTAATTTGTGGTTTGTATGAGAGGTACCACACCCATTTGTCCAATCCCGTTCACATTTGCAGCAGCACTTAAAAAATGCACACCAAACCGACGTAACAAATTTTGTTCAAATACCGTTATCAGGAGCAGAAATAATAGATTTTTAATTTGTGGTTTGTATGAGAGGTACCACGCCCCTTTGTCCAATCCCACCCATATTTGCAGCAGCACTTAAGAAATTTACACCAAACCGACATACCAAATTTTGTTTAAATACCGTTATCAGGAGCAGAAATAATAGATTTTTAATTTGTGGTTTGTATGAGAGGTACCACGCCCCTTTGTCCAATCCCGCCCATATTTGCAGCAACACTTAAGAAATTTACACCAAACCGACATACCAAATTTTGTTTAAATACCGTTATCAGGAGCAGAAATAATAGATTTTTAATTTGTGGTTTGTATGAGAGGTACCACGCCCCTTTGTCCAATCCCGCCCATATTTGCAGCAGCACTTAAGAAATTTACACCAAACCGACATACCAAATTTTGTTCAAATACCGTTATCAGGAGCAGAAATAATAGATTTTTAATTTGTGGTTTGTATGAGAGGTACCACGCCTCTTTGTCCAATCCCATCCATATTTGCAGCAGCACTTAAAAAATGCACATCAAACCGACGTACCAAATTTTGTTCAAATACCGTTATCAGGAGCAGAAATAATAGATTTTTAATTTGTGGTTTGTATGAGAGGTACCACGCCCCTTTGTCCAATCCCGCCCATATTTGCAGCAGCACTTAAGAAATTTACACCAAACCGACATACCAAATTTTGTTCAAATACCGTTATCAGGAGCAGAAATAATAGATTTTTAATTTGTGGTTTGTATGAGAGGTACCACGCCTCTTTGTCCAATCCCATCCATATTTGCAGCAGCACTTAAAAAATGCACATCAAACCGACGTACCAAATTTTGTTCAAATACCGTTATCAGGAGCAGAAATAATAGATTTTTAATTTGTGGTTTGTATGAGAGGTACCACGCCCCTTTGTCCAATCCCGCCCATATTTGAGGGTGGTGGTGAGGCTGAAGTGGTTTGCGCGTTGACTACTAAGTAAACAATGACGTGGGGCCTGGGTTCAAACCCTGGCCAGAGCAAGTCAATCAACATCATTAATTTCTGTAATGTACATTAGTGAGACATTGTATTAATTGTTGTCGGACTATTTAAGTGATAAAGGCTAGCACTGGTCACTAAAAAACTGTTCCGACAGCGATTGATGGTGTTCCAAGCTAATGTACACAACATCGCCCTCCTTCGTCGGTTAGCAGAAACATCGGCGAAGTAAAACAATTAATAAAATGCCTGCCAATACAGCTTAACAAAGTTAATGCGTCTACCTAACACCGGAGGCGCCTCAACACTGCTATAAAAATTAACATAACGCGCAAAGCAGAGTTGTAAAAGAGTTAAGCCTTCTACATTTTCAACATCTATAAGTGAAGTAACTAACACGACTTTCTTTTATATATATAGATATAGATGTACACTCGGGTTCAGAATTTTAAAATGAAAATGGGAGCTAGACATCTTGAAATATAAAATAAATCATGACAATAGTGGTTTCTTAACTAAAGAACTTTTTTTTAGCAATTTATAAAAAAAAGTCCAAAAATTTGCTATATTTTGGTTCACTTGAATAAAGACAAAAATAGTTTTTCTTTTTTTTTTTATTTATTTTACTCTATTTAAGAACTATTAGTAATGAGTAACAGATAAAGAGAATTTATGTTATCAAACGAAATTTGATTCCAAGCATCCTTAATGGCCTGAATTAGTGACTACTTGTCATCACATTGTCTACCTCCTTCATAGACCTTACGAGATAACCATTTTTGATAATGTTTAGATCTGGCGAATAGGGTGGCCAGTCAAGAATATTAAAATTTTGGCTTGCAATGAACTCCTTTACTACTCAGGCGTTGTGTATAGGGGTATTATCCTGTTGCAATATCCAAGATATTGGACCAAATAGATCACTGAACTTCGGAAAAACTGATTCCAATAACATTTTATAGCTTGCACGAGTCATTTTTGCATTTTGAAATTTATAGTCGATGGTGCCATAGTACGTAAGAGCACCCCATACCATAACGCTGCACTCTCGGCTCTGATGTCGGTTCAAAAATAGCTTTTCTTTGCGCAGATCATGAAAATAATAGTTGTAGCCATCAAGCCCATCCAAATTAAACTTCTTCTCATCCGTAAATACAACGGTTCTCCAGTCATTTACATGAACTCTTTGCTACACATCCCATACCATGAAGTCTTTTGCGAATTGAAGTCGCTTTTCTTTACGAGGAGCATTAATTGGCGCCTTTTTTTGTAATTTTAGGTATTTAAGATACTCACAGCTTTGCGTACTGATGACTTACTCGCTTGCACTCCAGCTTGAGGTCTTATATTTGACAAGGATAAGGCAGAATTAGAAGCAATTCTTATAAGTTTTCTTTTCTCATACGTAGATAAAGACAATGAAACCTTTCATTTAAAATTTTTTACATACCCCTCGGGGTCCTTGATGTAATTGTCGATAACTGTTCTACTTCATTAAATTTTTTTAGCTATTGCGCTGTTATAATATACTTTAGAACGGTAAACATCGATTTTAGTTTTTTCCGATAGATTTAAATTTCTTTTTTTTGCCATTTTGACTCGTAAAATGATTAAGATGTAATAAATTGTAATAAACAAACGTTTCCTACAAAAAATCATTGCTTACATTAAAATTAATAAAAAAAATAATAAAGTGCCTTTATTCAAGTAAACCAGAAAAACTAGCACATTTTTGGACTTTTTTTTGATAAATTGCTTAAAAAAGTTCTTTAATAAAGAAACCGCTATTGTCATGATTTATTTTATATTTCAAGATGTCTAGCTTCCATTTCTATTTTAAAATTCTACAATCGGTTAAAATTGCAAAAGGTACATGCTGCTGAATATGGAATTTTTACTGCTTTTAAATAAGTGAACCGGTGTGTATATTTCACAGAAGAAAAAAAAATTAACAAGTAAAAAAACTGTTCATTATTATTTTATTTTTAAACTTTATATTATTAAATGTAACATAACAATTCTATTATTTTTATATTTTTTCAGCCAATGCGACTGATCTTGAAGAAAAGACTGAAGACGAATTGGACAAAAAACTGGGGACGTCAATTTCTTTTGACAATAACAAACAAAGACGGTCGCGTACAAATTTTACATTAGAACAATTAAATGCGCTTGATAGATTATTTGAAGAAACACATTACCCGGACGCATATATGAGAGAAGAACTGAGTCATCGACTTAGTTTGAGCGAAGCAAGAGTTCAGGTAATAATAGTTATGATTTAAACCCAAGGCATATCCAACAGATGAGCTTGCTAGCACAGCTGACTGAGCTCGCTTTATAGCATATATTCATACTAAATGATACAGTTTTAAATATATGTTACAGTTTGGAATGCATACGTAAGAAAATGTTTTAAATTTTTTGGTGTATTTTAATATAAAACGAGTACAACACTTCATGTGTTGTCATCACAGTAAAATAAAACATCTGTATATATATAACATAACACATTCCACAAAACCTAGAGTATTGGTATCCGACGGCTGCCACCTAGAAATGAAATGAGAAACACTTGAATAAAGCTCAAATTGAACAAAATATACTTTGAAAAATATGGTAAAGTACCAACCCATTAAAAATGAGGGTGATGTTGGCTGAAGTGGTTAGCGCGTTGACCGCTAAGAAAGCAATGATTTTTGGCCTGGGTTCAAACCCTGGCCAGAGAAAGTCAATTAATATCATTAATTTCTCTAATGTACATTAGTGAGACATTGTATTAATTGTTGTCGAACTATTTCAGTAATGAAGGCATAGCACTGGTCACTAAAAAACTGTTCCCACGGCGATTGATGCTGTTCCAAGCTAATGTACACAACATCGCCCTCCTTCGTCGGTTAACAGAAATATCGGCGAAGTAAAACAATTAATAAAATAAATGCTTGCTAATACAGCGTAACAAAGTTAACCCGGCTACTTAACACCAGGGGCGCCTCAAAACTGCTGTAAAAAAACTAACATAACTCGCAAAGCAAAGTTATAAATTAGTTAAGCCTTCTAAAATTTTCAACTCCCATATTCTCAATCCTATAGCTCTCCCTGAATTCCGGCATAATGCACTGCATACGTAGGGGTCATCCCCTGAATGCTGGTCATAATTAAAAAAAAAATATGATAAACCTGTAGTGTATAAACTCAGAAGATTCAATTAATGATAGAGGGTCTTTCACTAGTATGATTCCAGCTGTGTAGAGGCAGTGAGGTCTAACAGGTAAACAACTCTGCTGATGAGACTGTGATTAGTCTCGAAACATCATGATGTCAGTTCAACCCCTCGCACAGTCTAATTTTTCTTTGTCTCTTCAATTATTACGAGCTTTTAGATTTTTCTTTCAATTAAATATAATAATTTAATTTATAAAAAATTAAATATAGGGAAAACGAACTAAAGCCTGACATATTACTAACATATACAAAATAAGCAACGGCCTATGCTAATTATGTATGTATGTGTTCAAACGAATATTAATCAAAATGAACTTAAGTTTAAAAATCAAACCAAATAAGTTTGTCTTAAGCCCAGTATTCTATTCAGTATTCCACACGGAATATTATCAAAATGCATGTATAAAAAATTTGCGTGGAAAATTTGTGAAAAAGTGTTGCAAGATTAGTATTCTAATTTTTCGTGGATAAACATATGAAATGTTCTTGGCAACATTTTGAAATACCTGCGAAATAAAGCACGTTGGCTTATTTCATACGGAATTATGACATCTAAACATACAATACAAATTTATACACTACATTTTTAATGTCATATTTTCCAAGTGAAATAATCAATGTTGCTCAACATTTTAAACAAATTCGAATAGAGTACTAGGCTTTAAGTAGAACAAAACAATTAGGAGATTGGGCACTGTATATATATTCTTTGGCAACACTGTAATCTTTAATATATAATAATAAATAATAAATAAAATAAAAAATTCCCCAGCTAACATCCATTAGTAGTTATAAGTCGCGATTTCGATTTGTATTTGTAATTAACGAAGCTACCGAACAAGTAGTAAAAGCATTTGAATATTATTACTGACGAGCTTTAGTGGCTTCTACCGAAAACAACATTTGTTCTATTCGGCCAGTGCGGTTGAAAAATCTAAAAAAGGCATTTATAAATATTAAATTTTTCCTTTGTTCCTCGAAATACATATGTTAACAATGATTCTCTGATTATTAACATTTACGAACTTTAGCCTGCATAAATATTTACAAATATTAATAATAAGCAACTATGTACCTACATACATACATATGTACATACTTATATAGTAATTAAAATAAATACATTGGTTTTGCATATTAAAGTGATACATTTTAAGACACTAAGAATATAAAATTTTCTTCTGAAAATTAACCTACTCAAAATTTCAAGACTCACTATAGCAGCTCTCTAGATGTATGATAACTAATAATTTTTTAGTTTTTTTGCTTGAATATTTGAATTATTTTGAAAGTATCCTACACGAAATACGAGGACTTCTATTGCACCTCTTTAGACGTGGGACAACTAAAATATTTTTCCCTTTCAAAATTTTTGAATTTTTTTCCATGCAAACCATCCATAAATTTCAAACTTATTACAAAAAGTTCAGACACATCGGTCCAGCCGTATTAATTTGTGATGCGATTACATACATATGTATGTAGATCAACCATCTCATTTTTAAATTGTACAAATAAATTTCAAAATGTTTTTCTTTTCCCTGTTCTTTTTTTTTTTTTTGTTACTTAACAGATAGAAAATATAAAAAAGAAAACTAATTTCTTACGCAGGAATTTAGAAATTTAACGAACAAAATTTTAAAATATTTTTAAATTTACAAAATTTTACATTTATTTGAGCATGTACTCAAGTATTTATGTTTTAAATTTTATTTATTTGTTGCGGGTTAGCAATATCTAAATATATATTTCGTTGGTAGCCATACCAACACATCAGTAGATGTTTTACCCTTTATGTTTAAAAAGTTTTAAAGCTCATCTATTTATACAAAAACTCACAAATATACTTTTGTGAATTACAAAGCATAAAAACAGCTTTCAAAATTCTTTAAACACATACAACAAATAATTTTCCATTATGAATGTGTTAACTTTTCTACACCTATACAATTAGACAACCGCTGGTTGCCATTAAAAATATTTATAAGGCAACCTGCTTGGTACACTCCTTAAGCCTTAATTTTAGCTGAGGAGATCTGTAGCGTTGCCATTCTCGTAGAGCTCTCCGTTTTTCCGTCAATAGCCTTTCTATATCTACAGAAAAAATGTTGTTAAATCTCACTGGTTGGTTTATTTATTTATTTATTTGAAGTAGCATTAAAAGCAGCTTGTTTAACATGCGCTTCAAACAACCTAAGAAAATCGTCTATGTCTGAAGGTGTTCTCAGCGGCATTTTTTCCGAGCAATGAGCACTCAGATATTTCCTGTATTTCAGCCAGTTAATACGTGCAGATGTCATCGGTAAATCACATGTTGTGTGTGAGTAAATAGTGACAATTGAAGATAAATCCAAAGATGTTTCAAATTCAACCATCTCGCTGGGTACACCTTTTGCTATTCCAAAGTCAATAACATCAGTAATATTTTGTCGATCTGTTGGCAAATATGTTAGCTGATCACTTGAAACTACATTCAAACCCATTTTTGGAATTTTGTCAAACAAAACACGACCCCTAGGACTGATTAAACGTGAACCCCAAAAAGTGTGTTTAGCATTGTTGTCGCCAGCTGCTAGAAAACGGGAACCCATTGTTGTATAAAATGCGGTATATTGACTCTCTGAAATTGAAAACCTAGGAATAAACAGATGAGATCACAAGTTTTTGATAAAAAATTTCAATGCAGATGTTCGTTGCTTGAAGATATTCTTCACGAAGGTCGTTTAGTAGGTAGTGTTTTATTCGAGTTTTTATTAGGATTCCAGAGCCACCACAAGCTCTACCTTGAGGATCCTTGGTGTCGTAGAAATTATATCCACTAATTCGAAAAAAGCTTCGGGACGTCAAGTGAGTTTCTGAGATAAGCATAACATCGATTTGTTTATCCAGAAGAAAATATTCTATTTCGTTTTTATGTTGGCAGATGCCGTTTGCGTTCCAAAAACAAATTCTTTAGTTCATGGTTACTTCAATACAGCCTGCAACAAGGCAGACTGCATTTTCAACATTTCCTGCATCATACAGGACATGTTGAGAGTAAATGTATTTACTGTATGTATTAAGCTCTCAATTGAAGCTACAATACGACAAAAATTATATCCTGAATCTTCATTTAAATTTACGTTTTTTGCGCCGTACTCTGATTGCTTTTTAAAATACTAGCGTATGAAAATTTGTTGTTAGCTTGTTGTTGTATCATTTGTTTTTCTCTTCGACGAATTTTTAAAAAATGAGTAAAGAGGGCAGCCTCTATAGCAGTATGGTTTCCACCGCAATTGCCACATTTATTTTGCCTTGGTATCACGTTTTATTTTATCGCGGTTCACGGCACTGTGCAGCTCACCACATAGAACGCAAACGGTAGGCTACTTGCAATAAGTTTTGGTATGGCCAAGTTCTTGACAGTTCATGCATTGGATAGGTCCAGTTTTTTTATCTGGCAGCTCAACTGTAACTCTTCTGAGCAACAAGTTCTTTAAATTATATGTTGGGTGCGATTCATTTTTTTTATTTTTAAGTCGCCTGGCTGTAGCTCGACTCTAAAAATAGGTTGGGGGACTTTTTCCCTATTTTTAATGTTTGAAACATTTTTCACTTCAAAGCCACTATTTTCAAGGCAAGACTTTACCTCTTCTGGATCCACGCTGGAATCTTTCTATACCTTCTATTACGACTGTTAGACCTTTAGCACTCTTTAGTTGATATGTATAAAGGTTTTTGTTTTTAGTCACAAAATCTGAGTTTTTTTTCGGTAATTATTTTCTTTTGATACCTGAATTTTTGTCTCGTTGATTTTCCCACGCTTGATTGGAGTTACGTAGAACTCATTTTCTCCAATTAACGAGATAAGGCTTTTTACCAGAAAGTTGGAGTTCTGTTCTCTTAAGTATATCGGTGGTGGTTTACTCAAATTTGCAGTAGTTGTATCTTAATCACCCTGTTCAGTTAAAATCGCGAAACGGTTTTCGGAATTTTTAATATATTTTCCATTTTTGGGAACTTTTGCCGTTGACGCAATTTGAGCAGATTTGGGACTTGTTCCACTTTTTAACACAATCCATACCTGTTTGAATTTTTTTATACACTTATATCACACACTTTATCAGCAATTTTATGCACGTTGGTCACGTTGGCCACATCTTTATTAATTGTTTGTTTGTTTTTTTGTACAGCCAAGCTGACAAATTTGCTAATAGGTGAATATGTTGTAGCTTCTTGATCACTATTTAACATGTTCAGAGAGCATGATTGCGCACGAGTAGTTGTGTTTTCTGTAAAACTCAGGTTTTTGTTTGAAAAATTTTTTTTATTCTCGTCATCAGCAACCATAGCTAAATAAACATTTCTACTGTTGTAGGTTTATTGTTGTTGTTGGCAGAAGATGAATTCATTTAGAGTTCTATTTTTTTGTTGTTCACTATATGAGTTTGTGTATTCAAATATTTATGTCTAATACACGCAAGCAAAAGTAAAATAAAACCAGTATAATAACTGTATAATCAATGTTTTGTTTTTGTTTTTTTTTTTTTATTTTAACTTTCAATAATTTTTAATATTCAGTTGCGACGATTATAAAAACGCGTATGTACTCTAGGAGAGTTGAAACACCGAATGATCATAATTATAAACTGATTTTCATTATTCCTTTTGTGTTTCAACAGGTTTCCGTGCAATTTGGTTCCATATTATTTTTATCGATTTCGGAGAGTGTTGTCTCCTGCACCCCCAAAACAAAATATATTGATTATCCAATATCGCTATCACATATGAACCGATTTTCAAAAGTTTTTTTGGTTGAAAGGATTGCTATCAGTTGCGTCCCATAAATTTTTTTGAAAAATCGGGGACGAATGGTTTCCCCAACCATTGATTATCGACCAATTTCTCTAATTATGAACTGATATTATATCCTGATTAAATTTCATACCTTGCTTTTAATATATGTATATAATTTGAGATCTCTTTGATTCATATTGCTATCTTGGCTGGACATATTCATATCGCTAGCTGAAATGCAAAATGGCGTAATAAACGAAAATTCAAAATCGGGTTTTTTTTTTTTTAATTGATTTTTATGAATGAAAATATTACACTTCTGCGATCAAGAGATACGCTTTTATTTACAAAAAAACAAAGGGACGTTTATATGTTTATAGTTTTACATATGAAAAGTAATATTATCAGGCTCAAGTTCAGTTTTCCTTAATATAGAGTAAAAACAACAAAAACGTTAAAATACAAAGTAGAATACTTTGATGATAACGGACTATGAGTTTGTGTTGATTATTAGTTCCAAACAGTAATGAGGGAATTTCGTACTAACCAGCACTGTTTCATTGTAGAATAAAAATTGAATTAAAAATTAATTCTCATATTCTATTTCTGTTGAAAACTGGTTAAATAGTTGATATTCTTCTCAATTAGTATCCACTTTACGAAAATTGTAAAGATGGACAATTGAACGCTGATGAGAGGTGTAGCGGCCTTGAAATCAGTACTGATACGTTCTGCTAAAAACTGATTGGATATAAATAATAATATTTTCCAACACAAAAAAACTCTTAGTAATTTTGAATTTTCATTAATTCAATAAAACTGAACTTGAGCCTGATAATATTACTTTTCATATGTAAATCAATATAAGTTCAAATAATAATTACGTTTATTCGTAATAATAAATTTATAAAAATATTAATTCCGCTTGGGCACGAGCTATAAATACCCTAATAGTAGGGGTCACAGTAATATGTGAATTTCCCTAATGTAGAGTAAAAACAACAAAAACGTTAAAATACAAAGTAGAATACTTTGATGATAACGGACTATGAGTTTGTGTTGATTATTAGTTCCAAACAGTAATGAGGGAATTTCGTACTAACCAGCACTGTTTCATTGTAGAATAAAAATTGAATTAAAAATTAATTCTCATATTATATTTCGGTTGAAAACTGGTTAAATAGTTGATATTCTTCTCAATTAGTATCCACTTTACGAAAATTGTAAAGATGGACAATTGAACGCTGATGAGAGGTGTAGCGGCCTTGAAATCAGTACTGATACGTTCTGCTAAAAACTGATTGGATATAAATAATAATATTTTCCAACACAAAAAAACTCTTAGTAATTTTGAATTTTCATTAATTCAATAAAACTGAACTTGAGCCTGATAATATTACTTTTCATATGTAAATCAATATAAGTTCAAATAATAATTACGTTTATTCGTAATAATAAATTTATAAAAATATTAATTCCGCTTGGGCACGAGCTATAAATACCCTAATAGTAGGGGTCACAGTAATATGTGAATTTCCCTAATATAGAGGAAAAACAACAAAAACGTTAAAATACAAAGTAGAATACTTTGATGATAACGGACTATGAGTTTGTGTTGATTATTAGTTCCAAACAGTAATGAGGGAATTTCGTACTAACCAGCACTGTTTCATTGTAGAATAAAAATTGAATTAAAAATTAATTCTCATATTCTATTTCTGTTGAAAACTGGTTAAATAGTTGATATTCTTCTCAATTAGTATCCACTTTACGAAAATTGTAAAGATGGACAATTGAACGCTGATGAGAGGTGTAGCGGCCTTGAAATCAGTACTGATACGTTCTGCTAAAAACTGATTGGATATAAATAATAATATTTTCCAACACAAAAAAACTCTTAGTAATTTTGAATTTTCATTAATTCAATAAAACTGAACTTGAGCCTGATAATATTACTTTTCATATGTAAATCAATATAAGTTCAAATAATAATTACGTTTATTCGTAATAATAAATTTATAAAAATATTAATTCCGCTTGGGCACGAGCTATAAATACCCTAATAGTAGGGGTCACAGTAATATGTTAATTTCCCTAATATAGAGTAAAAACAACAAAAACGTTAAAATACAAAGTAGAATACTTTGATGATAACGGACTATGAGTTTGTGTTGATTATTAGTTCCAAACAGTAATGAGGGAATTTCGTACTAACCAGCACTGTTTCATTGTAGAATAAAAATTGAATTAAAAATTAATTCTCATATTCTATTTCTGTTGAAAACTGGTTAAATAGTTGATACTCTTCTCAATTAATATCCACTTTACGAAAATTGTAAAGATGGACAATTGAACGCTGATGAGAGGTGTAGCGGCCTTGAAATCAGTACTGATACGTTCTGCTAAAAACTGATTGGATATAAATAATAATATTTTCCAACACAAAAAAACTCTTAGTAATTTTGAATTTTCATTAATTCAATAAAACTGAACTTGAGCCTGATAATATTACTTTTCATATGTAAATCAATATAAGTTCAAATAATAATTACGTTTATTCGTAATAATAAATTTATAAAAATATTAATTCCGCTTGGGCACGAGCTATAAATACCCTAATAGTAGGGGTCACAGTAATATGTTAATTTCCCTAATATAGAGTAAAAACAACAAAAACGTTAAAATACAAAGTAGAATACTTTGATGATAACGGACTATGAGTTTGTGTTGATTATTAGTTCCAAACAGTAATGAGGGAATTTCGTACTAACCAGCACTGTTTCATTGAATAAAAATTGAATTAAAAATTAATTCTCATATTCTATTTCTGTTGAAAACTGGTTAAATAGTTGATACTCTTCTCAATTAATATCCACTTTACGAAAATTGTAAAGATGGACAATTGAACGCTGATGAGAGGTGTAGCGGCCTTGAAATCAGTACTGATACGTTCTGCTAAAAACTGATTGGATATAAATAATAATATTTTCCAACACAAAAAAACTCTTAGTAATTTTGAATTTTCATTAATTCAATAAAACTGAACTTGAGCCTGATAATATTACTTTTCATATGTAAATCAATATAAGTTCAAATAATAATTACGTTTATTCGTAATAATAAATTTATAAAAATATTAATTCCGCTTGGGCACGAGCTATAAATACCCTAATAGTAGGGGTCACAGTAATATGTGAATTTCCCTAATATAGGGTAAAAACAACAAAAACGTTAAAATACAAAGTAGAATACTTTGATGATAACGGACTATGAGTTTGTGTTGATTATTAGTTCCAAACAGTAATGAGGGAATTTCGTACTAACCAGCACTGTTTCATTGTAGAATAAAAATTGAATTAAAAATTAATTCTCATATTCTATTTCTGTTGAAAACTGGTTAAATAGTTGATATTCTTCTCAATTAGTATCCACTTTACGAAAATTGTAAAGATGGACAATTGAACGCTGATGAGAGGTGTAGCGGCCTTGAAATCAGTACTGATACGTTCTGCTAAAAACTGATTGGATATAAATAATAATATTTTCCAACACAAAAAAACTCTTAGTAATTTTGAATTTTCATTAATTCAATAAAACTGAACTTGAGCCTGATAATATTACTTTTCATATGTAAATCAATATAAGTTCAAATAATAATTACGTTTATTCGTAATAATAAATTTATAAAAATATTAATTCCGCTTGGGCACGAGCTATAAATACCCTAATAGTAGGGGTCACAGTAATATGTTAATTTCCCTAATATAGAGTAAAAACAACAAAAACGTTAAAATACAAAGTAGAATACTTTGATGATAACGGACTATGAGTTTGTGTTCATTATTAGTTCCAAACAGTAATGAGGGAATTTCGTACTAACCAGCACTGTTTCATTGTAGAATAAAAATTGAATTAAAAATTAATTCTCATATTCTATTTCTGTTGAAAACTGGTTAAATAGTTGATACTCTTCTCAATTAATATCCACTTTACGAAAATTGTAAAGATGGACAATTGAACGCTGATGAGAGGTGTAGCGGCCTTGAAATCAGTACTGATACGTTCTGCTAAAAACTGATTGGATATAAATAATAATATTTTCCAACACAAAAAAACTCTTAGTAATTTTGAATTTTCATTAATTCAATAAAACTGAACTTGAGCCTGATAATATTACTTTTCATATGTAAATCAATATAAGTTCAAATAATAATTACGTTTATTCGTAATAATAAATTTATAAAAATATGTTTATAGTTTTGTTTTTATAAAGTTGTTTTCTTCTTCTGTAAAATTACGTTTTGATTACTTACGCCTTTTTGTATTATAGCTAACGATGCATTTATTAAAATTATCTTTATTGTTTAATAAAAATACAAAAACATTGAAATTATCTTTTACATATTGAGGTAGTAAAGTAAAATGTATGTGTGTACATTATTGCTAGTGACTTCCTTCAAAAATTAATGTTAAGTGTATTATTTGATAAATATTTCATCCTAATTTCTTCGATCTTTCAATTATTATATCCGTCTGATTTCTTTTTTAATATGTACGACGACCAAGAATGTTTAGTAAGTAAATATTGTTGTAAACAGATATATCTTACTGAATTTGTTTTATTGTATCTAATACTTTACTATTGCCAATAAGAAATGTAAGTTTGTTGATAAAGAGCTCAAATTAATGCACATTGATTCAAATAGTGATTAAAAAAAATGCAAAACAGGAAGATAAGGACCAAAATGCCATTAGCACAATGGGAATGTTGTTTGCATCAATATTACTTTTGGTTTTGTATATATTTGCAAAACGTTGTCAATTATGGATGGTTGGTTTACCACTTGGTGACTCTGCAAACAAAGACTTTCAAAAAAAGGAAACCTTTACAAAAAACGTTTTGATTTTCTCTTTCGGTTTGATATTACTTTAGTTTACAAAATTCTACATTAATTTGAGCATGTACTCAAGTATTTATGTTTTAAATTTTATTTATTTGTTGCGGGTTAGCAATATCTTAATATCTATTTCGTTGGTAGCCATACCAACTCATCAGTAGATGTTTTACCCTTTATGTTTAAAAAGTTTTAAAGCTCATCTATTTATACAAAAACTCACAAATATACTTTTGTGAATTACAAAGCATAAAAACAGCTTTCAAAATTGTTTAAACACATACAACAAATAATTTTCCATTATGAATGTGTTTACTTTTAAATTTTATTTATTTGTTGCGGGTTAGCAATATCTAAATATTTATTTCGTTGGTAGCCATACCAACTCATCAGTAGATGTTTTACCCTTTATGTTTAAAAAGTTTTAAAGCTCATCTATTTATACAAAAACTCACAAATATACTTTTGTGAATTACAAAGCATAAAAACAGCTTTCAAAATTGTTTAAACACATACAACAAATAATTTTTCATTATGAATGTGTTTACTTTTCTACACCTATACAATTAGACAACCGCTGGTTGCAATTAAAAGTATTTATAAGGCAAAAAATTAAAAGTAAATCTCTCCTTTAAAAAATTCTACATTAATTTGAGCATGTACTCAAGTATTTATGTTTTAAATTTTTATTATTTGTTGCGGGTTAGCAATATCTAAATATATATTTCGTTGGTAGCCATACCAACTCATCAGTAGATGTTTTACCCTTTATGTTTAAAAAGTTTTAAAGCTCATCTATTTATACAAAGACTCACAAATATACTTTTGTGAATTACAAAGCATAAAAACAGCTTTGTTGTATGTGTTTAAACAATTTTGAAAGCTGTTTTTATGCTTTGTAATTCACAAAAGTATATTTGTGAGTTTTTCTATAAATAGATGAGCTTTAAAAATTTTTAAACATAAAGGGTAAAACATCTACTGATGAGTTGGTATGGCTACCAACGAAATATATATTTAGATATTGCTAACCCGCAACAAATAAATAAAATTTATTACTTTAGTTTTTTATAAATGAATCAAAAACTACAACCGTACGCGCATAAAATTTTATGTTTACGTACCAAAATCATTTTAGTTTACCGCTATTCTAGTAATAACAAAGAAATTTTGCATGTTGCTTCTGTTTTTAAACTCAACTCAGTTTAAAAAATTCTCTGCCAAGGGTTGTTCTACGTTTGTCTTCAATGGAAAAATGAGAATAGTACCTCTTTGGAAGACATAATGATCTTGCGAAAAATTCAAGAAATTGAAGTTCAAAAAATATGTGCTCTAAAACAATCCGAAAGGATTTTCTTTCTAATCGAAATACAAAGTAACCCCCCAGGCTGTTCAAATTGATGAAAAATATCAGTACTAATTTCCATACATTAAAATTTTTATTTTTTATTTAATTTTAACTATTTTTGTTTTTTTTTTCTTTATTTTAATTAAATAAATTTATTTATTTTAAGAGTTAACATTTGTTTTTCTAAATACCCCATTTATTTTGTTTTACATAAGATCTTTAATAGAAAAACGGGCACAGTTTTCGCAACGGTCCAAAATTTCTATTGGTTGCGTTAACCGAGGTTACAGTATATATATACATAGATGACATCTGAGACCTGTCAATTTTAATTGCTACTTAGTACTTTTGTGGCACCCACAAATTTCCTGTTACCGGCTGGCAACTAAAATGAATCTACGTTTTTATCCATAATCAAGACATACAATAAGATATTCATTTTTAAACAATACATCACTTGTTAACCACTTTAACTTTATAAATAAAAAAGTTTAAAAATATTTTTATCCAACTGATACAATTTTATTAATACAATTTTAATAATTTTACATTAATTTACAGTATTAATATTATAAACACAACTTCGACTATTATGACAAACATGCCGATCTTAAAATGAGTAATATTTAAAAATTTTTCTCTTTGCATCAAAAAGCAACCCGAAAAATTACATAAAATATTATTGGATTTAAGAAAAAAATATTTCTAATTGCCAAAAAAAAAATGTGTTGATAACACTGCTCTGCAAAAAATCACCTTTTGGCTCTCCTTTAAATAAAACTATGTGGACTTATTACCTCTGACTTACCGTTAAGCAGTAACATTCATACATCAACATTTGCCGATGATACAGCTTTTCTAAGCGTTCACGAAAGTCCTGTAGGAGCTTCCCGCAATTTACAAGCGTATATATTCAAATTGGAAAAATGGCTCAAACAATGCCGTATAAAAGTTAACGAGCAGAAATTTTTACACGTGAAATTAACGTTGCACAGGAAAACATGCCCGCCTATACAAATTCACACCGAGACCATATCCCAACACACTGTAGTCAAATACCTAGGCGTTCAGCTTGATAGCCGCTGAACATGGAAATCGCACATAGATGCGAAGTTGACACAAATGAAATTAAAAGCAGCCCAAATGAATTGGCTTATTGGAAGGAACTCTATACTATAACTAGACTGTAAACTTCTATTATACAACGCGATCCTGAAACCAATATGGTCCTATGGAATCCAGTTATGGGGCAATGCCTCAGCATTAAATGTCGAAAAAATTCAAAGGCGACAGAATAAAATTATACGTACAATAACTGCAGCCCTCTGCTATATCCGAAACCAGGGAATTCACAAAGACATTGATGTTCCGTTGGTGAAGACAGTATTTTCAAACCACGCTAAAAAACATATAAAAAAACTTGAGTTGCAACCAAATGTACTTGCACGCAATATTCTACATTATAGAGGCCACACCCGGCTGAAAAGAAGGAATACTCTTTTTCTCAGCCGTACACGAGAGATTTAAAACTACAAAAATTAACCGCTGAAACTAAAAAATATTGTTTAGCATTGGCTATACATATATTAAACTTTATTTTTATTTTTTAGATTTAAGATTTGAACAACTTATTAATGTTTCAATTTATAATTGAAGATTCAATGAATAATAATTTATCAAAAAAAAAAAAAAAAAAAAATAGTCAGGTACAAAGACATATTTCTGCCTTACTCGAGAACGACTCATCCAATTTTCGTAAACAAAACAGCAAAAGATGCGTAACAAAATTATATTTAATTTAGTTCAAAGTATTCTTCTTCTATATTTTATCATTTTGGCATTATTCAAATATTAAGTAGGGAAAATTTTTTTTTTTGCAAATTTCGTTTCGTTATTGCATTTTGAAGAACTCGGCTTGTATTAGAAAGTCCTCTAATGCTTCATACGAACCTTTAAATATTTGTAGATATTTGCCTACCGTTGATATACCAAATTGTGCCTTGTTAAAAATTTGTTTTGGTATTGAATTACTAGGTATGTATATCTTTAGTTTCTTACGTAAGTAATTTTTCTACCAAATCGAATACTAATATTTAAAAATTTTTCTCCTTGAATCAGCAACTAGCAAGCCAAAAAATTACACAAAATATTAGTTGAAAATAGCTAATTTCAAGAACGACGCATAACCATAAAGCAGTCTTGTGTCATATTGATGTCTATAATACAAATCGTGTACGAGATTTCATGTGTGTATGGATGTATGTATGAATGTATATGTATTTATATATGTGTGTATGTAGGTTTGTGTACCAGAGCTGGCAAACTATCGATAGTCACGACATTCGATAGTTTGATGGAAAACTATCGATAGTATCGGAAATTATTGTACATGGTAGAATAAACAATAGGCAGTGTTGAAGCTACAACAAAACAACAACAGGGCTTTTCGTTGTTGCTTAGTACCGAAGCTGTTAAAAAGCGCAACATAAATTTGGCAATCAAGTGTGCTATTTTTAAGTAGTGTATTATTCTATCATGTCGTTGTTTTTATTTATTATTTCTTTACAATCGTTTTGCTTTAGACTTTGCAATAATTTATTTTTTATAACAATTATTTTATGCATACATATATATAAGTTCTTATTTTATAAATTTTTAAACATATGCTCATATAAATTTTACAATTAAGCTTATTATAAACATAAAATATTTGTTCTAAATAACACAATTATTTTCACATTTTCAATAAACAATAAACAAACCAGTATTAAGTAAAAAAATGAGAATATAACAACTTTATAATCAATTGTTTACATTTTGTTTTATTTAAAAAAACATGAAACATAAATATGTAACTTAAAATAAAAAATAACAAAACATTTTTAATTCATTTAATTCTTTTGTTTGAGATCAATTTATAATAAAGTTTAGTACATATGTATATACATAGATATGTATATTTATAAATATACACTGTACTTGTATATGACATTTGTGTTAGCTCTACAATAATAATCTTTATAAATGTATTGTGTTTATAATTCCTTTTTTATCCAATTATTTTTGTTTGTAAAGAGCAACATATCAACATATTTTGGCTTCAAACCCGACCTTCTTTCAGAAACAATGGACCCGGCTTTACTAAACATTCTCTCAGACTCCGTTGATATTGCTGGTATACATAAATAACGCAAGGCACATGTCTTTGTGAGAGACATCAGATTAGCATTACTTAATGACGCTTTTAACGATACTATTTAGCTTCCAGTACTGTAGTGGGTCTATTTCTAATGGCGAATTTTCATTTTGAAAATATTGCCTAAGAGAAATGATTGCGTCCACTTGGTTAGTCCTGACTTTTCCGGCAATTTTGTCTTTTACAAATTTCAGAAGCTTTGGCTGCGTTTTATTCTGAATATTTTTTGAACTTGACGGTTCTGCATTAGCGTACGGTATAGTGACAATTTTACTCATGCCACTCAACTCATTCTGCGAAAACTGTGTCCCACTCCCACTATCTGCGTTGCCTGTAAACAAAAATCTTTCTTTTTTGAAACGGGGATCTAACAATGTTCCCAATCTTAATGTTGTACGACCTTCGTAGGGAAATAACCTTTTTTTCACTCCTTCAATTAGAAAATTACGAGCTTGATGACCTTCAGAAATCTTTAAGATACTATTTAATTGATCAAGAGTATTAAAAAGGACACACGTAAGAGGAATTATTAAGGAAATGGTAACGGAAGCACTCGAGGAGGTTTGAACCGTAGCTGCATTAAAAGGCGTAAGCAATTCTTTTAAATCCTGTAAAACTTCTACATCGTCTGCCGTTAAAGGTGGTTGAGCTTTTGGTGTAGTTAAAAGTATTTTGGAAATTGAATTATTTGTTAGTAAAATTCTTTCAACCATTCTCAGAGCGCTGTTCCAACGTGTAGGTACCTCCTGAATTAAGCTATAAGGTTTCTCTCTCCTTTGGTCAGCTTTGAATTTTTCTTAAGAAATCGTGCTACTCTTGAAATAAGTCACAATTTTCTTTCATAATCCCAAAAGAATTTAATGTAATCTTGCTGTAAGCAATCTTGTACAACAAGATTAATTGTGTGTGCAAAGCAATGAGATTTCTTTTAGTAGTAGTAGAAATAAGTCGGATGCTTTCACCATAGTACTGTCATTATCGGTCACTATTGAAACTACTTTTTCCATTATATCCCACTCGTCTAACACTACGCGCAGAATGGCAAGTTACGGTAAGGTAGCCCTCATTTGCGCGAGACGTCCAGCAGTCTGTTGTTACAGCGCAATGTTCCAAATCGTTTAGTGTACTTTGCAACTTACTTTTCGTTTCATTGTAGAGATTTAGCATCATCACATTTTTAAGGGTGTTTCTCGATGGTAAAACGTAGCACAATATTTTTTAACAATATAGTCACATTTTCACTTATGACTTCAACTAATGTTACAGGTTTACAGCAATAGTGTCACAAAAATATACCGTTCTCCCAATACAGGAGACTCGGTAAATGGATTTTAAACATATAAAACTTTATATTTCTGTACACATTTAAATTCGTTATTAGCAATTTTGTGAGAAATAATAGGTTGAAATCTTAAAAAGGCTCTCCTGTAAACTTTAAAATTTTGAGTTGTGACGGTCTTGCATGAAATGAGCGATGTATGTATGTTCATTCAAATGTACATATCGTCCCCTCAATATAACAATAGCGTATAATACGATATCAAATATAGCACATACGCTATTGTTATATTGAGGGGACGATACATAATTTTTTTTTTTTTTTCTTGAAAACTTTTATTTTTGGAAAACCAATTTTGTTATTTTTCTTAGCATTTCATGATTCAAAATATTTATCGACTTCAAGTATATGCTTTTGGGAAACAACATAAGAAAAAATCAACAGGCTTTTTGTTTGTGTAAAATAAATTTAAATGTAAAATAAAATTACAAAATAGCTCAGTAGCGCAGAGCTGTAAACGAATGATTCCTTTGTGAAAGAATCTACGAATCATAAACTCTTTTAATTTTTTTTTTTTTTTTTTTATAACATTCAAGATTTTTTAATAAGGATCCTAATTCTAGTGAAAACAGTGAACTAAAAATTGCTTTTCTTTAAATCACCTATATATATACTCACAATTTAATTCATTTAATCTTTTTAGTGATGTGAATGCATGCGAGAATTTTTAATTCATGAGGAATGCATTCGTGTTTTAATTAAATTCACATTTTGTGAAAATTAATCAATTAAACTTTTTGTAAATCATTTTGAACTAAAAAACAAATTTTAATCATTCTTTTACAGCTCTGCTAAGCAGAACTCAAAGAAAATTGTATAGAAAAAAAAATTTTAAAATTTTGACAATAGGCAATGAAAATATGTATAAAAAAAGACGATCAGCTGTACTCATGCATGTACTTGCATAACTTTACTTCGAATTATACTATATATGTACGTATCTGTGTAATTGGAAGGAAAAAACAAAACTAGAAAAAACATCCGGTCCTAGCTTCAAATACAATTGCATCATTGTTTTTGGCGTTAAAAAATTCAAAATTTTAATGTTTGTAAATGTACAAAACACTAACAATTTTTTTATATTTGTTATGAAGAAATGTTCTTTCGTATGAAGACCGGTCTATTATGGGTTCAAGCTTGGCAGCAATTTTAGTAGAAAGAGTTATTGATTATCGTATTGACGACATGATATCAAAACTTTCATTTTCTCCTTTATTTTGCTACTCATATGTGGATGATCGTATTACTGCAATTCCTACTGACAATATACAACAAGTATTAAATATATTAAATCAGTATGATGAGAAGATTAAATTAACAATAGAAATTGAAGAAAATGAACAATTGAATTACCTAGATACAACTATTTATCGCAAAGATAATTGAAAAATAATAACTAATTGGTACCATAAAGAAATATCATCTAACCGAATTTTAAATTATTATTCTGCACATCCTCCCACATGAAAGAAAACACAGCAAACAATTTCACCATTAAAGTTTTTAGTGTGTCACATAAAATATTTTGGTCTGGAAATTTGGAACGTATTATACAAATTCTTCGTAAGAATAATTTTCCAAAAAAAGTAATCAAACGCCTTGTTTTTTCTGTTCCACGACAAAAAAATGTAAATAAGAATATGAATGTAACACAATTGAGTTATCCTGTTTTGTTAACTACAGGAAATAATAATTCTATAATAACATCACAATTAAATTATGCATCTATGACTTATGTTCCCGAATTATCTGAAAATTTATCTAAAGCTTGTCAATATTTTTCACCGAATGTTAAACTAGACCAACGCTAAAGTAAAGCAATAAATTTTTAGAAAATCTAAAACAACACTTAAGAAAAGTATAAAAATCTGATGTTGCTTATAAAGTTGATTGTAATGATTGTAGTTCAGTTTATAATGGCGAAACAACACAAAAACTTGCTAAAAGACTTAAACAACATGAATATGATTGCAAAACTTCTAATAAAAAGGTTAATTTATCAGCATTGGCCAAACATGCAAAATCAAATACACATCAATTTGATTTTGAAAATGCTAAAATACTTAAAACTGAACAGAACAGGTAATATTTTTTCTTCGACAATGACAATTTTTAAAAAAAAACAATAAAAAAACTTATTCTATAACAATTTTTTAAATATATAAAACACAATTTGTCAATATGAAAAAATAATTACAGGAAGTACATATAATTCTTTTTATTCTTTTACAAAATAAGAAACTTATTTAATTTCCTATGTTATTCTTATAAATTAAATGTCTGTAGTTTTGCGCTACGTTATCTGTATCCATTTTAAAATTAATTTTTTGGCTTATTGGTGTATTAATAATAAGTAACATTTCTAACATAAAGCGACGTTTGTAGTTAACCTCTGTGTTTAAAATTGATGTATTCTCAAAATCTGGGATATGATTTAGTTTTGCACAATGTCAATGTCAATGCTGTTTTTGAGAAGATATGTGTTTATATTTTTGATCTGATTTATGTCCTGCTAATCTAGTTTTTAGTTTATTTTTTGTTGTGCCAATATACACCTTATTACATCCTACATTATCATTACATAACATGAATATGATTGCAAAACTTCTAATAAAAAGGTTAATTTATCAGCATTGGCCAAACATGCAAAATCAAATACACATCAATTTGATTTTGAAAATGCTAAAATACTTAAAACTGAACAGAACAGGTAATATTTTTTCTTCGACAATGACAATTTTTAAAAAAAACAATAAAAAAACTTATTCTATAACAATTTTTTAAATATATAAAACACAATTTGTCAATATGAAAAAATAATTACAGGAAGTACATATAATTCTTTTTATTCTTTTACAAAATAAGAAACTTATTTAATTTCCTATGTTATTCTTATAAATTAAATGTCTGTAGTTTTGCGCTACGTTATCTGTATCCATTTTAAAATTAATTTTTTGGCTTATTGGTGTATTAATAATAAGTAACATTTCTAACATAAAGCGACGTTTGTAGTTAACCTCTGTGTTTAAAATTGATGTATTCTCAAAATCTGGGATATGATTTAGTTTTGCACAATGTCAATGTCAATGCTGTTTTTGAGAAGATATGTGTTTATATTTTTGATCTGATTTATGTCCTGCTAATCTAGTTTTTAGTTTATTTTTTGTTGTGCCAATATACACCTTATTACATCCTACATTATCATTACCCTTACATTGTATCTTGTAAACTATATTAGATATGTCCAATTTATCCGTCTTATCTTTCATTTTAGTAAACAATCTACCTAATGTGTTATATGTCTAATGAGACATTCTGTAATTATTAATATCATAAATCTTCGAATTTTCTAGTCGTTCAGAGATTATCGGAACATAAGTCAAGGATTTGTAAATTTTGGGTTCACTAGAAGTCGTTACATTGTGTACTTCTCGACCTTTATATTGTTTTATCAAATTATTAACTAATTGATCTGGAAAATTATTATCATCTAAATACAAAATAAGTCATCTACATATTTTTTATAATTCTCGGTTTAGTAGATAATTTATTAACACAAGTATTGATTAATTTTTCCATAACAATATCAGCAACGACAGGAGAAGCTGCAGAACCCATAGGAAGTCCTCTTTGTTGTGAATAAATTTTCTTATCATATTGAAAATATCTACTATCAACTATACAAAACTTAACAATTTGTAAAAATAATTCTTTTTCAATTGCAGTATGTTCTTTAATAACATCCCATTTTTCTTCTATAATACTTATTGCTATTCTTTTTGTGTACCTCTTGAACCTTAGTATTTACTTTTAATGCTAATCTGTCTGCATGTATTAAGAAATTATGTATTTCATCTTGTGTAAAATATATCTTAAAAGTAACTTCTATTTTTTCTAAAATTTTCTTATTAAGTGTTAATCTCCTCTGCATTTCGAGCAAATTTCTTGAAATTGATTTTTTAAAAAATGTTGGTCCATTGAACTCGAAAAGATTAAAACAATTATTAGTAGAATTCTTAATAAATTTAGGAATAATACCTGAATTACGGCAACGAATCAGAAATGTAATAGTTGCCTTTATTTTAATAATTTTGTCCCTTACACTTTTGTATTTATTTATAATTTTCCTTTTAAGATTGTTCTAGTTCATATTTGATAGAGCTTTTAACTATACCTCCCCCTTGAATTTTATTATTTTTCTGTTAGAAATGCTGTTTTATTGTTCTTCTATTATTTCCTTATACTCGTATATTGTTGTCAATTATTCTCTTATAAATTGTTGCAAAACTGATGTTGTTGAAAAAGTTTGTTTTTTTAGTAATTTTACTTAAATTATAATCCCTTTAGAAAAAACCGATCTTTATTTTTTTTTTTTTTTTTTTTTTTTTTTTTATTTTATTATTTATTGAATCTTCAATTATAGATTGAAAAATCAATAAGTTTATCAAATCTTAAATCTAAAAATATTAAATATAAGTTTAGCCAATGCTAAACAAAATTTTTAGTTACACCGGTTGATTTTTGTTGTTTTACATCTCTCGTGTACGGCTGATAGAAAGAGTATCCCTCCTAATAAGCCAGGTGTGTCCTCTATCATCTGGAATATTGTGCCAAAGTGGGTTTGGGTGCCACTCTAGTTTTTTAATTTTTTTTTTCGCGTGTTTAGAAAATACTGTCTTCACTGTCTTGTGAATTCGCTGATTTCGGATAAACCAGGGGGCTGCTGTTGTTGTACGTAGAATTTTATTTTGTCGCCATTGAATTTTTTCTGCATTCGATGCTGAGGCAGTGCCCCATAGCTGGATTCCATAGTACCATATTGGTTTCAGGATCGCGTTTTATAGCAGAAGTTTACAGTCTAGGCTTAGTAAAGAATTTCTTCCCATAAGCCAATTCATATGGGCTGCTTTTAATTTCATTTGGATCAACTTTGCGTCTATATGCGATTTCCATGTTAAACGGCGATCAAGGTGAACGCCTAGATATTAGACTACAGTGTGTTGCGGAATAGTCTCGGTGTTAATTTGTATAGGCGGGCATGTTTCCCTTCGCAACGTAAAAGTAACATGTACACATTTCTGCTCGTTAACTTTTATACGCCATTGTTTGTGCCATTTTTCCAATTTGGATATAAACCCTTGTAAGTTAATGGCAGCTTCTAATGGATATTCATGGACGCTTAAAAAAACTGTATCATCAGCAAATGTAGACGTGTAAATGTTACTGCTTAACGGTAAGTCAGAGGCATATATTAATTAAAGTAAAGGACCGAAGATACTGCCTAGAGGGACTTCGGCTACAATTCACAAGTCTGTGAGTTTGTTCAATAGTGCTATGTTGTCTGCGAAAACCGAATTGATGATCTGGAATGCATCCACTTCTACTCACTATAGGCATCAGCTTGCTCATGTACAGCTTTTCAAATAGTTTTGAAATGTTGGGCAATAAACTAATAGGCCGATAGGATTCAAGCTTCGTGTGATCCTTGCAGGGCTTTGGTATCATAATAATCATCGAAACCTTCCATTCTGCAAAATAGTATTGCAGCAGTAAAATACCATTAAAAATTAATAGTATTTTTCTTTTTGCAATATATGGCAATTCTTGAAGCATTTTGTTGCTTATTTTGTCGGTACCTGGGGCTTTTTTGGTGTTAAGACTAGCAATAGAATTTTCAATCTCCACAATATTAAATTTTAGCGGTGTTTCTGGTAAAGAGACGACTGGTGGCAGTTCAGCAATGTTAACAGAAATATTTGGAGTAAACACTTTTTCTAAGTGTTTAGCGAAAAGAGCACCTTTTTCAGCATCAGTTCTTGCCCAATCACCATTAGAGGCCCGTAATGGAGGTTTTCCACTGGTCATTTAAGTCTTCTGGCTGCACTTCACAGCGAATAATCTGTTGATGGTGTTGCATTTTTTCAGCGAAGCTGTGTTTTGTGTTTTCAAAACTTTTCTTAGCTCTTTGGTACACTCATTAAACCTTAATTTAAGCTGAGGCGATCTGTAACGTTGCCATTCTCGTCGAGCTCTCCGTTTTTCAGTCAATAGCCTTTCTATATCCGCACAAAAAATATTGTTAAATCTCGCTTGTTGATTTGGTTAAATTGAAGAAGCATTAAGAGCAGCTTGTTTAGCATGTGCTTCAAACAAGCTAATAGAATTTTATATGTCAGTAGGTGTTCTCAATGGCATATTTTTCGTGCAATGAGCATTCAAATATCTTTTTTATTTCAGCCAGTTAACACGTGCAGATGTCAGCGGTAAATCACATGTTGGTGTTGCAGTTGTGTTTGAGTAAATAGTGATAATAGTAGGCGAGTGATCTGAAGACAAATCCAAAGATGCTTCTACTTCAATCATTTCGCTGGGCACACCTTTCGAGATTCTAAAGTCGATAACATCAGGAATATTTTGTCGATGCGTTGGCCAATATGTTGGCTGACTACTTGAAACTACAATCAAACCCATTTTTGAAATTGTGTCAAACAACCTTACGACCCTTAAGACTGATTAAACGTGAACCCCGAAAAGTGTGTTTAGCATTGTAGTCGCCAGCTGCTAGAAAACGGGACCCCAGTGTTGTATAAAATGCGGTATATTGACTCTCTGAAATTGCAAACCTTGGATGAGAATAAACAGATGATATCACAAGCTTTTGGTAAAAATTTTCAATACAGATATTGTTTGCTTGAAGATATTCTTTACGAAGGTCATTTAGCAGGTAGTGTTTTATTCGAGTTTTTATTAGGATTCCAAAGCCACCACAAGCTCTATCTCGAGGATCCTTGGTGTCGTATAAATTATATCCACTAATTTTGAAATAGCTTCGAGACGTCAAATGAGTTTCTGAGATAGGCATAACATCGATTTGTTTATTCAGAAGAAAATATTCTATTTCATTTTTATGTTGGCAGATGCCGTTTGCGTTTCAAAAACAGATTCTTAAGTTCATGGTTTTTTCAATACAGCCTGCAACAAGGTAGAATGCATTTTCAACATTTTCTGCATCATACAGGACATGTTGAGAGTAAATGTGTTTACTGTTTGTATTAGGATCTCTATCGAGAATTCAATACGACTAAAATTATGCCCTGATTCTTCATTTGCTGGTACAGTTCTTTGCGCCGGAGTCTGGTTACTCTTTAAAATATTAGCGTATGAAAATTGACTATTAGGTTTTTGTTGAGTAAGAGTCGTGTTAGACTTTAAAACATTTGAGTATTGATTATGGCTAGACGACGGTTGAAGTAACTGTGGGTAGTTTAAAGGAGTGTTGGTCTGAGCGGGAGTAGCATTTGTTTTTCTGTTCGACGAATTTTTAAAATGAGAATAAAGGGGGCAGCCCCTATAGTTGGCAGTGTGGTTTCCGCCGCAATTACCACATTTTTTGCTTTGGTTAGCGGTACTGTGTAACTCGCTACATACAACGCAAACGGTAGGCAACTTGCAATAAATTTTGGTATGACCACATTCTTGACAGGTCATACATTGGATAGGTCCAGCTTTTGTATGTGGCAGCTTAATACTATGTGTAGGACAATACTAGGTGTAGAAAAGCTAACACATTCATAATGAAAAATTATTTTTTGTATGTGTTTAAACAATTTTGAAAGCTGTTTTTATGCTTTGTAATTCACAAAAATATATTTGTGAGTTTTTGTATAAATATATGAGCTTTAAAACTTTTAAAACATAAAGGGTAAAACATCTACTGATGAGTTGGTATGGCTACCAACGAAATATATATTTAGATATTGCTAACCCGCAACAAATAAATAAAATTTAAAACATAAATACTTGAGTACAAGCTCAAATAAATATAGAATTTTGTAAAGGCGAGATTTACTTTTCATTTTTTGCCTTATAAATACTTTTATGGCAACCAGCGGTTGTCTAATTGTATAGGTGTAGAAAAGGTAACACATTCATAATGGAAAATTATTTGTTGTATGTGTTTAAACAATTTTGAAAGCTGTTTTTATGCTTTGTAATTCACAAAAATATATTTGTGAGTTTTTGTATAAATATATGAGCTTTAAAACGTAAAGGGTAAAACATCTACTGATGAGTTGGTATGGCTACCAACGAAATATATATTTAGATATTGCTAACCCGCAACAAATAAATAAAATTTAAAACGTAATATATCTAGAAATTTAAGTCTATTAGATTATAAAAATTGCTTGTAGAGTAAGAAAGTCTATTATAGAAGTATGTATACTTTTAATTCAAAACTACATGTTTTATATACGTCTTTAATAAATAAGGTATCTTTAACTTATTTAGACAACAAAAGAAATGTATGTAACAATAGTGTAAATACCCTTGCTTGGGGGCATTATCAACAATCATTTATAATCGATTGCAATGATGATTTTCTAATGGAAATCGATCATATAGACAATCAAAAGTCACTTGATTGTATAGATCAATTTATGAATGATTCTGCTGACGATAATTTGTTAATAGAAATTGATTGTTAATGTTTTTATATTTTTTTGTTTTTTTTAGCTTTGAGCAAATTTTTTTTAAAATACTATACAAATAATATATTTATTAATCTTTATATATTTTTCAACTTAATTCAAACGAGAATAGTAAGAAATACAATTTTAATAAAATTTACCTTGTGTATTTATGTTTATATGTATATGAATGTATAAATATTTTTGTTTTTTTATACCCTTCACCAAAACTGGTAAGGGTATATATAGGTTTGTCATTACGTGTGTAATTTCCACAATATTTATATGAGGTCCATATAGTATATATATTCTGGATCCTTATAGATAAAAAAGTTAACTGAGCCCTGTCCGTCTGTCCATCTATCCGTCTGTCTGTACGTGAAATCCATTTTCTGAAGACACTAGAAGAGCTAGAGAATTGTTTCTTAAAGTTAAATGTAGGGATTTTTCTAAGGATGCTTCGTATTGAAAATCAGCAAAAATAAAAGTATCGATTATGAAATGGATATATATACAACTAAATGAAGCTATATATATATTGATTGCAGAAATAAATTTATAAATACACCAGGTGCCTCAGTAGTATTGAATACGGGGTCAAGCGCATTGAATATTTGTCAGAGACAATAATTCAACACACGACCCATCGTGCTACTGAGGCTTGTTAGTTCTTTGTGTATATTAACTTAATAATAACTCGTATTTTTTCGTACAACCACCTTTTTGTCAAACATCTAAGCATGTGTGTATAAAAATACAAGGCATTTGCTTTTGAAAGATCAGCAGACTCAAATCGTTATTTGCTTTTACATACCAAGCAATATTCTACACACATAAAAAATTTCAATTTTTTTTTCACCAAAGCACATTATAAACATAAATATGCATGTATGCACACAAACACTATACATACGTACCAGACAAGTAAACTCTGTGGAAAAAAATGTCGCACACTGATGATTACAAATATACTCTGATGTATGTATTTAGGCACCACGAAATAAGCCCCAATGAAATAAGCCCCAAATCGAAAAATGAAATAAGCCCCAAAAAATTTTATGAAATAAACCCCAAAAAAAATGAAATAAGCCCCAAACAAAATTTACGAAATAAGCCCCAAATAAAATGAAATAAGCCCCAAAAAATTTTATGAAATAAGCCCCAAATTTTTAAAAAATGAAATAAACCCCAAAAAAAATGAAATAAGCCCCAAATTTGTTAACTTTATGATGTAAGCTTAAGAAGAAATCATAAAATGCAAGAATTTTATCCTCAAAATTATATCGAACACCGGCTTCGCGTTCCAAGCATTCTCTGCATAACTGGCCTACGGCCGGGCGCAAGGAATTTATCCTCTATGGTATATCGAACACCGGCTTCGCGTTCCAAGCATTCTCTGCATAACCGGCCTATGGCCGGGCGCAAGAAATTTATCCTCCATGGTATATCGAACACCGGCTTCGCGTTCCAAGCATTCTCTGCATAACCGGCCTACGGCCGGGCGCAAGGAATTTATCCTCCATGGTATATCGAACACCGGCTTCGCGTTCCAAGCGTTCTCTGCATTACCGGCCTATGGCCGGGCGCAAGGAATTTATCCTCCATGGTATATCGAACACCGGCTTCGCGTTCCAAGCATTCTCTGCATAACCGGCCTACGGCCGGGCCCAAGGAATTTATCCTCCATGGTTTATCGAACACCGGCTTCGCGTTCAAAGTATTTTATGCATAACCGGCCTACGGCCAGGCGCAAGGAATTTATCCTCCATGGTATATCGAACACCGGCTTCGCGTTCCAAGCATTCTCTGCATAATTGGCCTACGGCCGGGCGCAAGGAATTTACCCTCCATGGTATATCGAACACCGGCTTCGCGTTCCAAGCATTCTCTGCATAACCGGCCTACGGCCGGGCCCAAGGAATTTATCCTCCATGGTATATCGAACACCGGCTTCGCGTTCAAAGTATTTTCTGCATAACCGGCCTACGGCCGGGCGCAAGAAATTTACCCTCCATGGTATATCGAACACCGGCTTCGCGTTCCAAGCATTCTCTGCATAACTGGCCTACGGCCGGGCGCAAGGAATTTATCCTCCATGGTATATCGAACACCGGCTTCGCGTTCCAAGCATTCTCTGCATAACTGGCCTACGGCCGGGCGCAAGGAATTTACCCTCCATGGTATATCGAACACCGGCTTCGCGTTCAAAGTATTTTCTGCATAACCGGCCTACGGCCGGGCGCAAGAAATTTACCCTCCATGGTATATCGAACACCGGCTTCGCGTTCCAAGCATTCTCTGCATAACTGGCCTACGGCCGGGCGCAAGGAATTTATCCTCCATGGTATATCGAACACCGGCTTCGCGTTCCAAGCATTCTCTGCATAACTGGCCTACGGCCGGGCGCAAGGAATTTACCCTCCATGGTATATCGAACACCGGCTTCGCGTTCCAAGCATTCTCTGCATAACCGGCCTACGGCCGGGCCCAAGGAATTTATCCTCCATG
This sequence comes from Lypha dubia, assembly GCA_947311025.1. Taxonomy (NCBI): domain Eukaryota; kingdom Metazoa; phylum Arthropoda; class Insecta; order Diptera; family Tachinidae; genus Lypha; species Lypha dubia. The sequence goes on along the minus strand of OX371261.1, from coordinate 62,075,258 downwards.
GTATATCCAACACCGGCTTCGCGTTCAAAGTATTTTCTGCATAACCGGCCTACGGCCGGGCGCAAGGAATTTATCCTCCATGGTATATCGAACACCGGCTTCGCGTTCCAAGCATTCTCTGCATAACCGGCCTACGGCCGGGCCCAAGGAATTTATCCTCCATGGTTTATCGAACACCGGCTTCGCGTTCAAAGTATTTTCTGCATAACCGGCCTACGGCCGGGCGCAAGGAATTATCCTCCATGGTATATCGAACACCGGCTTCGCGTTCCAAGCATTCTCTGCATAACTGGCCTACGGCCGGGCGCAAGGAATTTACCCTCCATGGTATATCGAACACCGGCTTCGCGTTCCAAGCATTCTCTGCATAACCGGCCTACGGCCGGGCCCAAGGAATTTATCCTCCATGGTATATCGAACACCGGCTTCGCGTTCCAAGCATTCTCTGCATAACCGGCCTACCTACGGCCGGGCGCAAGGAATTTACCCTCCATGGTATATCGAACACCGGCTTCGCGTTCCAAGCATTCTCTGCATAACCGGCCTACGGCCGGGCCCAAGGAATTTATCCACCATGGTATATCGAACACCGGCTTCGCGTTCCAAGCATTCTCTGCATAACCGGCCTACGGCCGGGCCCAAGGAATTTATCCTCCATGGTATATCGAACACCGGCTTCGCGTTCAAAGTATATTCTGCATAACCGGCCTACGGCCGGGCGCAAGGAATTTATCCTCCATGGTATATCGAACACCGGCTTCGCGTTCCAAGCATCCTCTGCATAACCGGCCTACGGCCGGGCCCAAGGAAATTATCCTCCATGGTTTATCGAACACCGGCTTCGCGTTCAAAGTATTTTCTGCATAACCGGCCTACGGCCGGGCGCAAGGAATTTACCCTCCATGGTATATCGAACACCGGCTTCGCGTTCCAAGCATTCTCTGCATAACCGGCCTACGGCCGGGCCCAAGGAATTTATCCTCCATGGTATATCGAACACCGGCTTCGCGTTCAAAGTATTTTCTGCATAACCGGCCTACGGCCGTGCGCAAGAAATTTACCCTCCATGGTATATCGAACACCGGCTTCGCGTTCCAAGCATTCTCTGCATAACTGGCCTACGGCCGGGCGCAAGGATTTTAGATCTATTTTACGGATATGAAATAAGCCCCAAATAAAATGAAATAAGCCCCAAAAAATTTTATGAAATAAGCCCCAAATTTTTAAAAAATGAAATAAGCCCCAAATAAAATGAAATAAGCCCCAAACAAAAAATTTGAAAATTTTTTGGGGCTTATTTCATTTTTCGATTTGGGGCTTATTTCATTGGGGCTTATTTCGTGCCACCATGTATTTATATGTATGTTAAAAATACTTTTGTATTTATCTTTTAAAATGTTGTATATTTGTCAATTTGTTTTTCATTTTAAAAATTGAAATATATGTACATAGGCTTGTAACTATATTTGAAAATAATAAACAGGTTATTTTATACATATATATATACATAATTGAAATGAGCCGTCGCTAAAAAGTATTTTGTCACCAGTAAAATAACTTTTCCTTTTATGAGGTGTTTTTTGATATGTATGTACATACATAAGTACCTATGTATGTAATAGGTCAATAACGAAGAATAAATAACTTACATAATTACTATTTGAACTAGCCCTACGTTAGAACAATGAATATTGTTTTAGCCTTCTCGAAATCGATAAACTGATACGTTCTGTTAGGCTGATTGGATAATCTAAGTAAGTACATATGTATGTACCTAATATGTATAATAGCTACATACATATGTATGTACATATGTAAGTATGTGTTAAAAACCCCCTAGTAATTTGAATTTTCATCTAAGCAAGTAGGTATGTACTAAGCTTTAAGCTAACTCAAAATAGTGTTGACTTTTCAAATATCAAATTATTACCTACAGTTAAAATAATAGGTAATTATGTGTGTAACAAATAACAATATACATATGTAGGTACTAAAGGTGAGCGCAAGATGTTAAAAAGTGTACATTATTGCATATTTTTGAAGCGCAAATATTGATTGTATTTGTATGGGAATATGACTAAACAGTAAATACAGAGAACAAGAGAGCAAACAACGCAAAAATCATTGCACCTCATTTGAGTGGACAGTTTTATCAAGTGTGCAAGAAATATGTTGTGCACTTCATATTGTTCAATAGTTCATTTTAATTAAACTTTTTTGAGAGTAAAATTTTTTATTTTTTAGAGAAAAATTTAAATTAGATTTTTTTATTCATTAATAAACGTAAAAAAATTCAAGCTACTACAGTTTCTAGGATGAGAAGAAATGAAATAAATGATTTTTGCAACAAAAATATATTAACTCAATTTTTGTTAGTTTAAAATTAATTTTTTAAATTTATCATATGAATTTTCTCCTAATTCTACAAAAAAATGTTAAATTGGTAAATAATTTTATCTAAGGTGTGATATACATATGTATGTATGTACATATGCATTTACTTATTATAATAATTAATACTTACATCTATATCCATAATGAAATAAAAATATACATGTACTTTCTAAATTAATTTTTTCTAATTTCAACCACTCAACGCGCGAATTAATATAAAATAACTAAAATGCAAAGTACAAACCGTTGCTTTTAACATCATTCATTTACAAACATGTTGTCTCCTATAACAGTATTTCATATCAAGAGACACTATTGAAACATAAAATTCAGTACTGAAATTTGATTTTAAGCAACAATAAATATTGCATTGGTTGGAAGAAGAATAAATGCTATTGTATGTTTATAATTTAAGAGAACAGCAATATTTGTGTACTCATGAAATCAAGTGCAAAAAAAAGAGAACAATTCATCATTGAACATTATGAAGTTAGTCCAACAAGACGTTTTATGCTCACGTTTAGTAGGTACCTACATAGCAATTATATCAATATGTATAACAATATCAACTTTAAATCCGTGCTGAAATGAAAGTTACAAGCCAACATAAGGCAAACATATGTATGTACATATGTATGTAAAAATGTGCGTATAAATATAAAACAAAGTTACCCATCAAACCAAAAACTTCGATTTTGTAACGAATTCGAAAGTTTCGATTTGTAAAAAAATGTCTTAACAATGTCGTTTAGACTATTCTTAATGTTTTCGTAATCATTTTTAATTGACTAAAGATCTGCACGTGATAAAACACTATTTATCTTGTAAATTTTATTAAATTTTTCTTGTTAATTATATTTATCTATTGAACTAAAAATATATATAGTATTATATATTATATATATATATATATTATATATATATATATATAAAATATAGTATTTTTCGGTTAATTGACCCTACGGTTAATTGGTTTCTACGCTTAATTGAACCACATGATCGGGCAAAAAAATATTGCATACGAAAACACATGTAAATTTCCTCGGATAATTGAACTCGGTTAATTGATTTTCCCGCTTAATTGGTTCAAAATTCATGTCATCAAAAATAAATTTCCTCTTACTTTTACCCGGTTAATTGCATTATTATTGAAAAATAATCTGGCATTTTTGCACATACATATTTGACATCATTTGTGAAAAAATTTGTGTTTAACCCTTATGTGCGCACCTAGGTACCCGGGTACCTTTGGTGTTTTCAGCCAAACATTTTTCATTGAAGTTGATAAAATGCATATCTGAAACTTTTTGAGAACTACTAACTTTTAAAAAAGAATGTTTTTTTGCAGCCGTACAGCAAAATTTTTTTTTGTAATTTGTGAGAGAGACCAATTTGTTCTTATTACCCTTAAATGCGCACCAAGGTAACCGGGTACCTGTACGTGTTTTATATGGGAATGCGGCCATTGTAAGTATATTTTTGGAAGTTGTAGGTAGTTCTGCATAAATAAATAAAAGCATATATAAAATATAAACGTAAACAATTTATTTCATGAAATTAGAAAACAGAAACATAAAAAAAACTAAAATTCAATAAATAATAAAAGCAAGAGACATAAAATTTTAGTGCCGATCTTTTGGGCAGTTTAAACACATTGGTCGACTGATGGAATGTTCATTGCAAATTGGCTTTGAACAGCCGATACAAGCTTTGCGAGTTTTTCTCTGCTTCATACGTAGCTGCGAGCATATAAGTAAATAAAATTCTAAATTATTTTTATATTTTTTAAAAATTTTATATTTATTTATTTATTATTTAGAGGAGAAGACTATGTCTTCTTTATCCCTTTAGTATTTCTAATTATTTAATTTGCCGGAAGACTATGTCTTCTTATTCGGACTTCTTATTATTGATTACTTACTAATTAATTAACAATTTAAACTTAATGTTAAACTTTATATAAACTTAAGAATTGTCGAACAGCAATCATCACCTTGAATGCAACGTGAGCTGTTCCAATTGCATTCAGTGCAAATAGGTCGTCAGCACTTTTAATAAATGTTGTAACAAAAAATTCGTGAATTAAAATTTAAATGGAAATGTGTCAGCAATTGAATTGCGACAGAGGAGATTGAACTTTATTAAAGTAAGTAAAATAATTATTAATTGCAACTAACGGAAATGTGTCAGCAATTGAACTTTTATTAAAAATAAATATGTTAATTATTAATTTGATTGTCCCCAATCATTCAAAAAAATGGGATATTGTTCAATCTAGGAGGTTTGACTGGAGCTTCAAGTTTTATTGGATTTTGAGGGTCGGAAATAGTTTGTAAACTGAGTGCATTCGGGGTTAACTTGCTACTAATGACTGGATTTTGGGGTTCCCAAATTACTACTTTTCCGGTGCGTTTAAAGAGAAAACTCAGACACGCAATTAATATGATTATTAGACAAAGTATCGTGGATATTGACCAACCTCCGATTTCTAGGTTTTTTGGATAGTTGAGATTGTCTCAGTGTTGTTGATTTGAAATTCGTTTAGAGCTTCGAGCGATAAGAGATTGATATGGTCAATTTCGAAAGGAGTTGGTTGTAGTAATGCGGGTATCACTTTTAGAGGAGAAGCCTCTATATTACTGAAAGTTCTATTGTTAGCTTTTATGGTACTGTTGTGAAATTTAATGAGAAAAGTTCCAGATAAAGATCGATATGTTTCATCTATGTAAATGGATCCATTGTAACCATTTAGTAAGATCACGCCAGACTCAATTTCTTCAATTGGTGAAATGTCATGATTATTGCTCGTTACACATGAAGAGTTTCTATTATTTATAATATTAGGGATACAAGTATTATTTGTTATGTCAATTATTTGATTTTCTTTACAAATCATAATATCGTTATATTCTTCACATTTTTCTTTAATAGCATAAATTGTTTTTTCATTTTTTAAAATTTCCAGGAATTCAAGTTTAATTACATATGTTTTCTTTTTTACTGGTCTTAAAATTACATTTTCATACATTTCCTTTTTTGTCAATGGTACTTTAACCATGTAAAATATTTTATTATAATTATTTTTGTTATACAAAACTGACACTTTGGCAAATTGAAGTGCCTCTTCTGGGTTTACAAAAGGAATGTGTTCTTCTTCGATTTTTTTCATAGCTACTTCGATTTCTTTTTTATTTAGTATTAATGGGTTTACAATTCCAATTTTTGCCCATTCTATTCCATTTTCAATATTTATTAACTCTTCCTTGACTAATCTTATTCTATTTTGTAAATTAATAACTATTTCATTTTCTAAGTAAACACTCCTTTTTTACAACGTTTGCCATTTTATTAATAATTTCGGTTAAGTTGTTTATTCTTTTATTGAAAGCTTCATTTACATAAAATTGTTTATTGTTATTTTTATTTAGTTCGTAAACGTTATTAGTTAATATTTCAAAGTCGTCATGATCCGGAGACCCTGCGACGTATTTCCATATTGTTCCCAAAGCGTTTATGGCTCTTTTATTTCTTGTTAGGGGTTTTAGATTTTCTAGGATGTTGTTAATTTGGGTGAATTCATGATTGAGGATAGGGTATAGGTTATGGTTATTTGGGATTTTTTGTTGGATAAAGGTGTGGGTGTTGGCTATGGATGTTGCGTATTGTTCCAGATCTATTGGATGAATAATAGTGAAGGTTCCCTGCTGAATTTTTGCTGTACCCTTATTTATGGTGACAACGTAGGAGGACGTGTAATCCATGATTTGGATTTCCGTCAGTGCGTAGGGTAAGCATAATCTGGAAAAATAAGTTATTGTCTTTTAATGTTACTTTTATAAACAATTCTGCCTGACATTGTTAATACAGTTGTATTTCGGTCTTCTTTGACTATTTCTTTTTTATATTTTGGGGTTAATTTTGAACCCAATTTCTTGTTGATCCTAACGAAAATGTTCTCTCCTGGTAAATAAGTTTTGGGTGCTTGTCTATTTTTGTTATGGTAGTCCAGGTCTTGTTTTTGTTTTTCAGTCAAACGATTTATTATTTCTTGTTTTTCCAAAATTGTTTTTCCTGGGTCACTATTAAAGTTTTTATTAAAAAATATGTCAATCGGTCTTTTACCAGTGGTAGAATGGATTGATTTATTGTATTCGTATAATGTTTTGGTGAGTAAGTCATGGAATGAATTGTGAAGTTTGTCTGACTTAAGACATCTCATCATCTCGGAAAGAGTAGAGTGAAGTCTCTCTACTTGGCCGTTGACGGTACTAGCGTAAGGGGGTGTAGTGTAGGTTTGTATGCCGAATTGGTCTTTAAGAAGGAAGTTTATCGTTACGGAATTTAGTGATTTTTCATTATCTAAGACTATAAACTTGGGGGTGCCAAATGCTAAAATTATTTCTTTCAATGGTTCTTTAATGTCTTCAACTGCCTTTGATTTCAGAATTTTTCCTAAGGCGTATTTGGAAAATTTATCTATTGCTGTGAGTACTAGGTTTCCTTCAGTTGAATAGATGTCAATGTGAACAATCTCTCCAGGATTTTTTGGAATTGGTGTAGGCTGAAATTGCGGTTTGTTGGGTCGACGATCATATTTTTGTTCTTTACAGGTTTGACAATTTTTTACTATCCTTTTGGATTTTTCCATCATTTTGGGGAAGTAGTACTTTTGTATTACCTGATTTTTGTTTTCGTTGGCATTTCTATGAGCTCTTCGGTGTTCATTAATCAATATTTCTTCTTGCTCTTTTTCACTTACAATATCTTTTACTTGTGACTGAGTGAATGTTACTTTGAAGTTTTTAAAGTGTTCGGGATAGAATTCTTGAATTACCCCCATAATTGCTTCGGTAGTAAATAAACCGTTGATTACGCTGGGGTTAAGATATTTTTTAAAAATTGATATTAAGGTGTCTTTAGTGTAAAAAGGTTTTTTAATAATGTGCCTATGGCAAGTTGGGAATGGAGTTTCGAATTTGTAGTTGTCTTCGTTACTAACTAAGATATGGAGTTGGTTCTTAAAGACGTTAATTGGACATTCTCTTGCGGGGATCATATTATCTGAGGAACTTTCATCGCTATGTTGTGTTGCTGTCATCGAATTTATCTGTGGTGGTCTAGATAGTGAATCTGCAACTACGTTTGTTCTGCCTGGCTGATATTTGAGTTCGTAGTTATACTCCTCTAAGATGGACTTCCATCTTTTCATCTTGCTGTTTGTGTTCTTGCTACTGAGGGCATACGTCAAAGGTTGGTGGTCCGTATAAATGTTTACTTTCCCAGAACCGTACAGGTAATTTCTCAACGAATTGAGGGCCCATATTATCGCTAGCATTTCTTTTTCATTGGTAGCGTAATTTTCTTCAGTTTTGCTGAGCGTTCTTGAAAGGAAGGTAATGAGCTTTCTGTTTTGCGAAAGTACTGCGCCTATCGCATAATCAGAGGCATCTGTTGTCAGATCAAAGCCTTTTTAAAAATCGGGGTGAGATAACATGACATCGCCGGAGATGAGTGAATTTTTTAATATCTGGAATGCGTCCAAAGCATTTTGATCTAAAGTAATTTTTAAATTTTTGGACGCGTTTTTCGAAATGCGTCCTTCCTCCCCTCTTAAAAGGGATGTCAGGGGCTTGGCAAGCTTCGCATAATCCTTGATGAAGCGACGGTAATAACCTGACATGCCTAGAAAACTTCTCAGGTCTTTTAGGGTTTTCGGTGGTGGTATTTTGGCTATTGCTTCTATTTATTTTGGTTGGCTTTAATTCCTGCGGCTTCTACGATAAATCCCAGAAATTCAACTTCTGTTTTGAGAAATTCACACTTGTCTAGTTGAATTTTGAAATTTGCCGATTCTAGTGTTTTGAATATTTTTCTGAGGTTTTCGAAGTGTTATTTCTCAGTTTTTGAAAATATGATAATATCGTCTATGTAGACGTAGCAGATTTTCCCTATGTGGTCTCTCAAGACATCGTCCAGAGTACGTTGGAATATTGAGGGAGCATTTTTTAGTCCGAATGGGAGTCGTACAAACTCAAATTTCCCGTTATTAACTGAAAAGGCGGTTTTCTCTACGTCACATTCCTTTAAAGGAATCTGGTGGAAACCACTCTTTAAGTCAATAACCGTAAAGTACTTGTTTTTACCTAGATTTGCTAGAACTTCATTAATTTCTGGAATGGGATACCTATCGGCCACAGTTACTGCGTTCAGTTTCCTGTAATCGATGACCATTCTATATTTTTTCTCTCCGGATGCGTCCATTTTTTTCGGAACGATCCAAACAGGTGCATTATACGGAGATCTGGAAGGTCTGATAATTCCGTCATTTAAGAGTTCATTAATCTGTTTTTCTACCTCACTTTTCAATGCCATGGGATAGGGGTATGATTTAGAATAAATTGGTGAATCTGAATGTGTTCGGATTTCCCCTTGAACTCGAGAAGTGAATGTAAGTTTCTTGTTGGGATCCGTGAATAGGTTGGGATGCTCGTTTATAGTTTGATCTAACTGAAATTTTTGAGTTTCGTTCGTATGATTTGTTCTGAATTCCATTTTATTAACTGATTGGGAAGTGTGTTGATGAATTTTTATTCTAGTTGTATTGTTTATTAACAAATATTCTTTTTTAATATGGATAGTTGCATTTAGTTCTTTTAAACTATCATGACCAAGGATGCCATGAAACGATTTCAAAGAAGGTAGGATGAAGAATTTTATATGGTGGTCGGGTAAATTGAATAAAGTTGCGAATGTGTGGTGCGTAATTTTAATGTCTCCAGATACTGAATTTGCAAAAAAGGTGTTTTCGTTTTTGATAGGATTGCTAACGAGGCATGGTTGAATGTAGTTTTTGTTAGATCCAGTGTCTATAAGAATTTTTAGAATTTTACCATTCTTCGCTTTGCACTCAAAATACGGGAGCGAAGAGTTTGTTAGCCTAAAAAATGGATATCTGTGAAATTTTGAGTGGGTATTTCATCTTGTTGATCTTGATCATAGGATTCGGCGTACTCGTCAATCCCTTGGTTTTGGATTAATTGCTCGTATTCAGTTTCATTATAATTTCCAGCTTGTTCGTCCTGGTAATTCGGTACAGTGGAAAGATCTTGTCTACTTTCTATATGAAAATTGCGTTGTTGTTTATGTGGTGGTGGAACGTAGCTTAGGGATGGAGGTCTTTTGTTATTAAATTGGGGTTGATTAAAAGGACGTGGTCTGTTTTGATAATTTACGTTTCTTGTTTGAATTGATTCGTCAACTTCCATAGGTTGAGGCCTTTGAGGTTTCGGTGCAACTGGTCTTTGTGGTTGAAAATTTTGTTGAAAAGCTTGGTGCGATTGAAAACGCGGTTGGGGATTTTGTCGAAAGTTAATGTTGGGGATGGTTTGACGATTTCGGAATGCATTTTGTTGCATATTATTCATTGGTCTATTGTATTGGTTAAAATTTTGAAATGTCAATTCTGGATAAAAGGGTTGTCTATGAATTGTATTTGCATCGCGTATTGGAAGGGGTGGTGGTTGACGTTGTCTATGATTTTGATGTTTATTCGCGTATTCTGTCCTGTAGTTTTGATTTTCTAGTTTTAAGCAGAGATGTAATGCTTGCGGGAGATCCGCAGGCTCACGGATGCCAAGGAGTCTTGGTAGATCTCCATTTAGGCCTCTAACAAAAGTGTCTAGGGCTTTGTCCCTATAGGTTTGCGTTAAAAGGCGCAAGGACTCTTGGCCGATTTCCATGCAACCAATTTTATTTAGTATGAGGGACAAATGCGTGTAAACTTCTTGATAAAATGTTTGGATGGTATTTCTTCCTTGAATTAAGGAAGTCATCTGATACTCAAGCGTCCCTAAATCTCGTTTGTCTGCGTAATGCATAGAAAGGCATTTTACAATGCAATTCCAATTTAATGGAGTATTGTAGGATTCTAAGGCAATGTCAGCGTTGCCTGTTATTTTCTTTCGGATGACGCTTAATATACCATAATATTTAGGTGTGCCTTTGCTTGAATCGTAAATTTGCAACACTCTATCCACGCTTTTTTTCCATGAGTTAAATTCCATGGGGTTACCCGAGAAATCTCTAAGACTTCTTACTATATCGGGTATTTTATCTAATTCACTCAAGTCATTTCTATATCTGTCTTCAATGTTTTGGTCTGTCCCGTGGTTAAGGTCATTATTTGGATTCATAAGAGATTGAATTATGTTTCTGCATTGTTGCGCGCAAATAGCGGCTATTCTGTTTTCTACTTTTTCGTTGAGTTGCGCTGCTGGATTTGGAGCGTTAAGAACGGGAGGTCTTACTAGGTTATTGGGGTTAGACATGATTTTTCGCAAATTTTGGGAACAATTTTTGTGAGATAAAAAAAATTCTATTTTATGATTTATAAAAATTGGTACACAGTAAATAAAAGATTTCTTCCTTTCTTATTATTTTGTTTTATTTTCTCTTCTTCTCTCTTTTTTTTTATATAAGGGTGGTTTTTGTTACTTATGAAATAACTTAAAAATACTGTGAAATATAATGACTTACAGTATAAGGTGAATTGGACACATTATGTTGACTGACTGATGTTATTCTGTTGATCTTGTTGCAACTATCGATGTCGGCCAGATATTTGAATGGTTGTCTTCTATGGTGCAGCTTTCAATGGCAAGGGCAAAGCTGTTGTTGAATATTATGCTTTTAGATTTTTTCTAAAGTTTTTATTACCTTTATTTAATTCTGTTTCATTTGTTGTTAAAAATTCTTTTGGTTAGTGTTCTTTATTATGTCTTTGTTACTTTTTAATTAATATAGTTTTATAATATTATTTTTTAGTTATTATATTTTTTATTTGTTCGCCGTTCTTTTTATTTGTTGTGTCTATTTTCTTACTTTAAATTGTAAACTTATTAAACTATACCGTCCCGATCATGCGAATTTTGTCCTTTTCGTACTTCTACTAAGGATTCACTTATGACACTTTATACGGACGGTCGCCTGCGGACGGACACTTACAGGCTTATTTTTTTTATTTTAGGGTTCTTTTAGTACATTCTATTCTATTTTTGTACCGGTTGCTCGGGCGCCAGTAAATAAAATTCTAAATTATTATTATTTTTTAAAAATTTTATATTTATTTATTTATTATTTAGAGGAGAAGATTATGTCTTCTTTATCCCTTTAGTATTTCTAATTATTTAATTTGCCGGAAGACTATGTCTTCTTATTCGGACTTCTTATTATTGATTACTTACTAATTAATTAACAATTTAAACTTAATGTTAAACTTTATATAAACTTAAGAATTGTCGAACAGCAATCATCACCTTGAATGCAACGTGAGCTGTTCCAATTGCATTCAGTGCAAATAGGTCGTCAGCACATTTAATAAATGTTGTAACAAAAAATTCGTGAATTAAAATTTAAATGGAAATGTGTCAGCAATTGAATTGCGACAGAGGAGATTGAACTTTATTAAAGTAAGTAAAATAATTATTAATTGCAACTAACGGAAATGTGTCAGCAATTGAACTTTTATTAAAAATAAATATGTTAATTATTAACTTATATGACAACTTCCTACAACTGGAATACGACCACTTTTGTCCTTTTTTTGTAAGCTGGATATGGGCGATGTTACAGTTTCAGAGTCTTGGGTATAAAAAATTTGTATTGCGGATGCCGTCGATGACTGTGAACTTATTTTTGTATTTTTAGCACGTTGTTCTATGTTTTCCTGACACAGATCAATGCTTAAATCTTTTAAAAATTTTCTACGACGATCAGTAGACTTATGTTGAGTATTAAATTCCATATATATAATATATGATGCTAATGCTGCTGTATCAATAACATTGAAAAATAGTGACAACGGCCATCGACTTGTTCCGCGTTTGCACGTATAAGGTAAGAAAAAATGTATAATATATCTGTTGCCAAGGTTTTAACTAGATATTTAGTGCCAAAATGCTTGTTTTCTACGTAACTTCCATATAGGTACCCAGGTACCTTGGAGCGCATTAGAAGGTGTTTTTTTTTGCCGCGCACATAAGGGTTAAGTTTATGTTTTTTTTGTAAAACCAATATATGAATTGTTTTTTATTTAGTTTATAAATTTTATTTTTTTGTAAAACTCATGTGCACACAAATAGTGCATTTAATAGTACATATGTACCTACAATAATAAATACCTGCGATACACATAAGTATATGTACATTTTTTTCTGATACTTGCCTTTTTTTTGTTTAAGGTAAAAAAAATTACACATTTGCGATTTCTTTTAATTCATTAGTATGTAGTTTCAATTATGCGTGATTTCTGTAATTGAACAAATTGTTCAATTAAACGGGATTCTTGTAATTGAACGAATTGTTCAATTAAGCGGGTATCGGCTAATTGGTTCCCCGGTTAATTGAACAAAAAGTTGTGCAAATTTTGAAGTGCAATTAACCGAAAAAGACTGTATTAATGAACTTTACCTGATTTTGCAATACTTACTTAATAATTAAATTTTTTAAACAAATGTTTCTCTTCACAAACTCAATTTAAAACTTGTAAACATCAAATAGGTATAACTTCAGACATAATACAGAAATGTCTTACGGTAGAAAAACAAAATAAATATTTTTTTGTATTATTGCCCATGCGCCCAACCATACGTACAAATATATATTATATAATTATATGTATGTATATATATATGTATGTATGCCTGAATGTTTTCATAAAAAGGGCATACCCTGCAGTTTTAAAAGTAGAAGTTTAATCGAAATCGTTAAGTATTTCCCTAACGAAAATCCGACTAAATACTACAGTGGCCACAAGTAATGCAAGAGTTCGCCTTTGACTCTCTCACACATATACATGTAAAAAAAGTGTTTTTAAAGGTAAAATGAGCAGAAGTCAACTAAAACGTTGCATAAAAAAAGAAAAAGAACAATTAATTGAATATTTTATAACTATTGAAAAATAAATTTGATGAATAAACAAATATCTAAAAAAAAAAAATTAAATTTCTGTAGTATTTTCATTTAGGAAATATCATTGTTGATCTAACTGGTACATTTTGACTAGAGAAATAGTTGGGAGTTGCTCACCAGTGATCTCATCGGTCAGATCGTGTCATGTGATTACCGTCAATGTCATCCGTATGTTAAAATCGTCAGTCGAGTGCATTGCTAGTTGTTAGGCTGGTAGTTAGTGGAAATGGCTGGTAGCTCGCGAAATAGTTAGACATTCGCTAGCTACGCCGACTGCAGGGTATTTAAAATACTTGCAAACAATAATATTTATACACACAGAAGCAGAATTACTTATATATGTATGTAAGTATTTGTGTTGAAAATGTTAATGTTTGTTGAATTTTAAAGTTCTAACTAAGCTTGATGGTGATCTGATACATATATTTGAGCTATCCATGAATAAATAGTAAAAGCTGTCGATGGATGTTGAAAAAATTTCCATTATCTTTATTTTATGTATGTACCTATGTACGTACTAGTAATGTTACGAATACTCGTATTCGATTTTTCGACTATTTGCTTATTTTAATATATTTTTATTCGTATTCGACAAGTAAGTATTTTGTTACCAGAAATTAAACATTTTTCCTTTTATGGGATGTTTGATTCATATAAATTAGATTATTTCTAAACAAAATATGTTTCAATCAGCCGGTTTTCTTTTAAGCAAATGCAAGCAAGTGCTTTGAGATTGATAAAAAATAATAAATAACAATTTTTATTTTCAATTAAGCGATTTTTACATATAAACAGTGCGTTCTTATCCGAATTCGACTTTATACACATATATTTACCGTGTAGTACCTACACCATACCATAGCGTTTTAATTTACTTTAGCAAAAATAAAATTTTGGTTCTGAGTTTTGATTACATATATACAATTTTATAAACCTTTCAAAAATAAATTTAAAATAAATACTTATGTGCTCCAGTATTGAACTGAGGAGTCGCTCACTATAATTCTACCCACTAACCATTGTGCTACAGAGGCTTGTTAGTGTTGAATGTGTATTAACTTAATTATAACTTTACGTATTTTTTCGTACAAACCCCTTTTTGTCACACATCTACGCATGTGTGTATAAAAATACAAGGCATTTGCTTTTGAAAGATCAACACATTCAAATCGTTATTTGCTTTTAACATACCAAGCAGTGCTGCCACGACCAAAAAAATATTACAACCAAATTTTTTGAAAAAGTTACCAAATGTGAAAAAATAACCAAATTTAAAATGCATTTTTTATTAAAAAAAAAATTAAAATTTATTTAAAGTTGCATTACATACAGTTTATTTGCATTTTATACATAGTTAAATAATTCATACTAATTCATACTAATAGTAAATGAAAAGGAGAAACTTAAATTGAAATCAGTTTTTGTTTATTTGAGCCCTTATTCGTAAAAATAGTTTTTTTATAGGAGTTAAACCTGCCAAATGTTTATACAAAATTCATTTGATTGAAAGTTTATAAATTAAAATTTTTTTTGAATAGGATCATTACAATAAACAAAATTTGTACTGCACATTTATAAAAAAATAAGAAAGGAAAAAAAGAAATTTTTTTTTACATATTAATAAAATTAATAAGTGAAAAACATAACAAGAAACTTAAATTTAAACAAACTTTTTAAAGTGTTTATTTATTTAAAATAAGCAATATTTGTACTTCAGAAAAATATGTAATTGTTTTACAAAATTTTTCTTTTAAATCAAAAAATCAATAGATTTACAATTCACAGTATTGAGATTAGAAATTATATACGAATTTTCAATTCATATCTTTGGCAGACCATAAATAATGGGCAACATTTTGATTTTTGCACAACTGTTTCGATTGGATAATATTGTTAATAGTTTTAAAATCAAGACTATTACGAAATTTGGTTTTGTTTAAATTAAGCTGTGAAAACATTCTTTCGGCTGCAGCAGAACTGTGTGGCAATGATAATAAATTTTGTACGAAATAAAAAAGTTGTTCGAAAGTTTTTTCGTTCATCCCATTTTTGCTTTGAAAGTTGTCAGGTCTAGATAGATGTGAATCATTGAATATTTTTTGATAACACAGAGCAGATCATTTAGTAGTACGGAGAGGTGTTGACAGTGTTGGGACCCAATCGTACTATGAACAGGTAATTAAAAATTTTAAAAATTGTTTCAAAGTTTAACAAGTTATATATATAGTTAAAAAATATTCAAACGAAAAACAGTAAGCAAAATGAAAAAATATTCGCATCTCACATTGAAAAATAAAATGACCAATTTTGGTTAGAAATAACAAAAAACGGCAGCTCTGATACCAAGCACTATGCTACACACATAAAAAATTTCAATTTTTTTTTCACCAAAGCACATTATGTATGTATGCACACACATCGTTTTTAGAACACTATACGTACAAGACAAGTAAACTCTGTGGAAAAAAATGTCGCACACTGATGATTACATATATACTCTGATGTTATGTATGTATGTTAAAAATGCTTTTGTATTTATCTTTTAAAATGTTGTATATTTGTCAATTTGTTTTTTATTTTAAAAATTGAAATATACATACATACATACATATGTACATAGGCTTGTAACTACATATATTTGAAAATAATAAACAGGTTATTTTATACATATATACGAGTATATACATATATATATACATATATACATAATTGAAATGAGCCGTCGCTAAAAAGTATTTTGTCACCAGTAAAATAACTTTTCCTTTTATGAGGTGTTTTTTGATATGTATATACATAAGTACCTATGTAATAGGTCAATAACGAAGAATAAATAACTTACATAATTACTATTTGAACTAGCCCTACGTTAGAACAATGAATATTGTTTTAGCCTTCTCGAAATCGATAAACTGATACGTTCTGTTAGGCTGATTGGATAATATTCATAAGTACATACATATGTACATACTATGTACCTAATATGTATAATAGCTACATATTTCTATCTCAAGATGTCTAGATTCCATTTCTATTTTAAAATTCTGCAAACGGTTAAAAATTAATAAAGATGCAGGCTGCTGAATATGGAATTTTTAGTGCCAATAAATAAGTGAACCGGAGTGTATATTGCGCTCTTGAGTATAACATATATGTATACAAAGAACTTACTTAATTTTTTTACAAACACTTTTTTCTAGTGCAGTAGTGAAAGGTTTTAACTATTTATTATACCGTAGAACAAAATCAGCGAATTACAGTGTCCTACCGACTTATTCTAGAAAAAGGATTCACGTATATCAATATTTTTAAATTAACAACAACTTTCGGTATATGAGTTAAAATAAGTTAAAAATATTTTCGCCCGTTAGTTTGGCCTTCACTTAGTTCTTACTTAGCGAAGTATACTTTTGTCATATTTATATAACAAAGGATATACAGGCTTATTATATTCTGCGAATCACATATATGTATATGCATTGGTGAAGGGTATATAAGATTCGGCACAGCCGAATATAGCACTCTTACTTGTTTTATTTCAATTTATATTTATTGAATAAAAATTTTAGACAAAGGTGATCACAATTAAATGTATTAAAGTTTTGTTTTCGCTCATAATTATATTCAATAGGTCTCCTTAAATAATTAACTATTTCAATTGGAGGTTGTAAGTTTCCAAAGCTATCAAAATATTCCTTATAGTTGTGATTTTTATAATAAACAACCCAATGAGTTCCAGGACCGTGAAAATTATCTAAATTAACAATACCACATTCTTGAAGTAATGGCTTTTTAGGTAAACGTTCACGCATAAAAACTCCTCTAAATTTACTTTGTTTTTTACCATATCTCATCAAATCTAGATCGGTTATTGGTCGATTGGGTAGTTCTTTTAGAAGTTTTATGGAGCTGGGTTATATCCAGACATATATGGTTTAAGCTATAAACCTCTCTCCATGGTAATTGATTTCATTTGTTTATTATGTCTAGTAGCCTCTGCTAGTTGCTCTTTTCCATTTTTTATATCATTAAAAGCCTTAATAATAGCTGACCCACCTGAAGCCAAACCTCCAAGTGCTGACAAAGCTGTTAGGATTGGAATAGTTGGAAGAATTCCACCGATTTTTGGCATTGGTATAACTCTCGGTATAGCGATATTAGCTCTCTTCTTCCCTTTAAAGTTTGAATTACCGGCTTTTCGCGCTATTGTAAAAGCAGCATTTAAATTGTTTGTTTTTTCGTTTCTCAAGAGTTTTAGAGTATTTTTAACCGATGTTGAAAACAATTTTTTCTCACATGCTTTTATCTTTTTACAGTTTCTCTTCTTCGATTTTTTATATATACGAGTTTCAGTATTCATACCTAACTCAAATTTTACTTTTGCTTTTATTTACGAACCAAGCGTGCGCTCGTTCTTTGAAACCACTATATATTGATTTTACTCGTTGCCAGGCTTTTTCAGCTAATATTTGATCTGCTTGATTGCTTTTATTAATATTATTTGTTTGTGAATAGGTAATGTCGTTCTCTCTACAAGCTTCATCTAATAAATGTATCCCCTTATCTTCAGAAACATATATATATATATATTTTTTTTTTTGTTTTTTTTTACAATTTTATTATTTATTGAATCTTCAATTATAAATTGAAACATCAATAAGTTCTTCAAATCTTAAATCTAAATAATAAAAAATGTTAAATATATGTTTAGCCAGTGCTAAACAAAATTTTTAATTTCAGCGGTTGATTTTTGTTGATTTACATATCTCGTGTACGGCTAAGAGAAAGAGTATCCCTCCTCCTCAGCCGGGTGTGGCCACTATACTGTACAATATTGCGCAGTAGTGGATTTGGGTGCAACTCAAGTTTTTTTACATATTTTTTCGCGTTTTTAAAAATACTGTCTTTACCAACGGAACATCAAGATCTTTATGAATTCGATGATTTCTGACATAGCAGGGGGCTACTCTAATTGCACGTAGAATTTTATTTTGTCTCCTTTGAATTTTTTCTACACTCGATGCTGAGGCAGGGCCCCATAACTGGATTCCATAGGACCATATTGGTTTCAGGATCGCGTTGTATAATAGAAGTTTACAGTCTAGGCTTCGTATAGAATTCCTTCCAATAAGCCAATTCATTTGGGCTGCTTTTAATTTTATTTGTGTCAACTTTGCGTCTATATGCGGTTTCCACGTCAAACGACGATCAAGATGAACGCCCAGATATTTTACTACAGTGTGTTGCTGTATAAACACGGTGTTGATTTGTATAGGCGGGCATGTTTCCCTGTGCAATGTAAAAGTGACGTGTACACATTTCTGCTCATTAACTTTTATCCACCATTGTTTTAACCATGTTTCCAGTTTTGATACGTACCCTTGCAAATTCCGGGAAGCTTCTACAGGATTTTCATGAACGCTTAAAAAAGCTGTATCATCAGCATATGTTGACGTGTGAATGTTACTGCTTAACGGTAAATCAGAGTAAAGGAACGAAGATGCTGCCTTGAGGGACTCTGGCTTCGATCGACTGCTGAGGGCTTAAAAAGTTACCTTTGCGAACTATAAATTTTCATTCCATTAGATAGATTTTTAAAAGCTCTACGATGTTTGCGGTTAGATTTTGTGTTAATTTGTGTATTAGGCCTTCGTGCCATACTTTGTCGAAGGCTTGTGCAACATCTATAAAGAGCGCTGAGCAATATTTCTTTTTTTCAAAAGTGTCTCTAACAACATTAACAAGTCTGTGTGTTTGTTCAATAGTGATATGTTGTCTGCGAAAACCGAACTGATTATCTTGAATGCATCCATTACTAGTCACTATAGGCATAAGTTTGCTCATATACAGCTTTTCAGAAAAGTTTTGAAATGTTGGGCAATAAACTAATAGGCCGATAGGATTCAACCTTCGTATGATCCTTGCCGGGCTTTGGTATCATATTAATAATCGAAACCTTTCATTCTGCCGGATGGTATTGCAGCCGTAAAACACCATTAAAAATGAATAGTATTATTCTTTTTGCAATATAAGGTAATTCTTGAAGCATTTTGTTGTTTATTTTGTCGGTACCTGGTGTTTTTTGGTGTTAAGACTAGTAATGGCCTTTTCAATCTCCACAATGTTGAATTTTAGCGATATTTCTGGTAAAGAGATGATTGGTGGCAGTTCAACCATATCAGCAAAAATATTAGGAGTAAATACTTTTTTTAAGTGTTTAGGGAAAAGAGCACCTTTTTCAGCATCAGTTCTTCCCAGTCACCATTAGAAGATGGTAATGGAGGTTTGCATATCACCGGCCTTTTACGAGTAAGATCTCTGGCCGCACGCCACAGCGAATAATCTGTTTGTGGTGTTGCATCTAGTTCTTGAAGAAATTTTAAGAGGGAAGCAGTTTTTTGTGTTTGAAAAACTTTTCTAAGTTGCTTGGTACACTCCCTAAGTTTTTATTTTAGCTGGGGCGATCTGCAACATTGCCATTCTCGTCGAGCTCTCCGTTTTCCGGTCAATAGCCTTTCTATATCCAAACAAAAAATATTGTTAAATCTCACTTGTTGATTTGTTTGACTTGAAGAAGCATTAAGAGCAGCTTGTTTAACATGTCCTTCAAGCAACCAAATAGAGTTATCTATGTCAGAAGGTGTTATCAGCGGCATATTTTCCGAGCAATGTGCGCTCAAACATTTTTTGTATTGCAACTACTTAATACGTGCAGGTGTCAGCGGTGTTGGTGTTACAGTTGTATGCGACTATATAGTGACTATAGTAGGCGAGTGATCTGAAGATAAATCCAGAGATTCTTCAACTTTAATAATTTCGATGGCCACACCTTTCACTATTTCAAAGTCGATAACATCAGGAATTTTTTGTCGATCTGTAGGCCAATATGTTGGCTGCCCACTTGAAACTACATTCAAACCCATTTTAGATATTGTGTTAAGCAACACACGACCCTTAGGAGTGATTAAACGTGAAACCCAGAATGTGTGCTTAGCATTGTAATCACCAGCTGCTGGAAAAGGGGGCCCAGTAAGTTATAAAAATCCATACATTGGCTCTCTGTAATTGAAAATCTGGGGGGGAGTAGACAGATGATAATAATTTTCAATATAAATATTTGTTGCTTGAAGATATTCTTCAAAAAAATCAGGTATTAAGTAGTGTTTAATTCGCGATTTTATTATAATTCCCGAGCCACTACAAGCTCTACCTCGAGAGTCCTTGGTGTCGTAGAAATTATATCCAGTAATTTTAAACTAGCTTCGAGACGTCAAATGAGTTTCTGAGATAAGCATAACATCGATTTGTTTACCCAGAAGAAAATATTCTATTTCGTTTTTATGTTGGCAGATGCCGTTTGCATTCCAAAAACAAATTCTTAAGTTCATGGTTACTTCAATACAGCCTGCAACAAGGTAGACTGCATTTTCAACATTTCCTGCATCATACAGGACATGTTAAGAGTAAATGTCTTTACTGTTTGTATTAGGCTCTCTATCGAGGGTTTAATACGACTAAAATTAGGCCCTGATTCTTTATTTACTGGTACAGTTTTAAAATATTAGCGTATGAAAATTGACCGTATTGTTGTTGTTGGGCATTAGTCGTGTTAGACTTCAAAACATTAGAATGGTGATTCTGGCTATTAGACGGTTGATGTAACTGTGGCTAGTTAAAAAGGGTTTTAGTCTGAGCGGGAGTACCATTAGTTTTTTTGGTTTGACGAGCTCTTCAAAATCGAATATAGAGGGCAGCCCCTGTAGTTAGCAGTGTGGTTTTCGCCGCAATTACCACATTTTTTTACCTTGGGATCATCTTTCAATTTTTTGCAGTTAGCGGTACTGTGTAACTCACCACATACAACGAAAACGGTAGGCAACTTACAATACGCTTTGGTGTGGCCAAATTCTTGGCAGTTCAGGCATTGAACAGGTCCAGCTCTTTTATATGGAAGCTCAACGGTAACTCTTCGATGCAACAAGTATTTTAAATTATAGATTGGGTGCGATTAATTTTTTTTTTATTTTCAAGTCACCTGGCTGTAGCTCGACTCTGAAAATAGGTTGGGGATTTTTTCCCTATTTTTAATATTTGAGACATATTTTATTTTAAAGCCACTATTTTCAAGGCCTGACTTAACCTCTTCAGGATCAACACTAGAGTCAATACCTTTTATAACGACTGTTAGGCCCTTAGCACTCTTTAGTTGGTATGTGTAAAATTGTTTATTTTTTGACTCGAAATCAGAAACTATTTTTCGGTAATGATTGTCTTGAGTTACCTGAATTTTTGTTTCGTTAATTTTGCCGCGCTTAATTGGAGTTACGTAGAACTCATTTTCTCCAATTAAAGAGATAAGGCTCTTAGTCAGCAAATTGGAATTCTGTTCTCTTAAATATATGGGTGGGGGTTTACTCGACCTTGTTGTTGTTGTGTCTTCATCGCCATGTTCAGTTAAAATCGCGAAACGATTTTCGGAATTTTTAATATTTTTTCCATCTCTAGGAACTTATGCCGTTGACGCTATTTGAGCAGATTTGGGACTTCTTCCCCTTTTCAGCACGGTTATGTATCTATCCATACCTGTTTGGATTTTATTATCACTTATTGTACTCTACAGTTTTGTGCACGTTGGTCACCTTGTTGCTTAATGTTTGTTTGTTTGCTTGTACAGCTAAGCTAAATAGTTTGCTAATGGGTGCAATTGTTGTTGCTTCTTGATCACTATTTAACATGTACGGAGAGCATGGTCGCGCACGAGTATTTGAATTTTGTGTAAAGTTTAAATTTGTGTTTAAATAATTTTTTTCGTTGCCCTCATCAGCAACCAAGGTTAAATACAAATTCCTACTGCTTGTATGTTTATTGTTGTTGTTGTCAGAAGATGAACTCATTACACAACTCAAATATTACACGCAAGCAGAAAAAATAAAATAAAACCAGTATAATAACTGTTTAATCAATGTTTGTTTTTGTTTTTTTTTTATCTGACTATAACTTTTAGTAAATTTTTAATATTAAGTTGCGACGATTATAAAAACGCGTATGTACTCTGCGAGAGTTGAAACTGAATGTATATATATATATACATATATATATATATATATATTCAAAGTCTTTATATCATCCAAAATAATGTTACCTTAAGAAATTGATCGATCCAATAAAAGGAATCTTTTTACATTTTCGGAAAATGAAAAAGTTCTTACTCCAGTTGAAGCAAATTCTAATTCCATAAAAATATTTGATGATGTTATATGTGGTAAACAAGATAATATTAGAGATTACTTTTGCATGGGTAGACGTAAACATATTGACTGTTTTAATTTATGTCAAACATATACAAAAATTCCCAAACATCTAATACGTGATAACGCTAATATGATTATAGTATTTAAACAAGATGAAATGAACTTACGTATATGTAGTGAAAGCTGGAAAGATAAATATGGGTTCGTTGTTATCAGTAAAGATGATGCGATAAATAAGGGACGATACAGAAAAGGTTTTGATAAGTTCATACAACTGTAAGTGGATAAGAAAGCAGATAAATGCAGATATAAAGCAAATACAAGACAGATCGATATCAGATATAAAGCAGTTCACAACCATATACAAACCATTTCGATATCAGATACATAGGAGTTCGATATGACGAATAACAAATTATTAAAAGATATTGTTAAGACAAGAACAATATTAAAAGAAAAACAGAAAAATATAAAATTAAACGAAGCTGATGGACTTAACTTATTGAAAGATATATTTAAACCATAACAAAACCTCTGAATAAGATAATTAAAAATATTGATGATTATCAAACCGATGATTTATTTAAAGATACATTTACACCTACAACAAAACCTTTAAATAAAATAATTAAAAAAACTCATGATTACAAATCAGATGATTATAAATTATATGATGATATATCTGATTCACAACTGCCATCACTACAATCCGATGGCAGTCCTGATAATTTTAATGATGCTGAGGGATATGATGGTAATATAACTATTTACAGTCCTACCAGCAAAAGTAACAAATTAGTTGTAAAAAGTGATAGTGATGGAAATGACAATGACAAAAGCAACCAAAAGTTGATTGAAAATGCTAGTAATCAGTATTTACTAGTTGGAAATATAGAATTGCTCCTGAGTAATAAAAAGCTAGACATAGTTTATGGGTTCAACATAGATGAAAGTGGCGATATGCAAATAATGAACTACATTTTAATGAAGATAATTCTATTCCAATAGGAAATACAACATGGAAAATGACTCCAGGATTATTCGAATTAGTTTTTCATTCAAAACCTATACATTACAATAAATGATTTGAAAAATTACAAAAAGCTTTTAGGAAGTACAAATGCACACAAGTGTCAATATCATTCAAATAGTCAAATTAAAGGTACACGAGCATTTAAATATGTTAATAAAACATTTATTTACTGCCAAATCAAGTGCATTAAAGAAAGGTAGTGGATTATCGTAGGCCAAGCTATATATATTGGGATGATCCAAATGAATTAGTTGACAGATTACGTTTATTTATGTCATCAGAAAGTGTTGGTCATAATAATTACAAAAACGAAATAATTTCCATTGTTAAAGAATTGAGAGCAGCTAACATAATATATTAAAAAATGAGCTATATAAACAAATTTGGAGAAAGTTCGATTAAGAATAATCTAAATAGTAGTTCAAGGTTAAGGACACACAAGCAAAATTTACAAATAAATAATTTAACAAAAGATGTGCAGCAAATACATACTACGATAAAGATTTTAAAGAAAGAGTTCCGCAATGAAACTAGACTTTTCAAATAAAATGAAAAAAAAGTTAAAGAAAATCTAAGAAATAAAAAATGAATATGAGTCTCAATTAAATATTGTTAGAAGTGATATAAAAATTTTACGAGAATTGGTTACAAATGATATTGATAATGATGTTCAACTTATTATATATATATATATATATTGTAGAATTACATTTTGTAAAACTGCATACTTACCACTTTGTTGAACGTAGTTGCAGGTAAATTTGAACAACAATAACTATAATTAATTTCTGAAGGTTCGTTTATATAAATTTCTGTTGGTCTAACTCTAATTTTTAGTATTTAATAAAAACTACTCAAATGAGAATCTCATTGACATGGTGGGATAAAATTTCTCATTCGAATTTCTCTTTATTGTAAGAATGATGATATTTTTCTAATTGCGTAAGCGAGTACCTCAATACATGTATTTTTCCCATAAGGATAATAAAATCTAATTGGAGTGTCAGAGTGCCCACAAATATACTACTTAACTATATAGGGAAGTTGTTACGGGCTTCTGTCGAAAAATTTACGCTTGAAGATCCAATCTCCATCGGAAAAATGTCTTGAGGTCTATTAGAATTTCTGATCTGATTCGAACCAGTACCATTTCTCCCATTATAATTTCCTGATTGATTATTTTGTCTGTAGTAATTTCCTGGTTCATTGTTTTACTATGGTAGTTTCCTGATTGATTATTTTGTCTGTGATAGTTCCCTGATGAGCCATTGTTGTTATTTATATAATAATTTGAATTAATTATTTGATTACTACGGTTTGTCAGTAGGACTTGTTCGTTACGTCTTCATTCTGTTTCAACTCCCGCAGTGTACAGACGCGTTTTATAATCTTCGCAACTGAATATTAAAAATTATCAAAAATTTAAAGTCACAAAATATACAAAATATTTATTAAACAGTTATTATACTGGTTTTATTTTATTTTTTTCTTGTGTATAATACATAAATATTTGCATACACAAACTCTTATAAGTGAAAAAAAAACAAGAGAACTCTAAATGAGTACATCTTCTGGCAACAACAACAATAATAAACCTACAAGCAGTAGAAATGCTTATTTAACTTTTGTTGCTGATGACGACAATAAAAAAATTGAATTAAACACAAACTTGAATTCTACACAAAAAACAACTATGTTAAATATTGATCAAGAAGCAACAACAATTGCATTTTTTAGCAAACTTGTCAGCTTAGCTGTACAATCAAACAAACAAACAATAAATACCCGGGTGACCAACGTGCAGAAAATTAATAAAATTATGGATGCAGTAAGTGAAAATAGTGATAATAAAATTCAAGCAGGTATGGATAGATACATAACTATGTTAAAAAGGAGAAGATGTTATGAGTCATTTTCCCCCAACCAACAAAAGTGTCGGCAACAGCAGAACATAAGCTATATATGTACATATACTGACGTTGAATTATTTTCCATCAACCAACAAAAATACCTATAGCAGCAAAACATACGCTGCATACATACACTGACGTTGTTGTCAGTAACTTTCCTACAGATATATGCTGACGTTGCAATACCGCTGCATACATATATTTACCAGCAATTTTCCTACAGATATATGCTGACATTGCAATATCGTGAGAACCGCAATCGGCTGGAAGTTCCACGGGTATGAATATGCTGAAGTTGCATTTGATTAACAATAATCGCACACTCAGCAATATCGCGGGAACAACCACGCCGGCGGCAGCGAACATCAGAAGCACCGGTCATCAGGCAGCACGAAACTAAGGGTATAAAAACAGAGGGAACCTTAATGTAAAGAAGAGTTAAATTGTGATGCGAAGTGAAACAACATAAGGTCATAATAATAATCGCTGAGAAACTTACGAGTCCCTCCAGTAAGATTAAAGAATAAACACTTGTAATAATAATAATCGCTGAGAAACTCATGAGTCCCTCCAGTAGAATAAAATAAGTAAAACCATAAAGATATATAAAAATAAAAGTAAATAAAATTATATTAAAAATAATAATAAAAGTGAAAAATTATTAGGATCCTATCCAGGATAACAAATAGAAAAGAGACACATAACATTTGGCGCAGCCGGTGGCCGCGTTAATAATAACATCAAAGAATATAATCCTTATATTCATTTTGCAAAAGATAAAACTGTCCGGTGTAGCAAAACCAACAATACCATAACGACTAAATTCTAGCAACCTTGTATTGTTGCATCCTACATTAGACAGTGTAGAACTGTACAAGAGCCGACAATTGATTAACGACTAAATTCTAGCAACCGTCATATTGTCATGGCTTAGTCCAAGACTAAGCGCTTTAGCGTATCAGAAAAAAGGAGAATTAATTTGATTGTGAAAATTTTGCGCGGTTGCGAACACAATAATTGTTAGAATAACCATAAATAATTAAGAAAAAATAAACCTAAACCACAGAC
Organism: Lypha dubia; assembly: GCA_947311025.1. Taxonomy (NCBI): domain Eukaryota; kingdom Metazoa; phylum Arthropoda; class Insecta; order Diptera; family Tachinidae; genus Lypha; species Lypha dubia. The sequence continues at coordinate 62,048,637 of OX371261.1, read as the reverse complement.
CACTATGAAGATGACAACCAGCGGAACATGGGTAAGTAGAATACAGCTTTTATGGACAGACGAATTAATACAACGGATCGACAAATACAGTTATTCGGTAGACAGTCTACAAGTCCTTGCATGGACAGAACTTATAGGTTTATAATCAGACAAAATATTCCTAGACAATCATAGAGAAACGATAAGGATACAATGACTGACAAAGTTAGAAGAAGTTAGTTATGTGTTACAATTAATAAGTGAATTAAGTAGCGATAGATCATTGGAGTTTGTGAAAAGGATCGAAGAACTAGAAGAGACAAAGACATTTCTAAAGGGACATTGTGAAAAGCTAAGAGGACAAATAGAATACACAGATAGTTTGTTGGAGGACGTAGTAAAGGAAAATTCAGAATTAGAAGAACAGTTGAAAGGAAAAGGACTGAGTGAAGAGAATTTTAGGAAGCAATTAAAACAGAAGAAGTTAATAGAGACACAGCACGACACCATTCAAAGACTACAAACAGCTTTGGAAAACGCGAGAAGAGAGTTGGAAACAATTTACAGAACCAGATCACCAAATCCTTCACTGCACGAAGAACTTAACGAAGCAGGACTGCCGACGATAGTCATATCAAACGAAGAAAAATCATCTGCTTTGACGCTGTTGGAGAAAGTAAAAACCCTGACAAACAACGCAAGGAAAGCAGGTAGCAGAGGGTACTCCGCTGAAACAATACCCAGTAAACTAAACGAGTTAGGCGAATATAAGGCGAAATTAAGCGAATTGGAAAAAAAAGAAGACATTGACAGCATAGTAGTGGCTCGAGAAATCTTGGAAAGACGATCACCATCACCCTGGAAAAACAATATTACTGAAAGAATGGTAAACGAGACGATAAAGATGACTTCGCTATCTGAGATCATTAAGATAGTTAACAACACGGTCCTGACCTATCATCAGAAGTATTCAGGTACATACAAGGATGCAAGATGGTGGAAAGAGAGCTACTCACGGTAGCAAACGATGGCTCATTCCAAGATGTAATACAGTGCCTGAAATTGCGACTGCTGGGGGGTGCATACTCAAAAATATCCCAGATGTCTTTTGGTTCAGTCGACGCATACTGTAACACCATCAAAAAGTTTTATCTAAAAAACAAACGCCTAGATAGGATAAGGGAGCTGATCTTGGGTTGCAAACAGAGCATCAGAGAATCAGCATGCAACTTTGGAGAGCGCCTAGACAACCTCCTGAACGAGGCAAAGACAGCATTAGAAAACGAATGGCCGGAAGGACCTGGCCGCCAAACCATGTTGAAGGGCTTCAAAAGGATAGCAGTAAGAAGTTTCATCAAGGGGTTGAAAGACCAAGCTCTCAAAGCTCGATTCGTGGGACAGGAAGAGGAAGAGCTCACTAAGTTAATAGAGATAGTCGAGAACGCTGAAGAATTGTTCGGCGAACCAACACACAATATCAACACGATAGAATCGGAAGTCACCCGTAGCTTTTGCAACAAGATGGGACATGAATGGAGTAGTTGCAGAAAACGACTGAACACACCCTACTGCTCGGGTTGTGGAAAGTACGGCCATTAAATGGGGCCCCAGTGCAAGAAAATAGCAAACTGTACGTTCTGTGATAACAGGGGGCACGAGTTGGAAAGCTGTAGGAAGAGATTGAGCTCCTTATACTGCCGAGTATGCAGATTAAATGGTCACAAAGAGAACCAATTTTGCGAGCCAAGAAAAAGTATACCCAACCAGAATCAATTCGGAAGAAGAACAGCAGGGGATGATAGAAGGACAACAAATGCAGAATTTCGTGGACGCCCACAAATAGCAACGAGACAAAACTCAAACAGAGGCACAAATAACAATAATGATACACGACCGAACTGTTTTAAATGTCAACAACAGGGACATTTTGCACGGGACTGCAGAAGCAATGGCGGACAAACTGGAGCAATGGGTACAGGGATCTACCAACAGGCACGACATAGCAACAACGGCAGCGACCTAGCTAACAACGCCGTAGAGGCCCACAGCAACACTAATCGGACAAATGTTCAGGGAAACGGTGTTCGGCCCAGTTATCGCCAATAACTGGGGTTCCGAAAATAATCAACAAACAAAATTGGCACAACAGAGAAACAGAAGGAGGGAGCCGAGGAAATTTAAAAAACGAAGACGATACAGAAGCTGACTCAGAACCAGAGCAGCCAACCAAGATAGTAACCAAGGCAGTTGTACACTCTGCTAATCAAGAGAACGGGTACATTTTAGGAGGAAATACGGAAAAAGACAATGGATTAAAACTTAGATGTGAAGAAAAGCAAGTAGAAGAGAAAATGCCAAATATAAATAGTAGTACTGAATCACCGTGCAATGTGGACACAGTTTTCATTACGCTCCACTGCCAAGGTGCTAGGGAGGGAAGATTGATCTTACTTGTGGATACGGGAGCAGATTTCAGTATAATAAAAGAGGAGTCTATGAAGGTTTTTCCCAATGAGAATAGAAAACAAACTAAAATTCTTTCTGGGGCCTTCGGAGGAAAGACTACGACACGAGGCACTACCGAGATCAAGATAGGAGACAAAAGGCAGTTGTAATGGGTGTTCCATATCGTGTCACGGCAAATACAAATGGGGACGGTATTCTCGGGAGAGACAACATGTGGAACAGGTGTATTTTAAATACCATGGACAGAACCTTGAGCATTTTTCATAAAAAACATTGGGTGAAAACGTTTACCCTTCGTACTTAGTTAGATTATGAAACAAATCATCAACAGGGTGTCTGTCTAAGGAAAAGAGCAGTTACTATAGTGCCGGTTAATCTCATATCAAGGGATAAAACGGTGGTTGTACATAAACAGGAGATTTCCCCTGGAGTTTACGTTGGAAATACTGTGGTCAACATAAAAAATGGAGGCACAGCAGTACCCATACTGAATGCCACCGAGAAAGATGTCCCGTGGAGGAATGAAATCCAATTGAAATTTTCAAATTTTAATCATTACACACAATATGGAGGAATAGACCAACAGAGGAAACAGAGTCCATGAACCGGATATGTGAAGAACATCACGACTTGTTCATGTTAGACAATGACAAACTGCCATTCACCACATTGGTAAAACATAAAATACCAATGAATAGAGAACAACCACCTATCAATCAACGACAGTACCGTCTACCCCACGTCCACAAAGAAGAGATCAACCGACAAGTGTCGAAGTTACTAAATGAGGGTATAATAAGCCCAAGCATATCCCCGTGGAATTCACCAATATTATTAGTGCCCAAAAAGTCGCACGACGGTCAGAAAACCTATGGACTGGTCGTCGACTTCCGCAAACTTAATGAGGCTACAATAAAGCAGGTATTCCCTATTCCTAGAATTGATAAAATTTTGGATCAATTAGGAAATAGTAGGTATTTCACTACCTTAGATCTGGCGAGTGGATATCACCAGGTGTTGGTTAGATATTGGTGGAAGATATTTTTGATTTCTTTTCATGATTTTTTTTTTTTGATAAATTTTTACAACAAAGAGGGATACAATAAAGAAAATTTTTTTTATTTTTGCACTGCGATTCTCTTTTTAAGTGTTTCCTAAAAATATCCAAAACAATTTTTTAAAACAAATATTTAAGTTTCACTGATTTTTGTTTTTTTTTTTTTTTTTGTAAATTAAAATTGTAATCAAAAACTTATAAAAATGCATACATACGTTCGCTCAGTGTATTTCTTACATAAAAAAGACTAGACATCTTACATGCTAGTTTTTTTTTCTTATTTTCCATACATTACGCAATTCTCATTCATTTGGGCTTAAATCGGTTTTTAGTTTTTTTTTTTGGTGTTTCACACATTTATCTGTTTGTTACACTATCGATCTTAGATCTTAAATGTTTGTCGTTTGTATTTTTTCTTTTAATTTTACTTACCATAAAGATAAAAATTTCGAACACTACAGTAGTAGTGATTGCAGCATAACTCCAAAATATTATATGAATATTCTTCTTCTTTTGAATTTATTTCTCTTAACTAATCATCCTCTAATTAGAAAAAAAAAACAAATATGTAAAAATTTTTTAAATAAATTAATTGTCGCTTTACATAAGCGTTTAGACGAAATAAAATTGATGTTTCCATCAACGAGAGTAAAAACCATAGACTGCACAATAAAATTTAATTTTTGTATGCACTCTAATGGCGTTTTCTTTTCTAAAAATAAAATGTTACATATATGTTACATGAGATTTGGCAACATTTTTAAATGTTCCCACGACTTTTAGGAAGTGTTGCATATTTTAAGTTTACAAAAGAACATAAATGTTAGCAATAATCAATAAAGTAAAGAAACAATAACAAAACCAGCTGTTAATATAATGCTGCACTTATGCCCTTTTAATTAAAATGAGTGTTGAACATGTAACATTTTTTTTCTTTTTAAGGGTAACATCATGAGAAAAGAACTCGTTACACTTTTAAAATAGCACACATTTTGCAGAAAAGAACAGAAATATATGTAGAAGGCAGAATAAATGCAACATATTACTCAGAAAAGAAAACGCCATAAATTGCGCAACCGATTTATGCATGCAATGCACATCAGCTTCAAATTTTAAAAACACAAAAAAAAAAAAAAAAAAATAAAAAAAAAATAAACCTTGCAAAATAAAAAAGTGCTTAAGTAAATCAGTTGAAATTTGATATACATAATACAAAAAATGAAGCGAAGTTTTTTCCCACTCATTTTGCAATCTTTACAAATAAATTAATTTTCTTGTATGAATTTATTTTAAATTTGATGTAAAAAAAAGAGAAGATAAAAAACATACCATTAACAATATAAATACATAATTATATTGAAAAATTACTTCTAAATAAATATTGGAAATTGTTTTACGAAGCGAAAATAGATACAACATTCCCTTGAATTAGAATTAACAATGTAAATAAAGCTCATGTTAAAATGTTTTCGAATATCAATTGTCATGCATACATGCAATTTATTATTAAGCCAAATTTAAGGTCATACAAATGCACAAATACACTTATTAAAAAAAAAAAAAATTATAATATAAATAAAATTCTGTAAGTGATTGAGTAAATCAATCCAAAATGTTTATGAAACTCCCATTCTTTCCATTATTACTTTACAAACCCTTTTCAAAGTAGTTTCATGTAGAAAATGAAAACACACACATTCATCTATAGTTAATAGTTAAATAAAATAATAATATATAAAAATAAAACATAACAATGTATTAAAATACCTATAATTAAAAACTTCTTTTCAAAATATGTAGTTTAAAACATTTTCTAATCTTTCAATATGTAGGCATATATATTATTAAAATTAACGAAATGTTTTTGAAAATGTTTTCTTAATCTGAGAAGCGAGTTATCTGAAATATAATTTTAAATTATTCTATTTAAGCTTTTAAAAATTTGTTCGAAATTAAAATAAAACTTTGCATATATCAAAACGGAAACCTGATTTCCTGAACTTAAGGTTATTGGAAAAATTTCCAAGAAATAAAAAATAAACATAACATATAAGTACAAATAAGAAAAGAAATTGTTAGTTATAAGAATAAAAATATTAACACCCGACCAATGTTTCACAAGCAACCCATACTAATCATCCGCCAACAATGAAGAATCCAATCCAACGATCATCAGACAGACAGCCATAACCTTCAACCTCACACAACCATAATCAACAGTTAAAGCTATATACGATGGCACAACACATACATGGACGGAAAACCCAGTTCCGTTAGAAAATGGGAAATCACTCCAACGTCAGTAACAACCTCAACATTTCACCAACAATATTATATTTCTTCCTTGGTGACGGAGCAAACATACCAAGCCGACAAACACTCAGCAGCCATCAAACGAATGATGAAGTGAAATTCTTCATGTAATCAGCACCCAGGAAATGGGATTACGAAACATCCTTAAGCAATCAAAGCAGTATCGCCAAGGTAGTTGGATACATTGTTCCATCTATTTATCTTCAGTCCAGAAGTAGAGCGACGAAACATCCTCAGACAGGATGTTTCTTGTCCGCAAGAGGGGAGGGATGTTATGAGTCATTTTCCCCCAACACACAAAAGTGTCGGCAAGAGCAGAACATAAGCTATATACATATACTGACGTTGAATTATTTTCCCTCAACCAACAAAAATACCTACAGCAGCAAAACATACGCTGCATACATACACTGACGTTGTTGTCAGTAATTTTCCTAGAGATATATGCTGACGTTGCAATACCGCTGCATACATATATTTACCAGCAATTTTCCTACAGATATATGCTGACATTGCAATATCGTGAGAACCGCAATCGGCTGGAAGTTCCACGGGTATTAATATACTGAAGTTGCATTTGATTAACAATAATCGCACACTCAGAAATATCGCGGGAACAACCACGCCGGTGGCTGTGAACATAAGAAGCACCGGTCATCAGGCAGCACGAAACTAAGGGTATAAAAACAGAGGGAACCTTAATGTAAAGAAGAGTATAATTGTGATGCGAAGTGAAATAACATAAGGTCATAATAATAATCGCTGAGAAACTTACGAGTCCCTCCAGTAAGATTAAAGAATAAACACTTGTAATAATAATAATCGCTGAGAAACTCATGAGTCCCTCCAGTAGAATAAAATAAGTAAAACCATAAAGATATATAAAAATAAAAGTAAATAAAATTATATTAAAAATAATAATAAAAGTGAAAAATTATTTGGATCCTATCCACGATAACAAATAGAAAAGAGACACATAACATAGAAGTCCCAAATCTGCTCAAATTGCGTCAACGGCAAAAGTTCCCACAGATGGGAAAAATATAAAAAATTCCGACAATCGTTTCGCGATTTTAACTGAACAAGGTGATGAAGACACAACTAATACAAGTTTGAGTAAACCACCACCGATTTATTTAAGGGAACAAAACTCCAGCTTTCTGGTAAAATGCCTTATCTCGTTAATTGGAGAAAATGAGTTTTACGTAACTGCAATCAAGCGTGGGAAAATTAATGAAACAAAAATTCAGGTATCTAAAGAAAATAATTACAGAAAAATAGTCTCAGACTTCGAGACCAAAAATAAAATTTTTTATACATATCAGCTTAAGAGTGCTAAAGGTCTAACCGTTGTAATAAAAGGTATAGATTCTAGCGTGGATCCAGAAGAGGTCAAGTCTGGCCTTGAAAGTAGTGAATTCAAGGTGAAAAATGTTTCAAACATCAAAAATAGAGAAAAAATCTCCTAACCAATATTTAGAGTCGAATTACAGCCAGGTGACATAGAGATAAACAAAATGAATCCTATCCAATTTATGATCTAAAGTATTTGTTGCACCGGAGAGTTACCGTTGAGCAGCCACATAAAAGAGCTGGACCTATCCAATGCCTGAACTGTCTAGAAATTGGGCACACGAAAACTTATTGCAAGTTGCCTACAGTCTGCGTTGTATGTGGTGAGTTACACACCGCTAACTGTGACAAAACAAAAGGTGATCCCAAGGTGAAAAAATGTGGCAATTGCGGCGGAAATCACACTGCCAACTATAGAGGCTGCCCTCTTTTTTTAATCGCTCCTCGCACAAAAAAGAAAATAATATCCCCGCTTAGGCTATCACACTTTTAAGCTACCCTCAGTTACCTCAACCGTCTACCAGTCAGCAACAATATTCAAACGTATTGAAATCAAACGCGACTATTGCGCAGCAACAACCTAATAGTCAATTCTCATACGCTAACATTTTAAAAAGTAACCAGAATACAGCGCAAAAACCGGTACCAATAATCGAAGCTCCAGGGTCCAATTTAGTCGTATTGAAGCCTCAATTGAGAGCTTAATACAAACAGTAAATAGTTTTACTCTCAATATGTCCTGTATGATGCAGGAAATGTTGAAAATGCAGTCTACTTTATTGCAGGCTGTATTAAGCAAACCAATAACTTGAAAATATGTTTTTGGAACGCATACGGCATCTGCCAACATAAAAATGAAATAGAATATTTTCTTCTGAATAAACAATTCGAGGTTATGCTTATCTCAGAAACTCATTTGACGTCTCGAAGCTATTTTAGAATTAGTTGATATAATTTCTACGACACCAAGGATCCTCAAGGTAGGGCTTATGGTCGCTCGGGAATCCTAATAAAAACGCGAATAAAACACTACCTGTTAAATCAATTTTTTGAAGATTATCTTTAAGCAACAAACATCTGCATTGAAATTTTTTATCAAAAACTTGTGATATCATCTGTTTATTCTCCTACTAGATTTTCAATTTCAGAGAGTCAATATACCGCATTTTATACAACAATGGTAGGTGGCGACTACAATGCTAAAGACACATTTTGGGGTTCACGTTTAATCAGTCCAAGGGTCGTGTTTTGTTTGACACAATTTCCAAAATGGGTTTGAATGTAGTTTCAAGTGGTCAGCCAACATAGAGGCCAACGGATCGACAAAAAATTCCTGATATTATCGACTTTGGAGTTATGAAAGGTGTGCCCAGCGAAATGATTGAAGTTGAAGCATTATTGGATTTATCTACTATTATCACTATTTACTCACACACAACTAAAACATCAACATGCGATTTACCGCTGACCTCTGCACATATTAACTGGCTGAAGTACAAAAAATATTTGAGTGCTCATTGCACGGAAAACATGCTGTTGAGAACACCTACTGACATTAAAAATTCTATTAGGTTGTTTGAAGCTGCTCTTAATGCTTCTTCACATTAACCAAATCAACAAGTAAGATTAAATAGCATTTTTTCTGTAGATATAGAAAGGCTATTGACTGAAAAACGGAGAGCGCGACGAGAATGGCAACGTTACAGATCCACCCAGTTAAAGTTAAGGCTGAAGGAATGCACCAAACAGCTCAGAAAAGTTTTACAAACACAAAAAACAGCTTCGCTGCAAAAATTTCTTCAAAAACTCGATGTAATTGGTTGTTGTGTTAGATGTGTAGATTTTAAATAAATGAAAGGACCTGCCTATATAGGGTCCCGGCGCTAATAAATGCCACTGGCCTAATTAAATTTAAGGCAGTAGTATGCCTGTTAGAAAGCAGTTTAATGCTTGATTGAAAATGCCGATTTTAAGGCTGGATAAAGATTGATTTATTTTCCTAAAACTACGTCCTTAAATACTAACATAACTGTATCTTAAAACTACAAAAACTTCCAAAAGTTTCCAATAATAATAATATTTATTGTAATTATTTCTAAGGAATTTATAAAAGAATATAAATACAGTATTCTACGAGGGTAGATCTAATTATAGGTAAATAATTTACTAACAAATATTAATCATATAAAATAAATATACTAATAATATAAAATTCACTACACCCTACCCCTTAAGAAAAATTTTACAATTTTAAGAATTAAAATTTTCACAATTTTTATGAATTATTAATGTTTTGATAATTAATATGGCAGAAAAATTTATTTTTTTTTTTTTGTACGATAGATTTTAAATTTGTGTATGACAGAGTTGAAATGTACGACAGAGTTTAAATGTATGACAGATTTTAAATATTTGTATGACAGATTTTAAATATTTGTATGACAGATTTTATATATTTGTATGACAGATTTTATTCCTTTTTAAACTATGCCTGTTAAATTTAATTCTTTGAATTTTAGTTTACGCGTTTATGAACAATGAAAGCTTTGTTATTTGTTTTACTTCTTTGCTTTAAAATCTTTACTCTTCTTCTTCTTTTAATTATCTTTACTCTTCTTCTTCTTCCAATTATCTTTACTCTTCTTCTTCTTTTAATTATCTTTACTTTTCTTCTTTTTCTAATTATCTTTACTTTTCTTCTTTTTCTAATTGTCTTTAGATGTTGAAGTGTATTCCTAAACAAATTGATCAGGCTTTTTATTAGGAATACAGTTCTCACTGTTTTTTTTATTAATTATTTTGTAAAAATGATTTTAAATCATATCATTACATTTTTGTGTCTTTTGAGATTGTCTTTTTGGTGTGGTTTCTCCAATGGTATCTGTGTGTACTATGGACTATCGCCGTACCTTTTTACAATCTCATACACAAACTCCTATATGTTTTGATATTTTTGTATAAATCTTAATTTTCTTTCATTGCTTTTCGCGCTATTATTTTTTTCCGATTTAAAAAATTTTCTTTTAAAAAGGAATAGATTCTGTTTATATGAGTTATTAATTGTTTTAAATTATAATTTTTTTTATATTTGAAATATAAATACAATTTGGTATTTGAAAAAAAAATTGTTATGGCAACTTTGAATTTAAATTTTTCTTATCGCCCTCTATTTGTGAACTTTGAAAATTTTGATTATCGCCAAACATCCTTTTTTGTATGGCAGCGCTTTTATATTGTCAGCTGCTGATTGACATTTAGGGCCTGTTTACACTGTCGACAAGTCGATGTCGTTCTCTTATTTATATTAAAAACAAAAACAAATTTAAATATTTATATAATTATTATATTATTATTATAATTTTCTTCTTCGCGTTGTTTCATTTTACTTTCAATTCTAATTCCAAAATATTCTTATAAATTTTTTTTTTCATTCGTGTGTAAATAAACTTTCTTCTAACAAAATAAAAGTATTAGTTTAATGTGTTTTTTTATTCAATTTTCTTGTATTCATTTTTTTTTTTTTTTTTGATAAAACAATTTTTTCTTTGTTTAAAATTTTATTTGTGTTTTTATGTTGTAATTTACTTATTTTTGTTCTTAAAAAAAGTGCTTTGTAGAGCTTCAAGCGCAGCGATCTGCAACCATAGCTCGGAGGCTACTTCCCAGGACGGTGGTGGGGCTGCGTTGACCGTAGCCTTTAATGCAGCCAGCTTTCTCCTTATGCGGTATTCTGGTGAGTTTTTCATCTTTTCTCTTCTGTTGTCGCCTGTAGTAATCTGCTATGCTTATTGGTTTGGGGCCTGCCTCTCGTGGGGTTACTGTATCTTATGGTAGTTCCCTCGATCCACCATATAAGGGAATATGTACAGACCCTGCAAAGCATGATGTAATGAAAAGCTCACCAGAATACCGCAGACGGAAAAGCCGAAACACAAGCGTGGTGGCACGCAAGTGCGCATAAGGAGAAAGCTGGCTGCATTAAAGGCTACGGTCAACGCAGACCCACCACCGTCCTGGGAAATAGCCTCCGTGCTATGGTTGCAGATCGCTGCGCTTGAAGCTCTACATAGCACTTTTTTTAAGAACAAAAATAAGTAAATTACAACATAAACACACAAATAGAATTTTAAACAAAGAAAAAATTGTTTTATCAAAAAAAAAAAAAAAAAAAAAAATAATACAAGAAAATTGAATAAAAAAACACATTAAACTAATACTTTTATTTTGTTAGAAGAAAGTTTATTTACACACGAATGAAAAAAAAAAAAAATTTTATAAGAATATTTTGGAATTAGAATTGAAAGTAAAATGAAATAACGCGAAGAAGAAAATTATAATAAATGTCAGTCAGCAGCTGACAATATAAAAGCGCTGCCATACAAAAAAAAAAGGATGTTTAGCGATAATCAAAATTTTCAAAGTTCACAAGTTGCCATAACAATTTTTTTTTCAAATACCAATTTGTATTTATATTTCAAATAAAAAAAAAATTATAATTTAAAACAATTAATAACTCATAAAGACAGAATCTATTCCTTTTTAAAAGAAAATTTTTTAAATCGGAAAAATAAAAAATAGCTCGAAAAGCAATTAAAGAAAATTAAGATTTATACAAAAATATCAAAACATATAGGATTTTGTGTTTGAGATTGTAAAAAGGTACGGCGATAATCCATAGCACACACATGTGTCATTGGAGAAACCACACCAAAAAGACAATCTGAAAAGACACAAAAATGCACTTTCATGTAATGATATGATTTAAAATCATTTTTACAAAATAATTAATAAATAAAAACAGTGAGAACTGTATTCCTAATAAAAAGCCTGATCAACTTGTTTAGGAATACACTTCAACATCTAAAGACAATTAGAAAAAGAAGAAAAGTAAAGATAATTAGAAAAAGAAGAAAAATAGAGATAATTAAAAGAAAAAAAACAAAGATAATTAAAAGAAGAAGAAGAGTACAGATAATTAGAAGAAGAAGAGTAAAGATAATTGAAAGAAGAGTAAAGATAATTAAAAGAGGAAGAGCAAAGAATTAAAATATTAAAGCAAAGAAGTAAAATAAATAACAAAGCTTTCATAGTTCATAAACGCGTAAACTAAGATTCAAAGAATTAAATTTAACAGGCAAAGTTTAAAAAGGAATAAAATCTGTCATACAAATATATAAAATCTGTCATACAAATATTTAAAATCTGTCATACAAATATTTAAAATCTGTCATACATTTAAACTCTGTCGTACATTTCAACTCTGTCATACACAAATTTAAAATCTATCGTAAAAAAAAAAAAAAAAAAAAAAAAAATTTTCTGCCATATTAATTATCAAAACATTAATAATTCATAAAAATTGTGAAAATTTTAAAATTTTAATTCTTAAAATTGTAAAATTTTTCTTAAGGGGTAGGGTGTAGTGAATTTTATATTATTAGTATATTTATTTTATATGATTAGTATTTGTTAGTATATTATTTACCTATAATTAGATCTACCCTCGTAGAATACTGTATTTATATTCTTTTATAAATTCCTTAGAAATAATTACAATAAATATTATTATTATTGGAAACTTTTGGAAGTTTTTGTAGTTTTAAGTTACAGTTATGTTAGTATTTAAGGACGTAGTTTTAGGAAAATAAATCAATCTTTATTCAGCCTTAAAATCGGCATTTTCAATCAAGCATTAAACTGCTTTCTAACAGGCATACTACTGCCTTAAATTTAATTAGGCCAGTGGCATTTATTAGCGCCGGGACCCTATATAGGCAGGTCCTTTCATTTATTTAAAATCTACACATCTAACACAACATCCTGTAGTGTATTTTATATGATTAGTATATATATTTGATATGATTAGTATTTGTTAATATATTATTTACCTATAATTAGATCTACCCTCGTAGAATACTGTATTTAAATTCTTCTATAAATTCCTTAGAAATAATTACAATAAATATTGTTATTATTGGAATCTTTTGGAAATTTTTGTAGTTTTAAGATACAGTTAAGTTGGTATTTAAGTCCTTGTTTTTAAGTAAATAAAACACTCTTAACTCAGCCTCAAATCGGCTCATATTTTATTTAAAATACAGGCATTTAATCTGCCTTAGATAAACACCAACCAGTGGCGTTTTTAAGCGCCGGCTCTATTAATAACTGCATTTATCAATCTTCTACATGGCGATCCTGCCCAACGAATCGAAAAAAAATTATAGATTGAAGAATATGTTCCGGCCGGTGGTTCAAGGGAGCCGCCGGAATACAAGGCAACACCGCTAGAGGCTGGCCCTAAGCGGCTTACAATAGAGGACTACCATAAGAGGCAACAACAAAGAAAAGAAGCAAAACTCACCCAAATTCCTGTTACCAGCAAGCCGAAGCATAAGAGAGGTGGTACACAAGTACGAATACGCAGAAAGCTGGCTGCGTTGAGGGCGTCGGTCAACGCCGATCCACCACCAGCATGGGACATAGCTTCCGAGATGTGGCTACAGATAGCAGCGCTGGAGGCCCTTCAGGCAAAATTTATAAAAAAAAATTGAATGTAAAAGAAAAAAATTTTTTAAACAAAAAAGTTTATATATGTACATATGTATATAAAATTTTAGAAAATATTAAAAGAAAAACACAAATAAACATTGAACTAAATGTAAAAACTTAATTATTCACTAAATTTAAAAGAAATATTAAATTAAAAACAAAATTAATTTGAAATGAAAAATTTATTAGAAGAAATGAAATATGAAATACCGCGAAGAAGAAAATATCCTAAATAGAACGTCAAAAATCAATTTGAAGTTGCCAATAGAAACAAAAAAAAAAAATACAAAAAAAAAAAAAAAAAAAAACAATGCTACCACTGTATTATACATAGATAAATTTTTCACAAATAGAGGGCGATAAGAAAATTTTAAACTCAACGTTGCCAAGAAAATTTTTTACAAGCAACAATTTGTATTTATATATCAAACAAAAAAAAAAAATATAATAATTTAAACAATTAATAAATCATAAAGACAGAATTTATTCCTTTGCTATTAAAAATCAAAAATAATCGTGAAAATTAAAGAAAGAAGATTAAGAAAGAAAGAAAATTAAAGAGAGAAAATTAAAGAAAGAAAATTAAGGAAGAAAGAAAATTAAGAAAGAAAGAAAATTTAAGAAAGAAGATTAAGAAAGAAAGAAACTTAAAGAATGAAGATTAAGAAAGAGAGAAAATTAACGAAAGAAAATTAAGAAAGAAAGAAAATTAAAGAAAGGAAATTAAGAAAGAAAATTTCATTCTTAAGGGAAAGCGTCATGAACTTTTCATTTGGGAATGAACATCTATAGCACACGTAGTATCGCGCAATTTAGAGATAGTGAGATGTGGCGATAATCCATCTAGCACAGAGCTGCATTTGGAGAAACTACTCTCAATTACATTCAAAAGAAAGAAAAACTTTAAATAAAAAAGGAATAAGCTCTGTCATTCAAAAACTCTGTCATACATTTAAACTCTGTCATACATTTCAACTCTGTCATACACAAATTTAAACTCTATCGTACAAAAAAAAAAAAAAAAAAAAAAAAATTTTTCTGCCATATTAATTATCAAAACATTAATAATAAATTTTAAAACCTTTAATTCATAAAAATTGTGAAAATTTTAAAAAATTTTTAATTCATAAAAATTGTAAAATTTTTCTTAGGGGGTAGTAGTGAATCTTACTTTGATTATTACATTTGTAATTTTAGATCTGCCTTGTCGTAACCTTAGTTTTAAGTAAATTCCTTTAATAACAATACACAACAACAATGCTATGCTAAAATTAAGCAAATTCCTGTACTGTAAAAATACAACAACTAGTATACCTTATTTTAATTGTTATTTTACACAACAACTTTTGCTACTTTTATTATACATTACATTGTTAGTGTATACCATAAATTATGTTATTGAATAAGAAATTTTTGTAGTTTTAAGGTACTGTTATTTTAGTATATAAGGAACAAATTTTCATAAAATAAATCACTCTTAACTCAGCCTCATAATCGGCTTTTTATTTATTTAAATCACAGGCATATAAATCTGCCTTAAATATACACTAGCCAGTGGCGTTCTTAAGCGCCGGCACCATTATTTATTTTCTGAACTCTTCATTTCATCAATCCTCCACATGGCGATCCTGCCTAGAAGCGATGCCCGTAGAACAGTACAAGCCCGCTGGCGAAAACAAAGAGCCACCGGAATACAAGGCAACACCGCTAGAAGCTGGCCATAAGCGGCTTACATTAGAGGCAATCCAAAGCCAATAAAAAAAAAATAAATAAATAAATAAAAATAAAAACCTTGCGTACATTTTATGCCAACACCGCCTCCATCCTGGGAAATTGCGTCAGAGATGTGGATACAAATTGGCCGGCTTGAAGCAGACATGGACCAAATAAACTGTCCTTTTTAAACAATTTTTTTTCTATTTTTGCATAAGGGATGCAATTTTTTTAAACACGCTTTTTCTTCTAAACTGTGTATATTAAATATATTAAATAAATTAATTATATACATAAAACATGAATTCTTAACTCACATGCTGATTTATATATAATAAAATATAATTAATACCAAAATGCACTAACTTAATTTTGCACAAATTAAACAAAACTATTATCACTTTATTGATCAAAGAAAGAACAAATTTTTTTTAAAAAATACACGAATAAAAGTAAAATATAAAAACACTAAATTATTTTTGCACAAATGAAATTAAATGAAACAGAAATGAAAGAGAGAAGTTAAAGAAAAGAAAATGTCAGAACTTTAAGAGTAGCCACATTAAACAATTATAAAAAAATATATATAGAAGCTAGAAAATATAAAATGTTAAATATAAATTAAGTGTTGCCAGCATTTTTAAAGTATAAAAAGAAAATATATATTATATATATTATATTTTAAATGGAAATAGTACACGAATATTGTATTGAATTAGAGAAACTAGAGAAAAATTTAAAAAAGAGTAAAGACAGAATTTACACCTCTGCGTATAAATTAGAAAAATTATCGCGTTTGTCGCATATTAAAGAAGAAGTAGAGAGTATTAGTGAACATTTTGAAGAAAAAGAGACTAAGTCAGTTATATTAAAATTTAGAAAATTATACACAAAGGTTGAGAAATTGATCAATAGTATAGTCATAAAAGAAACTAAAGAATTACCAAAAGATACACTTGAAGAAAAAATTGTCAATATGGCACATTTTGACATACATGTCGTAGGTAAAAACCTACATGTTTTTAAGGGTTCATGTGAGGTGTTGGAAGATTTTATAGTTCAAACAGAATTATTACATGATATTTTGAGAACAGAAGACCGACAGATATTCATCAAGTACGTCTATAACTTCAAACTAGCTGCGCATGTCCGAGGTGTCTTAGGACGTTCCAACAGACCAACTACGTTTGCGGAGTTGAAGAAGTTGCTAATTGATGCGTACCCAAACCCTAGTACTTTGCAACAGGTCTTAAATGAGTTAGGCACAATGAAGCAAGGAAACATGAGTATTTCAGCCTACAGGGAAAAAATTGCATTACTATCAGAACAATTAAGTAATTTTGAATTAAAATCAATAGAAAATCCAACGCTAGAGACAAAAAATGCAATTTTTAAAATGAGCGAAAATATGGCGTTAAATGTGTTTACGAAAGGTGTTAATATAGAATACCAAAACGTATTAGTGGCAAGTAGTCCCAAAACGCTTAGCGAAGCAGTTGAGAAATGTGTAACTATAGAGAGATCGTTACAAACAGATAATAATAATAATAGCATTTTCAGAATCAACAGGCGTGAAAATGAACGCATTAATAACTATAATTCACAAAGAAGTAATAGAAATTACACAGGGTACAGAAATCAAGGGTATTATAATCAAAATAATAATATAAATTATAATAATCATAATAACAGTTTTAATCGTACTGAAACAAACTATTACAATCGTAATGGATACGGTAATAACAATAATAACAATAACCCTGATAGATATAGAAATAATAACAATGATGCAAATAGAAGTAGTGCAGCAAGAAGTAATAATCCATTTAATATTAACAATAGAAACAGCTTCTCGAATAGATCTGGCAATAATAGAAATAATCAGGGAAACTAACAAACCCGGATAACAAAGTTTGTTATCCAGAAGGGCAAAAATGTTTCAAAATTTCAAACAATACAGATAATTATATAGCAATTAATTGCAATACAATTAATAAAGAACTTAAGTTTTTAATAGATACTGGAGCCGATATTTCAATTTGCAAAAAAGATAATATAGATAATATAGATGAACGTGATATATCATCACTGAGTGGTATTACTGCAGGTACTATAGAAAGTCTTGGTACTGCAGAATTAACTCTAAAGTTAAATAACAAACGCATTACACACAAATTTCACATAGTTGAAGATAATTTTCCGATTAATACTAATGTAATTATTGGTAGGGACATTTTAGAAAAGTATGGATGTAAAATTGATTTCGAAACTTATACAACGTCTTTCAATATAGATAATGAAGAAGTTATTCTACCGATAACCCCTAAACGCGTTTATAAAACTGAAATATGTATACCAGCGCGATCAGAACCGTGCGATACCAGCCGTGGGAATAAAACACGTGAAATTATTAAATACTACTTACAAAGATGTAGTTTTGAATAAGTTAAAATTAGAAACTAAACCGTTGTCGAAGTACAAGATATATAGTTGCAACAAAATAGCTAATAAAGACAAAGAACGAGTGCATAAAGTTTTACAAGATTTAAAAATAGAATCAATAGATCCGTCAGCAAGACAATCTTTGAAAGATATAATTGCAAAATATAGCGATGTCTTCCACCTTGATGGTGACAAGTTATCTGTTAATAATTTTTATAGTCAAAAAATTGCGATGGCCGATTCGGCACCGGTTTATATAAAACCATATAGGCTCGCTGAGTCACAAATGAGCGAAATAAACAAACAAGTAAATACATTGCTAGAAGATGGCATAATTGAACCATCTGTGAGTCCGTACAACTCTCCATTGTTAGTAGTACCAAAAAAATCAGCAGATGACACGAGGAAATGGAGATTAGTAGTTGATTTCCGAAAGATAAATGAAAAAATCATAAGTGATAAGTTTCCATTAACTAGAATTGAAGACGTATTAGACAAGCTAGGTAGAGCTAAATATTTTTCTACGCTAGACATGACTAGTTCATTCCATCAAATCAGTTTAGATAAAGATTCTAGACCAGTAACATCATTTTCTACTAGAAATGGACATTTTCAATTTACTCGTTTACCCTTTGGATTAAAAATATCGTCTAATAGTTTTCAGAGAATTCTCACAATTGCATTGAGTGGATTAGATGCCGAAGCATTTTTATATGTCAATGACATTATTGCGTTTGGTTGTAGTATGCAATAGTGATGTTACGAATATCAATTTTTAGTATTCGCGAATACGAATACGAATACGAATATTTAAAACAGTATTCGCCGAATACGAATACGAATATTTCTTTTGAGGTTTATATTTCAAATTTAATTGGAAAAAATCCCTGCCTTTGCGTTAGTAACTATAAATGAAAAAAAAAATTTAGTGATTTAACATTATTATTGCATTAAGATGCCGAATTTGAAAACCTCTACAGAACATTTTTTAATTATTTTACTTACATACTTTCAGATTTCGTTTTTCTTACTCTGCGTGAAATACAATGGGTTTTTTTAATAAAAATTAATATATTTTTTTACATTTTATGTACTTTTTTTAAACTTTTGTATGATTTTTTTTGGAAAATGTATGGGAAAATTATTCGAAAAATATTCGCTTGAATTTGGCGAATACGAATATCTTAAAACAGGCGAATAGTCGAATAGTCGAATACGAATACGAGTATTCGTAACATCACTAGTATGCAACACCATCATGATAATTTAGTAAAAGTTTTTGAAAAGTTGAGAAAATATAATTTAAAATTAAATACAAGTAAATGCTGTTTCTTAAAGACAGAAGTAGTCTATCTAGGTCACCTGATAACTGATAAGGGAATATGTACAGACCCTGCAAAGCATGATGGAATAAAAAACTATCCAGTTTCTAAGAATGTTGATGAAGTCAGACGTTTTGTTACGTCTGTAATTACTACAGACATTTTGTTAAAAATTTTGCAGAAATAGCTAGAGATTTAAATACTTTATTAAAAAAAAAAAAATTTTAAGTGGGATGAAAATTGTCAAAAGTCTTTTGAGACATTAAAATCAAAATTAATTAAACCACCAATACTTCAATATCCTGATTTTAGGAAACCTTTTATATTAACAACAGATGCATCCAATTTTGCACTAGGAGCAGTATTGTCGCAAGGTGAAATTGGGTCAGATTTACCAATATCATATGCGAGCAAATCGTTAAATAAACACGATATAAACAAACCTGTTATAGAAAAAGAATTGCTAGCCATACATTGGGCAATAAATTTTTTCCGGCCATACCTCTATGGTAGAAAGTTCTACGTAATTACTGATCATAGACTCTTAGTGGCATTATTTTCTCACAGAACCCCATCATCAAAGATGACTAGAATAAGATTGGATTTATGTGACTACGATTTCGAAATATCGAATAAAAAAGGTAAAATGAATACCAATGCCGATGCATTATCTAGAATAGTTATAATTAGCGAATCGTTGAAAACATTAATTCCTACCGAAAGTGAACATACACGTAAAGACATATTAGTCGTAACTAGAAACATGAAAAATAAATTAAATGCGCGAAAAGATATAGAACATATACTTAATACTTCCAGTAAAGAGACTGATGAAGATTATATTTGGGAATGCACTTATATCTCTGATATTAAAGGGATGAAGAAACTTAGATTTGAAATAATAAAAAAATGTAAATTAATACAAGTTGTAATGCACGATTTAGAAATAGTAGTGAGATGTGGTGATAATCCAACTAACACACAGATGTATTTGGAGAAGCTATTATCAAAAATACTATTAAAGAACGTGAAAGAACTAGCATTAAATGCTAAAGATGAAATTTTTAAATTAATATCGAAAGAACAGTTTAAAGAAATATTTAAAGAAGTAAGAAGTAAAAGTAAATCAATACTTTGCCTTGAATTGGCACTAATATAAAAATATTTCTACTTTGCCTAAATCGGCATTCAACTGCGTTTCAATTTTTATTGCCAGTGGCGTTCATTAGCGCCGGCACCCTCGATAGGTAGGTCTTTTCAAACCCACTAAATATATACACACATTACATGTTGTGGTAGAAGTGTAGATTTTAATTAAATGTAAGGACCTGCCTATATAGAGTGCCGGCGCTAATAAACACCACTGGCCTAATTATATATAAGGCAGTAGTATGCCTGTTAGAAAGCAGTTTAATGCTTAAGTTAAAATGCCGATTTTAAGGCTGAATAAAGATTGATTTATTTTCCTAAAACTACGTCCTTAAATACTAACATAACTGTATCTTAAAACTACAAAAACTTCCAGAAGATTCCAATAATAATTCCAATAATAATAATAATATTTATTGTAATTATTTCTAAGGAATGTATAAAAGAATTTAAATACAGTATTCTACGAGGGTAGATCTAATTATAGGTAAATAATATACTAACAAATACTAATCATATAAAATAAATATACTAATAATATAAAATACACTACACCCTACCCCTTAAGAATAATTTTACAATTTTAAGAATTAAAATTTTAAATTTTATAAAATTTTTTTTTATTTTTTTAACTTTTGTGATTATTCGCTATAGCGTGCAGCCAGATGACTTAAAAGGCCAGTGATATGCAAACCTCCGCTACGAGCTTCGAATGATGACTGGGCAAGAACTGATGCTGAAAAAGGTTCTCTTTTTGTTAATCACTTAGAAAAAGTATTTACACCGCATATTTCTACTGATATTGTTGAACTGCCACCAGTCGTCTCTTTACCAGAATTACCGTTAAGATTTAACATTGTGGAGATTGAAAAGGCCATTAGTAGTCTTAACACCAAAAAAGCCCCAGGTGTCGACAAAATAAGCAACAAAATGCTTCAACAACTGCCTTATATTGCAAAAAGAATTATACTATTAATTTTTAATAGTATTCTACGGCTCCAATACTATCCAACAAAATGGAAGGTTTCGATGATTACTATGATACCAAAGCGCGGCAAGGATTATACGAAGGTTGAATCCTATCGGCCAATTAGTTTATTGTCCAACATTTCAAAACTATTTGAAAAGCTGTATATGAGCAAGCTGATGCATATAGTGACTAGAAGTGGATGCATTCCAGATCATCAATTCGGTTTTCGCAGACCACATAGCACTACTGAACAAACTCACAGACTTGTGAATGTTATTAGAGACACTTTCGAAAAGAAGAAATATTGCTCTGCGCTCTTTATAGATGTTTCTTAAGTTTTCGATAAAGTATGGCACGAAAGTCTTATACATAAATTAACGCAAAATCTACCCGCAAACATTGTCAGGCTTTTAATAAGCTACCTAATGGAACGAAAATTTATAGTTAGGGAAGGCAATTTGTTAAGTCCACCGCAGTCGATCGAAGCCGGAGTTCCCCAAGGCAGTATCTTCGGTCCATTACTTTATTTAATATATGCCTCTGACTTACCGTTAAGCAGTAACATTCATATGTCAACATTTTCCGATGCTACAGCTTTTTTAAGCGTTAACGAAAATCCTATAGAAGCTTCCCGCAATTTACAAGGGTATATATTCAAATTGCAAAATTGGCTCAAACAATGGAGTCGTAAAGTTAACGAGCAAAAATGTGTACATGTAACTTTTACGTTGCGCAAGGAAACATGCCCGTTTATACAAATTAACACCGAGATCATACCGCAACACACTGTTGTCAAATACCTAGGCGTTCATCTTGATCGTCGTTTAACATGGAAATCGCATGTAGACGTTAACACAAATGAAATTAAAAGCAGCCCAAATGAATTGGCTTATTGGAAGAAATTCTATACTAAGCCTAGACTGTAAACTACTATTATGCAATGCGATCCTGAAACCAATATGGGTCTATGGAATCCAGTTATGGGGCACGGCGATAGAATAAAATTCTACGTTCAATAACAGCAGCACCCTGGTATGTCAGAAATCATCGAATTCATAAAGATCTAGATGTTCCGTTGGTGAAGACAGTATTTTCAAAAAACGCTAAAAAATATAAAAAAAACTTGAGGTGCACCCAAATGCGCTCTTATTTTAATATTTTAAATTATAGAGGCCACACCCGGCTGAAAAGGAGGGATACTCTTTTTCTCAGCCGTACACGAGAGATGTAAAACAACATAAAATAACCGTTGAAATTAAAAATTTTGTATAGCATTATATTAATTATATTAATTATATTTAATATTTTTTAGATTTAAGATTTGAAAAACTTATTGATAATTTAATCTATAATTGAAGATTCAATAAATATTAAAATTTATCAAAAAAAAAAAAAAAAAATATTACTAGGATTCCTAGCTAATATCATGGTCTTTGTTGGTTCAGGTAGGTTTTCCCGAAAAATCTGAACTGCAATCTTATTAAGTGCTGAAGTGTAATATAAATTGTCTCCAAATAATAAATATCTATTTTCTATCCTATTTAACAGTTCCGTAATCTGTGAGTAGTATTTTTCTATGGTGTCATTCATGCGACACATCATTTCATTCATTTATTCATCACAAACATATCACAACAAGATAAAAATAAAATCTATTAATTTACAGTGATATTAAGGTACATTGCAATTGATTAGTTTAAAAATAATTTTTGAAAAAAAGAAGAGAAAAACAAGCAATTAATTAATATAATAAACGTAATTAATATTAATAAGTTTTATAAAAATAAACAAGTTCCAAGGAGTTGCTTAGTAGTTGAATACGCGACAGTAATTTGTTCCAAAGACGAATAGTATAGTTAAAGAATTGTCTTGAAGAGATAATATATTTATATTTTTGAGAAACTAAATTTCTACCGCGTGGAGATTTGGCAAAAGTAACTCTTCTGTATAAATATTCTGGTTCTCTTATTTGGTATTTTGTGCATCATTATAAGTCTTTTAAAGTTGAGAAAATTTTTGAGGCATATGAGGCAAATCATAAATGGAGTCACACAGATTATATCTACTGCATGTGCAGTAAAAATGTTTCTAAATTCATCAATTTTTTTATCAAGACTTTGTGCATTGATATGAAGAATTTTTAGTCCGGTTTTTTGCTTAGCAAGGATTCTAACCATTGCAGAAGTATTGTCTTTGGAACAGTAAGTGATATCAGAGATCATTAATAATGTAAGCAACATCCTTTAATAAGGTAACTGAAGGAGAGAGAAAACTAATATAGGAGCGTGTATAATAATTAATAAAAAATGTATTATCATGTATAAATAAAAACATTGAAATTAAATTAAAAATGGAAAAATGGTTTGCTAAAGTGTAAAAATACTGTATAAATAAACTAATAATGCGAATACTCAATAGCAGCAAGTAATTGGCAATAAATGATTTTAGAAAAACTGGTTAAGCTGATCTGGCATATCTACCGGAAGCCCATTTTCGTCATCAAATTTACAAATATACACAATGCCACGTAAAGTATAAACGGCAGACAGTACCTTATCTTTCTTTAATTTTATAGCAGTTTTAAAAATTTGATAACTATGTGGGGTAAGGTTTTCATTTATATAGAAAGGTTGATCGCTTTGAAAACGAGCGTGTTTTAAGCGTAAGGTTCTTTTATTATAGCGAACTTAATTTCACTCCAATGGGGGGATCGGACACGTACCGAATGTTTTTAAAGTGCTTTACACGAAATATTGAGTTTATATGTGGAGGATTTATGTTCAAAGTATCACAGGTAGTTTCAAAAAATTGTTTGAGATCTTCATTATTGCTGTATAGGATACCAGTAATACGCAGGTCACATTCCAATAAAGGCCTCTTTACATGGTAATACATGTATATCGGTATGTCAAAAATTAATTATCATGTAAACGCAAATCGTTATGAGTAGGAGAGAATACGGATAAAAAATCTAACAAGCGTTCGGTAAATGTTTATTTTCTAAACTATTTTTTAAACTTACGTATAGTCAGTCATTTTATCAGAGGTGTATTTTTAAGTAAACATTGGCAGCTTTAAGAGTATATATTGAAGGTGGCATCATTTCTATACAATATTTACAAAAACACCAAAAACAAATTCATGTTGTTTTTGTAAATAGTGTAGAACTGTAACCACCAGCTTTTTCGCAGCGCAGACTTTTGATTTTATTAATATTATCCGTTTAAACATAAAAAATACCTGCAACAGATTTTTTACTCTCTTCTTATACACAAAGAAATTCATAATATTTTGATTCTACAGTGTTAATACTTTGTATTACCATATAGACGCACCTTAAGCTGTTTCCTTGTTTTAGGATTATTTTATTTAAGTTTTTGACGTCTGCTTTCAGTTGAGCAATTTCAGTATTCGCCATGTCTATGTCTATTATTATTTTCTTGAGCTCATTTATTTCTTTTCACACATCATTCAGTAAATCTTCTTTAAAGTTTCTAAATTTCTGTTTAATTTCTGTAAATATATTAGAATTTGTTTCAGTTATCATATTTTCAATGAGACTAGACCTCTCACTAATAAAATTATTTTGTTTTTCAAATTGACTATCAATCCAATTTTACAGGCGGGTGGCAGAAACATTTGGACTTGAGAAAACAAGGTCTGACATTTGATCCGTCGACAAAGCAACTGAAACAGTGTCGCGTGTATTTTTTTTATTACATCTTAAGCCTTCCATTAGGGCATTGCTACTTTCTTTCTCCCCAAAATTATTTTTCAACATTTCTTTAATTTGTTCCCACTTGGGTTTCCCTGTCTGTGTAGGGCTTACCTACATTTACCTACTATCATACCCTAGTCAATAAGGATATTTTTATGTGTTAAATTGTTTAATGAAATCAAGTAACTGATGGTATGAACCGTCCAAGGATTTTATATTTTTTATGCAATCTAAGACTAAGCTAAATTTTTGTTTTTTATTAGCGTCCATTTTATTAATTATTTTTTTTTTTTAAATTAATACTCGTATAAATTAATTCAATTATCTTTATATAAATATATATATGCGCTGAGCCTTATACCAGGACAATTTTTCTACATATTGCCGCTTTTAGGAAAAATTGCATTATTTCTGGACAATCCCAAAAAAATCAATAGCACTTTGCACTTTTTGGGGACATTTGTTATGTTATTATTTGTACAGGCTAAATGATTGTTGAGTGCACAATGGGTCGCTAAAGCTGTTTTTTGCAACCTGTTGTTTGTTCGTGAACGCTGATCCGATTTATGCCCAGACATTCTAGTTTTTAATTTGTTTTTTGTAGTTCCCACATATACCATTTCACATTTATTTGTATAATTCCCACTACAAGGTATTTTATATACCAAATTAGATTTTTCAAAAGTTTCTATCTTATCTTTTGTTTTACTATAAAGTTGGCCGATGTTATTAAATGTTTTTTGTGCAATATTATAATTTTCCGAGTTAAAAACTTTAGAATTTTTATATCTTTCCGATATTCCAGGTATATAAATCATTGATTTATATATCTTAGGTGGATTTGTCTCGTTCTTTTTAGAGCTCACATTGTTGTTGAAATTCATAATTAATTGTTTTATCAGACTTTCAGGAAAATCATTGCTTTGTAGTATATTTGTGATTTTTTGGATGTTATTGTCATGAAATTCTGTATCACTGATTGTTAAAACTCTTTTGATTAGGTTGTTAGCCGTATTTACTATTATGTTCTTGGGGTATTTTGAATAGTAGTTTATTAAACGCCCAGACGCTGATGGTTTTTGATACCACTCTATTTTGATTTTATGTTCATCCCTTTTTAAAAGGACATCTAAATATGGAAGTTTGGACTGATTTTCTTTTTCAAAGGTAAATTTTAAACTCGGATGGAAGTTGTTTAACGTTTGCCAAACTAATTCAATATCATTTTCTGGAACTATGGTAAATAAATCATCTACGTATTTTGTAAAAATTTTGGGCTTATTTTGAAGCTTTTGTATGCATGTGTCTATAAGTTTTTCCATAACTATGTCTGCAACTATTGGTGATGCTGGTGAACCCATAGGTAGACCTTTCTTTTGTACATATATTTTGTTTTGATATTTAAAATACCGGTTATCTTTTATACAAACTTGACCTCGAGCTTGAAACAAAAATTTTGTCGTTTTAATTAAATTAAAATGAAATTAAATTAAAAATTAAGACCAAAAACAAACTTGGAAATGGAGCAAAAAAAAATCTACATAATTAAAAACAATTAAAATAAAAAAAAAAAATACATACACAAAAATAAAATAAAAAAAAACTCAATGTGGTGTGTTATTGACAAAAAAAAAAACTATTAAACGGGGAAAAAATTATCTAAACATGCAAACAAAATAAAACTAAGAATACATATTTGTGGACAACAGTGAAAAAAAGAAGCTATAACGTCTTTCTTTTGCTACGAATAGTTTTGAAAATTTACATATACATCTATATACATATGTACATTGCAAAGATACAACAAATAATATTATACATTTGTTAAATAAAATATTACAATAATAAGAATAATAATAAAAATATTGTGTATAATACAAATGCTAAAACTAAACTGTGTGTATACATGCATACATATACATACGTACACACATATGGTTGGGAAAAATTTAAATAGAAAAATACGAACATACGTAAGACCAGCAACAACAATAATAACCATATGAAATAACAACCAAATCACTGTGTGGAAACTGAATTTGAAATTTTGAAGTAAATGATAATATGTAAGTAAAAAATTATGTAATTATGCGTAGATATAAACAATTATATAAATACATGCAACAAATTTAACCACTTATCAAGGCGTATGCGACAGGTGAGCTCACTAGCACAGCCTACTGAGCTCGCTTTATAGCAAATTGTATGAAAATATGATATAGTTTGAAGAGAGTACATAAAAAATGGTTATAGTTTAGTACTCATACGTATTAATATGCTTTTAATTTGATTGTGCGTTTTGATATAAAGCGAGTGCTTTATACCAACAAAATACATGTTGTTTTTGGATTGTTGTACTTGTTGTCGAAATGCGCATACCTGCTAGTTGTGCCATGCCACTTATTGTAAACGCAAATGCAACTGCGCCCGAGAAGTTAACAACCTAAATTTTTTTCGGTCAAAATTAAGAGAGCGCCATCTTTGTGTACTCTTCTTAATCAGTTTCGCTCAAATTGAAGAGTGCGCCCTCTTTGGTGCACCAAAAGATGAGTGTTTTTCTTATATATGGCAACATCACCCACAAGAGAGGGCGCTCACTTAATTTTGAGCGAAAAAATTTAGGTGTTGGGCCTTACTACGGTTCTCGAATCGACTTAGACTGTTGTACTAGATTAAAGAAACACACAACATTTTTCTTTAATCTATTAACGCAGTCGAAGTCGAATTAACTTCACTCCGAATAGGTATTCGCATAAACAGAGATGCTACAAGCGTGACGGTGTTGCGAGTTCTGAGGTTTTGTCTCATCCAAAACCTTCGTACCGCGCAAATAGAAGTTTTCACTTCAAAAAAAAAAAAAAAAACCATTTACAAATTTACAAAAAAATTTGGGAAATATAAGGGTTAAAAAATAAATCAACAAAGAATGTTGTTTAGAATTAAACGTGTAAATTATTTTATTAGTATGACTCAGCTCAAACACTTGAATTTGAACTGTACTAATTTTGTTTGTGTGGTTTACTTTCAAGCAATTGTAACGTAATGTGATCAATGAATAAAAACCGAGTTTTTACTATTGACAAAGATATATAATTTTATTGTGGTATTTATACTAAAAATATTAACAATTAATTGTTGAGTCGACAAAATACTTAAAACTAAAATTACGTTAAATTGACCATTCAAATTGAAGTAGCAATGTTTGCAGTTAATTCATTGTGTAATATGATATCCTTTTGTTAAACAACATTAAGGGAGTTCACTTACGTTTATATTATCATTAACAATTATTAAGTGTGTTCACAACTTCTTAAACATTCTCCCCCGCGTTGAACGACTGTTTAAAACAAAATAAACATTGGAGGAAAGTTTAGAGTAAAATGGAATTTTAAAGTATGTTGGAAGATAAAGTTATTAGTTACATGAGTATAAGCTAAACTAAGTTAGTAATGAATTGATTGATTGTTGTCATCAGCTGCTGGATATCAAGGGTGAATTTGGGCTGCTGGCGTGGCATTGGTATTGGGGTCATCTTGCGTTCTTCGGCGTGTGGTTGAAGCTCAATGTTTTCTCTAGTGGATTCAATTGATGTAGTTGGATGTGAGTTTAGTGCATTTTTATCGGATTTGCATCTGGAAAGCAGAATGATTAGAGCTATGACACTTACTACAAGTGCTAGGTGGCCAATTGTATAGCTGTGTATCTGGTGGGCTTTCAACTTATTAGGTAGCTCAGCGATTTCGTGTTGTTCCAGCGACTGTTGTAGAGTTGTTAGGTCCTTAATATTCTTGGCATATACTCTCTCCAAATTTGTTGAGGTTGATTCGTTATTATTTATGAAGGCTGTAGAGTTCTTTGGTAATGATAAGGCTGAGATTTGGCCAAGGCTTGTGTATGAAGACCTCACTGTGATTGATATAGATTTTAGTCCGTTCATGTTGACAAACTCGTGCCTGAGGATACACTCTGGATCAAGTGTCAGCAAACCGGAGCCTTTTAGTGATATAGGAATGATTTCCATGTTGCAAACTGCTGTTGCTCTTGAGGGTGGTGACGCAACATATATCCATTGATTGCCTTTGCTTAGGGGTACCCATCTGATATCAGTTTTTTGGAGGATACAATTTGGTTTTGTTTTGTTGTTGAATAAAATAATATCACATGCACAGGCATCCGAACCATAATTGTAAAGGATTTGAATGTTGGAACAAAGGAAAACGCCTTGTTCTATTGTATTGCAAGCGCTTAATTCAGATTTTGTGAAGGGAATGTATTGTTTCTGCAAGGAAGATATGCCCAAAAAATTAGCACATGGTTTAATGGCCACCACTGTATTGTTCATTATGTTGGGTACAGGAATCAAATGAAACAGCTTGAATTTTTCACGTTCAACTAATGGTAAAGTTATTTTGAAAACTGCATGGGCAAGGGCGTGTTAGTCTGCCCTTTATCTTCATGAGTTTAAATAGCTGGAGTAAGTCAGTTCTTTCTGTCACTGGAAGATTCACTGACGGTGGTGAATGCAGAATGATCTGATTGACTTCATTTTGTACCTGTTCTGAAGTGAGTAACCATGGACTGATCTGTCCATGATGGGTATCCATGAGAATGTCAAGGATTACGGATTGTATCTGTCTTATATTGTTTGCGATCAGTGTTAGTTCAAGAACCGCTGAATGGAATAGTTGATTTAGTTGTACTTGTACTAATGTATTGGAGATATCATTTATATCATCTGAATATATTTTAATCTCTTGCTCTAATCGTTCGAATCTTGACTTAGCTGTTATTTGATTTTGCCGGATATTAATTGTAGAATCTGCAATTGATGTTTCATTCTTCAATAAGTTTAGCAAATACGACTCATTGTCGTTGACTTGTTTTATTGTTTCTGACATCTGTTCTGCGTATTCAGAATCCAGGACGCCAAATAATGAATGAGCAACGTTACCAACGATATCCAGCGCCCCTCTTTTAACTCGTAGTAGTCGGCTATCTAGCTGTAATTCACATTCCATTTGTTGAAAGTGGTCTAGAATACCATGACATTACGAGTTTGTTTTCATCATTTTACATAAGGTTTGTAACGACCGTGTGCCATTGACAAGAATTGATGTTTCTGTCCAGTAAGGAGCTAAATCATAGTATACCAATAGATTCCATCCCGTAGTTGAAATAGATGTTGTTCCAATTTGCTCAAAATGGATTCAGACACTTGATCCAAATTTATTATTTTTGACTGGAGATCCAAGGGCAAGTGGCAGTAGTAGTAGTAACGTGAGTAACGTCAGGGATAGATGATTGGTTGGCATTTTTCGTCTTTTCGGCTTAGGTTCTTCTGTCGGGATTGGAGCTTGATTAAGAGAGACAGAGGCTGGAGCAGAATGCAGAGAGGGAGAATTGGGCGTATAGTTGTTGATATTCGTATTGCTGTCTTCAGTAAGTGCTTCATTATGTATGGGCAATAATGCCAGTCTATGTATTGGACGTTTGAATATTCCTGATGCAGTTCTTACGTCAGCGACTCTTGCTATGCAGTCATCACCTGGGTATACTTGAACAATTCTACCTAAAGGCCATTTCATAATAGGTATATTATCTTCTTTAATTACTACCATGTCTCCACTTTTGAGGTTAACAGATTGCTTTCGCCATTTACATCTTTGCTGAAGTTCGTTTAAGTATTCTGTTGACCATCTTTACCAAAATTCCTGCTTTATGTGGGTCACATGCTTCCAATGGGATAATCCTGACACGTTTGCGATGTAAGTGCTTCGCCAATCAGAAAGTGACCGGGAGTTAAGGCTTCAATGTTTTCTGGATCAGTTGTTATGGGTGTTAGTGGACGCGAATTTAGTATAGCCTCAATTTCGACCACGACTGTCTCCAATTCTTCGTATATTAGTGATGCATTTGCAACACTCCGCAGAAGAAGATGTTTTGCAGACTTTACAGCTGCTTCCCACAGACCTCCAAAATGTGGTGCTCTTTGAGGAATAAAGTGGAAATATATTCCATTTGAGCTGAACGCGGAGATAATTGTTTCCTGAGCATGGCTTGAATAAATGCTATCGGCTAGTTCTGCTAGTTGATTCTTTGCCCCAACAAAATTGATGGCGTTGTCTGAGTAAATATTCTGACACCGTCCACGACGACCAATAAAACGCTTTAAGGCGCCTATAAAGGAATCTGTTGATAAATCCGAAACCAGTTCAAGATGAACTGCCTTGGTGGCAAAACAGCAGAAAACGGCTATATACGCCTTTGTTGGCCGTTTGCCTCTGACCCTGTAGTGAATCCAAAAGGGTCCGCAATAATCTACCCCAGCATTGATAAAAGGTCGTGCTGGGGTAACTCTAGTTTGGGGAAGATTGCCCATAATTTGTTGACATAGCAGTGGACGAGCTCTGGTACATCTAATGCATTTTTGAACCGTAGATCGTGCCATAATTTTGCCCTTTATTGGCCAGAATCGTTGTCGTATTATGTACAAAAGAGCTTGTGGTCCACAATGTTTGTTGTCTTCGTGAATCATTGTATATAAAAGTTTTATTAGGGGGTCTTTATATGGAACCAGAATTGGATGCTTCCCGTCGTATGATAATAATGAAGCCTCCAGTCGTCCTCCTACTCGTAGAATGCCTGATTCGTCTAGGAATGGGGACAAACTTACAATGGAACTTTTGTTGTCAATTTCTTTGTTTTCTCGCAGTTGTTTGATTTCTGGAGAAAAGTCGGACCTCTGAATGGACCTTATGAGTTTTATTATCGCTTGTGTGATATTTTTTTTATGTTTTTATTCGTAGCTAGTGCTACACTTTATTTTGACATGAGTTTCTTAACTAACTTAACATTAACAATTTCATATTATTATAATTACAAAAATGATTGTTATTGCTTATTGTGCCGATTCTACATTTTCACACACTTATAATTATCAAATGTGACGATTTCCAATTAATTTGGGTTTCACATGTTGGGCAATATCCGGTAATAAGTTAAAGTGACTTCTTTAAATTAATACAAATAATGCAAACTAGACAATTCAGTGGTTTTGACTGTTGCAACATAAATTAATTGGAATTCGTCGAAAAATAAAGTTCTTTAACAAAAAATTAGTTTGTATGTAAGAATGTTTTTACATTGTCTTTCAGATAATATAAAGAATGCAAACTTGCATTTTAATGCATGCCTAAGAAACGTAAAAGGTAAAGTAGAAAGAAGAATAACTAAATGGTGATTCTATGGGGTGTTATCGTAACTCCCCCTACGTTAGATTGAGGCTCCGACGAAACGTTAAAAACTTGTACCTTTCTTTTACATAACATTGGTAAAAGTATTGAAATAATAAGTATAATTGATATTGTTAGTGTATTGGTTGTAATATAAACAATTTTATTTATCTTATGATTTGTATTTAGTTCATTAAAATTTTCTTCGAATTTAATTTGCTTAATATATAGGTCATTTAAATTTAAATCTACAAATGTTTGGTTTTCTTTTATTTTTGTTATTAGATGGGTTTGTATGATTTTCTCTTTGAATGTAAATTTATTATTATAAAACGTTTTGTTGCCAACTTTTATTTCACAATTTTCAAAAATTATTAGAAATGTACATATATTATTAGAATATTGAGTCTTAAAATTACAAGTATATGAAAATTTTTTAAAGAAATTCTTGAATAAAATTAGTCCTGGTCTGATTACTTTTATTTTAGTGATATTATTTTTAATTAGCGTGCAAGTAGCTACATTATTCTCAACAATATGTTTAATACATTTATCGTTTACTATTTCTTTATATAATTGGGATACATTAGGGAAGAATATATTTTTATTTTCGTCTATTAATATACGGTTTCTTGGTATGTATAAAGATTTATTAAATTTGTTTGGTATTGGTTCTAGAATTATTTGGGAAAAGGAAGAATTGGAGAATACGGGAATGGATAGTATAATAATTATTTGGTTGTCATGAAATGAATCGGCTACTTTAGTTTTGGTGTATGTCTCAAAGTTATCTATTATATCCATTTCTTTGTCATTCAAGAGGTCTGTGGGAATGATACCTAATTTACTAGTAAATATAACTCGTCCGATGTCATCTATGTGATTTTTTAACAGATTTAAATCGCTATCAATTTGATATAGATGCTTCTTCTAATGTAGATATCCTGTTTTGGATTTCATATTTGAATTTATTAATATATTTTCCGACAATATATTGTTGTTTATTTATGTGGGCGGTGATGTTTTGGATTTGAGAAGAAAGTGTTTCACTTACTTGTATTACGTTATTAGTTTCAAACAAATTCTTGCTCATACTATTTGTGAGGTTTGGAAGAGCTCCTCTTTCTTATTTCTACTTCGTCCTCGCTGTCCATATTACCAGTTATGAATTTTATACCTTTACCTAAACCGTTTATCAGTCCACGTCTGGTTCTAAAATGTGGTGCAAGTTTATTTAATTTTTTATTTAGCAGTTTAAAATTGTTTTTTCATAGTGTCTATTAACGGCTGTAAATCTGATATGGGGCTATCTAATAATTTTATATTTTTATTTATATTCTCCATTGTGTTATAATAGTTACTTAGATTAACAAAATGAAATATTCTATTATAGTGGTCTATAATATTTATGTTGTCTTCTTTGATTGGGATATATCCTTCGTTTTCAGTTAAATCGTATATCTCCATGATTTGAGAGTGCGTAATTCTTAGGGTAGAGGTCAAAAGTATTATAAGTAATAAATGTGTCATCTAAAAAGAAACATGTTATTAGGTAGGTCTGTTGTATATGTTTTGTAACTTTTTCTTTCTCTTAATATGAGATTTATAGTATTTATGGTTAGTGTCTGTTATAACATGGTCATTGTCTATTTCTGATACTGTAATTTTTCTAAATTTAGAATGGTTCTTTCCTCCTTTTTCGTCTTTTAAATATATTGGTCCTGTTTGAATGTCTACATCTTCTCTATTTTCATTTAATTTTTCTATTGTCCTTTCTTTTATTTTAACAATTTTAGCTCTGATTGAAGGATAACCATCATGACTTATTGTACCATTCTTGAAGTCAACAGGTTTTCTGCCTGTGGTAGAATGAATTGTGTTATTGTAGTGCAATATTATTTTATATATTTTCTCTTCTACAGATTCTGCGTTTCTATTGGGATCGTGTTTTAATATCCTAACATGTTCGTTTATGGTATTATGTAGTAGTTCTACATCCGCATTTGACGTATGATTGTTATTTGAATTGTAATGAATTTCTATTTCCTGTTCTCTTAAGAACTCTAAAAGAGGTAAGGCTTTGAATCCTAATTCGTTATCAACTATTAATTTTTTGATGCTTCCGGCTGTTGATAGGTATTGCGTTAATTCTATTTGAAGATCGATCCATGATCTACTCTTTATTTTTATGGCCTGTGCGTGTTTAGAAAATGTATCTTTAAATGTTAGGTACAATGTTTTTTTAAGGCTATAGAAAACATCGACATGTATTATCTCTCCTGGATTTTCCGGAGTTTCCGTTAACTTAAATTTTTGCTTAACAGGCTTCCTTTCATACTTTTCTTTATTACAAATGTCACAGTTATTTATATATTGTGTGATACGCATTTTCAGTTGCGGATGGTAAATTTCAGTTTTCAGTTCGCAGAAATTTTTATTAATGCCTCTGTGATTGTTTCTCAAATGTTCTTTTTCTATAATATCTGTTAACTTGTTCTCATCTACAATATCCGTGAGAATTTTTCTACATACTACGATTTTAAAGTTTGGATTTTTTTCCACCATTTCATTCAGTTTTTCATACACCATTTCACCATCTACAAATAGTGCATTTGTTTTATAAGGATTAAAAAGATTTTTTTGTATTGTTATGATGGTGTTTTCATCGAAATTTTTTGCATAGATTGTCTTTCGATTGTTTTTAAAGATATGTTCGTTTTTTATTTTAAGTGATCCGGATGTTGTTTTTCGAAGTATTATTTGCCTACGATAAAAATTTAATGGATTTCCAGTTTCAACCATATTTGGCGAATTATTTTCAATATCATTTTCATTTTCAATATGATTTTCATTTATTAACACAATTCTAGATAATGCATCTGCATTACCATTTAACAAACCTTTCTTATATTTGACTTCGTAGTCATATTTTTGCAGACGCAATCTCCATCTTACTAATTTTGAGCTCGTTTCTTTTATTGAAAAGAACCATGTTAGAGGTCTATGGTCTGTTTCAATAATAAAACGTCTTCCAAATAGATATGGCCTGAAATATTTAGTGGCCCAAACGATCGCGAGCAACTCTTTCTAGATTGTACTATAGTTCTGTTCTGCGCCGTTTAATGTCCTACTCGCATAGCATATAGGATGATCTTTCTGGGATAATATTGCTCCTAGAGCATAGTTACTCGCATCTGTTTGTAAAACAAATTTTTCATTAAAATCTGGATAAGATAAGACAGGAGAATATGTCAGTAGTCTTTTAAGAGAATCGAAACTTTCAATATAATCCAGATTTTTAATATCAACGGTTGCATCTTTTCTTAGGAACTTTGTCATAGGACGCGCAATCTTTGAATAGTCTTTGATAAATTTCCGGTATTATCCGGCTAAACCAAGAAACTGCTTTATTTCCTTCTGAGTTGACGGTAAGGGAAACTTCTGTACACAAATAATTTTCTCAGGATTAGGTTTAATACCTTCATCTGAGACAACATGACCAAGGAAATTTGTTTCCCTTTTCATGAATTCGCTCTTGTTCAATTGTATTTTAAGATTTACTTCTTACAGTCGTAAAAATACTTTCGAAAGTGATTCCAAGTGTTCCTGTAAAGATGTCGAGAATATGATAATATCGTCTAAATAGACTAAGCAGATTTTGTTTATTAAATCACTTAGGACATTATTCATTAGCCGTTGGAAAGTGGCTGGAGCTGTTTTCAGCCCGAATGGCATACGAAGAAATTCGTAATGACCGCCCTCTACGCTAAATGCCGTTTTCGGAATGTCTTTCTCATGTATCTCGATCGGATGGAATCCTTTTGCCAAGTCAAGCGTAGTAAAGTATTGACAACGCCCTAGTTTTTCCAAAATTTCGTCTATATTTGGAATTGGATACTTGTCATTAACTGTAATTTCATTGAGTTTTCTATAGTCGATAACCAGCCTACATTTCTTCTTTCCACTGGCATCCAATTTTTTGGGCACTATCCAAACTGGTGCTGAGTATGGAGAATGGCTGTGTCTAATTATCTTTTTTATTTAACATTTCCTCAATTTGTATTTTGACTTCGTTTTTGTGTACATATGGATATCGATATGTTTTTGCAGCTATAGGAATATTGTTAATTGTTTTTATTTCATGCTTCATTGCATTGGTAAATGATAGATCGCTTTCTTCCGTGTAGAAAATCATTTTAAATTTCTTGATAATCGGTAAAAGTTTTTGTCGTTCTTCATAATTGAGATGATCTGTACGAATTTGTTCCAAAATCGTTTCTTTGGTTTCAAGCGTATAAAAATTTTCATTTGTAACCTTGTCAGTATCTTGAGCTTCTAATACAACTTTTCTTGGAAAATCTCCTTTTACATCTACGAAGGCACATATTTTGTAGTTCTCAGCTTCGTACACTCCTTCCAATATTTCAACTTGATCTCCATTCCATATAGATTGGGGACTATATATTAGTCCCTCTTTTTGTTCAACTGGTAACTTAACTTCATATACACCCTTTTTTTCAAAGAAGTATTCGACACCATCACTAGTATATCGAATAGGAAGTTTTTTATCATCAATTTCTAATAGATTATCCTTTAGATTTACTATAGAATTAAGATGCTTTAATATATTATTTCCAATTAAACCGTTAAATTGGTCATGGAATTTACACACTAAAAATTCAATTTTCATATTTTGTGTACCACCAAATTCTTTAAAAATTGGTACTGATACTCTTTCATCTATTTTAACCGTATTTTGAAGTGTTTTAATATTCATAATTTCACAGGGTATCTTCCATTTAGGATGACATAATCCTGGTTTTATTATAGAATGCGTCGCTCCTGTGTCAATTATGAATTTTAATCGACCTAATTTAGATTTTATGGTTATATATGGAAGTTTGCCGTTGAGGCTGCTTCCTGAAAATTCTGGACGTTGTTCACTTCCATAGGTTCTGGTTGATGTCCTTGTGGAAATTGTTGTTGGTTATTTTGGTTATTGTAAAGTTGTCGATTGTTTCCTTGATAAGGAGGGTGGTCTTCCCTACGGTAATTTTGTCGATTATTGTTTCTATAATTATAAAAATGTTCTTCTTTCTATTTGCATTTATTTCGCGATTATTTTGACTAAATAAGTTATTTTCCCTACGATAGTTTTGGCGATTATTATTTCTGTTATTAAAATTACTACTTTCACTATTATAATTTTGTCGATTTTGGTTTCTATAATTTCTATTGGCATACTCCGAATTGTTTCTACTATCTTGATTTGATCTATTATCCTCGTTGTTAATGTGGTTTTTTATTATACGGCCATCTCTTCCCATTCGGTCATATCCATTTTCGAACAAAATGTCCATTGCTTCTTCTAGAGTACTTGGATTTCTGCAGGCCAAAACTGTCCTCATTGGCTCGGGCATCTTATTCTTAAATATGTGTAATGCCGATCTTTGGTTATTGACTGCTACTTGGTTCGCAGCTTCTCCTTCTCCAAGGACGATTACTGCCTTATTACAAAGCTTTCTTAATCTGAATTTTATTTCATTGTAGAAGTCTATTGTTGTCTTATTAAATGATACCGCCATTAGTTCATCGAAAAGTTCTTCGCAACTTTTCTTTTCTCCAAAATTATTTTCTAGTACGCTTTTTATTGAGGTCCAAGATCGAGCTTGGGTATTGATTTCCAGAACTTCCCTAGCTTTCCCTATCATCCTACTTCTAATAATATCCGAAAAAACCAGTTGCGACAACTCATCATAAGTTGTAAGCAAAGGATGGATCCTGACTATAAGTCTGGTAAAAGTCATCAGGTCGTTGCTATTGCCATTGTAACATGGAATAGAGTTTAAATATTTTATTGGGTCTAACTGTATTTGATTAGGATTTGCCATATTGGATAAGGATAATGTAGGAAAGTGGGATATTAGTAATTTATAGTTACTTCTCTATATTTTATTTAATATTGTTTTATTCTTATCACTGAAGGGTCGCAGCAATATTTAAGGTTTATTTTATTGTAAGTAATATATATAAATTGTTATAAATTATAAATTGTATTTGAAATAGCTTATAAGTATTCTTACTCTATTTGTTGTTGCGTTTTCTTCCTAGAGGTTTTAAAGTTGTCCTTTGGGTTATTTTAAGGTCTTCTTCTCTGCTTCCTTCTTTTCGGATATAGTTTGGTTTCGCCTTCGTCGTTGTTTTCACTCACAGAATAACAGTTTGTATTTCTTTTATTTCAATGAATGTTTTTTTTTTAAGGTTCACAATATTATTATTATTTTTATTATGTATCATAAAAATTTTTGCAAAGTTCACTTTTGATGATTTTTTTTTTATACAAAATTAGTTCACAGTTTTGTTCTTTTGTGAAAGTTGTGTTTTTTTCAGGATTCTCGGATTATTGTTTAGAGTTTCACTTTAGTTAATTTCTAGTCTTCTTTAAAACAAAATTTTATTTTATGAATTTGTGGTTCACCAGAATGTTCACTTGTAAGGTAGTAGTTTTGATTTTAATTTGGTTTTACTATGTTTTTAAATGGTTTTATTTCTCATTGTAGGATAGAAAAATTCGCTTTTATAATTTTTAAGAATATTATAACAATAATTTGTTATCGCAGGACACAAAAAATTTTTCTCTTTTAATTAATTAATTTTAAGGAATTTATTATCTTTAAACTATAACAATAATTTGTTATTGCAGGATACGAAAAAAAAAATTCACTTTTTATTATTCGTAAGGATATATTCCTCTAAACTGTAACAATAATTTGTTACCGCGGTACCGATAAATCTTTATCCTCGTCGCCAGTTTTATTATCACTTGTGTGATATTTTTTTTATGTTTTTATTCGTAGCTAGTGCTACACTTTATTTTGACATGAGTTTCTTAACTAACTTAAAATTAACAATTTCATATTATTATAATTACAAAAATGCTTGTTATTGCTTATTGTGGCGATTCTACATTTTCACACACTTATAATTATGAAATGTGACGATTTCCAATTAATTTGGGTTTCACATGTTGGGCAATATCCGGTAATAAGTTAAAGTGACTTTTTTAAATTAATACAAATAATGCAAACTAGACAATTCAGTGGTTTTGACTGTTGCAACATAAATTAATTGGAATTCGTCGAAAAATAAAGTTCTTTAACAAAAAATTAGTTTGTATGTAAGAATGTTTTTACATTGTCTTTCAGATAATATATAGAATGCAAACTTGCATTTTAATGCATGCCTAAGAAAGGTAAAAGGTAAAGTAGAAAGAAGAATAACTAAATGATGATTGTATGGGGTGTTATCGTAACTCTTATGATGAGGAACAGTGCATCATCTAGCTCAGTCGGAGTTAATGACTTATTAGGTGATCGGTCTTCATTTTTCTTCCTGATATTTCTGATTAATCTTAGAGTGTATCCAACTACCTGCTGCAAATTTCTGAAGGAAGTGTTAATGTGTTGACTTGGTTGTGCGGGAATTATACTTGGTAATATGTGTGCTTCCACAGTTGCTGAAAAACTGAGATCGCTGGAATTCATTTGAACGTTTGTGCGATACTTGGAATGTTTTTGGGTTTCGCCAACGCCGTCAAGACACAGTCAAGCTCCTGATGGTAAAATAGACAATTTTAGCCAAAGGAGTTTTGATACAATGTTGACCTGTGATCCTGAATCCAATACCGCTCTAAATTTACCTGATGCACCATTTGATGCTGTAATTATAACTTTTGCTGTTGCTAGCACAACATACCCCTGGCGGCCCGCAGCAACTTCAGTTTTTGCTGATGTAACTGCTATGACATTTGAAGCAGTCGTCCTTTCGGCTGTATTTGATTGTGAACTGAAATTTGATTTCTTATCCTTTTGCGTGTTGTCTTTCTTTTGCAAGTGGACTAACGTATTGTGCTTTTTCGCGCATTTTCTGCAGGTTCTTGACTTGCAGGTTTTCGCAGTGTGGTCATCTTTGAAGCAGTTGACGCATAAATTCTGTCGCTGTACCCAGCGTAGTCGTTCTGCTTCTTATAATTGCCGGAATTTGTATGTGCTAATGTTGTGTGCGTTAGATGTTACTATTGTTTACACCGGTTTATACGTCGATTTTCCCTAGGAACAATTGCTTCCATAGATTGAAATTGAAGCCCAAGGAATGATAAGAAGTCAGCTATATTAAGCACATCCCTTGGATTATTTAGTGATTGCATGTACCTGATGTGTGTGCTCTTATCAAGTTTTTTCATCAATAACTGAATAATAATTGCATCCCAAGAATGTGTTTCAATTCCCAAATTATTTTATGCCAGTACGCATTCTTTGGTGGTGTCATGCATAGCTTTGAAATTTCGGTATTTTAACTTTTGGCAGATGTAAGGATGAAGATGATTGATTTGATCGATTTGGCTGATTTTCACCAACGTTTTGTGCCTTGTTAGCCAATATGGACAGTCAGTTTTAGTTGCTGGTAGCTTTTGTAGGGATAATGTTCTTAGACGATTAGCCTCTGTTGTAAACAAATTTTGATACGAATTAGTTAGCTCACTAATTTTTGAGTAATAGTCCTTCGTAAAATATTCATACTCTGATTTTAACGTTTCAACATCGTCAAGCATACGCAATTCTGCATCCGTGGCTTCAAATTTGTCCCAGGCTTGCAAAAGTGGACGGTTACGCTCCTCAACGTATTCTGTGGTGGTTTTTCTGTCCGCAGAGTCCTGCTTAAAATTTCGCACTATTGCTTGAATTATTTCGCCTGTTTTCAAGAGGGTATCCAATATATCTGCCGCCGCCATTGTGTACGATATGGAACTGCCTGTTCTGTATGAAGTGTAGGTTAAACGCTGGAAAAACTAGAGATGAATTTGGTCACCAATGTGCCGATGCCTGTTGTCAGTGCTCTAATCAATTTTCTGGAGCTGCTGATGTTTGTTGCACTAATGGTATGATGTTTTTATAGCATCTGCTGAAGAAAAGAATTCTCTGGGCAGATTTTATGTTGAAAATCTTTCACTTGTACACCAGTGTTAATGGGTAGGCTGCGTGTTGTTGTAAGTCACCAATTAACTTAAAAACCCCTTACCGCTGGTGAGGGGAAGCTTTAAAATCAATGGTGGTCGGCGTCACCAAAATGTTTAGAATTAAAAACGTGTAAATGATTTTATTAGTATGACTCAGCTCAAACCACTAAAAAAATAATTTGCCTTGAAATGGCCCGGCGAAATCTATATGTAGCCGTGACCATGAGGTCTGAGTATTTTCCCAT
This sequence comes from Lypha dubia, assembly GCA_947311025.1. Classification (NCBI taxonomy): domain Eukaryota; kingdom Metazoa; phylum Arthropoda; class Insecta; order Diptera; family Tachinidae; genus Lypha; species Lypha dubia. The sequence continues at coordinate 62,007,113 of OX371261.1, read as the reverse complement.
GTGCGAACTGGTGCTTGAGCCTTTTCGTGGCGGGTTTCTTGGCATTGAGTGCAAAGTTTTACGTCGTTTTGTATTTGAGAATCTATATTTGGCCACCACACATAGCTTCTTGCCAAACCTTTCATGTTAACGATGCCAGGATGTCCAGCGTGTAGAGCATGAAGAATGGCTTGGCGACTTGGTGGAGGGATCATTATCTCTCATTGCCCCACAGTAGGCATCCCTTGAGTGAAGTAATCTCGTTACGGCGCATAAAATAGGGATACGCTTGATCATAGCGAGAAAAAAAACTTGCCCACCCCCTTAACGCCCAGCTGAGTACATTAGCGAGGAGTAGATCTTTTGCTGTTTGTTTGGCCACATGTTTGGTGTTGACAACTTCAGTGTTGGCTAGTTCAATCATTAGAATTTCATCTTCTTTGATTTCAAAATCCTGTTCGGTTTCGTCTGGTAGATGGCTTAAAAAGTCGGCATTGCCCATTTTCTTGCCTTCTCTATAGACGAGATCAATATCATAGGCGTTCAAAAAAATGCATCGGCGAAGCATAACTGTCGATAATATGGCTGGAGTTGCTTTTTCCGTGCAAAAAAGTGGACGATGATCAGTCACCAAGGTAAATTTTCTGCCATATAAATAATCATGAAATTTTTTCACGCCTGCTACAAAAGCCCTTGCTTCTTGATCTATTTGAGCATAGTTTCGCTCAACCTTCCATAAGGTCCTTGAATAAAATGCAATAGGCCGTTCAGAGCCATCAGGCATCTTATGACCCAACACAGCGCCGATGCCATAAGGTGAGGCATCACAAACGAGTGTTAGTGGCAGACTTTCATCATAATGTATGAGCACACTGTCAGATGTAACTATTTTTTTCAAATTACGAAAGGCTACCTCATGTTCTTTTCCCCAAATCCACTGGCGATTTTTATTTAAAATGCGGTGCAGAGGTTCTGCTATTGTTGCCTTATTTGGCAAAAAGGAAAGGTAAAAATTCAAAAGCCCCAGGAAAGCTTGAACTCTTTTTTGTCTGTGGGTGCGGATGCATTTTGAATGGATTCTACTTTTTAAAGACTTATGCCGAGACTATCAATTTTAAACCCTAGAAAATTTATTGCATTTACTCCAAAATGGCATTTATCTTTTCTTAATCGAAGACCTGATTTATCAAAACGCCTCAAAACTTTATTCAAACGCTCAGCCAGCTCTGATTATGTTTTACCCATTACTACAACATCGTCAAAATATGGTAAAACGCCAGGAATATTTCCTAAAAGCGCTTCAATAAAACTTTGGGAAATGCCTGGGGCTGAAGAAATACCAAATTGAAGTCGAGTAAAGGCGCCTTTATGTGTTACTAGAGCATCAAAGCAGATTTTTCATCAACTACAAGCTGTTGATGTTCTTGGGCAAGGTCCAATTTTGCAAAAATGTTTCCACCTTCTATTGGTGAAAGTAGAGAACTAATTGGAGGAATTTGAAAATTGTGTGGTAACAGCGCCGTATTGAGTGTTGACGTGTAGTCACCACAAATTCTAATAGTACCATCACTTTTAGGAACTGGCACGATCGGTGTTGCCCAGTCCGAATACTCAACTGGTTGTAGAATTCCTTGATTGCGCAATCGATTAAGCTCAGCTTCTACTCGGCCTCGGAGTGCTAATGGAATACGACGTGCGGGAAGTCTAATTGGTTGTACGTTCTCTTTTAAATGCAGCGAAACCGGTTTACCAGTAAATTTACCTAGTTCTTTAGAAAAAAGATGATCGAATTTTGCTAAAACCGTTTTAATAGAATTTAATTCCTCGATATTATGGACGCCTTGAATGCTTATGCCAAGTGGATTAAACCAATTACTGCCCAATATATTAGTTTGCGTGCCATTTACCACTATAAGAGGCGGAGACTTGACTAATCTTTTGTTATACCAAATATCAACATCAACTACACCTCTAACAGGTACTTTGTTATATTGAAAATCTGTCAAATTTAAATTGCACTCATTTAGCACCGGCTGAGCAGTTGGCCACAATCGACTGAAAACTTGTGACGACACTATTGTATAATCCGACCCTGAATCGATTTCAAACTTACAATGCTGTCCATTAATGTTTATAATTGTTAAACGCTTACGGGAGTCCGATCCCAAAATGCGATTGATTGATTGCAATTTGGGTTTGCTAAAGTTTTGCTGGTTTTTCTTTAACGGTTTTGATGGTAGTGTAGTAGCCACACTTTGTTTCGATGACCGACAGACACGTTGTAAATGCCCCTTGATGCCACAAGTTGAACAGATTGTCTCTTTATGAATACACTGTGAGCGGGGATGATTCCCTCCACAGCCATTACATGATTTGATATCACTTGACTTGTGTTGATTTGGTGTTTTTCTTTGCTGCTTCTTTTGCTGGTTACGATTACCTATTTGATGAATTTGCTCCGGCTGTCGAATTAGAATTACATTCTTTAACGACGCTTCAGCAGATGTAGCCCAATTTATGACCTTTTCTAATTGCTAGTCAGGTTTAGTGAGAAGATTTCTTTGCAGAGCCTCATCCCGCAACCCACACACCAAACGATCACGAAGCATACGATCCAAAACGTGGCCAAAATTGCAGTCAACAGCAAGTTTTCTTAAAACGGCAACATATTCCGAAAAACCCTCATTTGGTAGTTGGTCGCGTTTGTGGAATTTAAAAAATGACGCAATTTCCGATGGGCGTGGAGAAAAATGATTCGTTAGCAACGTTTTAATTTCGGTAATATCAAGCTCACTCACCTTTTTGGGAGACGCCAATGACGACAGGAAATCATAAAGTGGGGCACTTGCCAACGTAAAGAAAATTGCCTTTTAACGACCAGTCTGCACGTCATTGGCTAGTAGAAAAAGCTCGAAGCTGGCGTAATATGTTGACCAATTCTCAGGATGATTAATATCGAATAGTTCCATCGTTCCCATAGAAGCCATTATGCGTTTTTTATTTCCTTCAGTAGATGAATTGGCAGAAGTGGAAGCTGCTGAATCCGATGCAATATCCTCATTCGATATTCCAAGAGCAGGAGATTCCTTTTCAGTCTTCAGAGGAATTGACTCTTGTCTTCAAAAAGTTGGTAATGATGTAACCCAAATGTTAAGTAAAAAGCAAACACGTTGTCGTTTATTGAGGTACGGAATATAATTGCGTTAAATTTTGCAACGATACGATTATTTTACAAAAGGAAAAATTGCCAAGAATTTTAATTATTAAACGCCTTTTGCTTTTCGGGAATTATCCCATCCTCGTCGCCAATATTAAAATCTGTATAGGTTTAATCAAAAGTCACGTTAATAGTTTTAATTCAATTTATTTTAATTCAATTTATGACAATAACTTATAATAACCTTATTGTAAGTTATTTATTTGTAAAATAATTCACAAGCAAAAACGTGTGTTGATGTCGGTATGTACTTTGTAACTGACTCCATCATCTCAATCAAGTATGTGCATAACGTAACAGTTCTTGATTTTATTAATGCAGGTATGTATGTACAACAACTTGTGTTGATAACAAAAAAAAGAGTCGAATAAAGAAATTCCATTTGCACAATGGTGTGAGTACTTAACAAGTGTTAATAAGTTTTTAAATGTCGGTATAATTATATGTATGTATAGTATGTAAGTATAGTATTTATATAGTATGTAGGCCGGAGTTCCCCAAGGCAGTATCTTCGGTCCATTACTTTATTTAATATATGCCTCTGACTTACCGTTAAGCAATAACATTCATACATCAACATTTGCCGATGATACAGCTTTTCTAAGCGTTCACGAAAATCCTGTAGAAGCTTCCCGCAATTAACAAGGGTATATATCCAAATTGCAAAATTGGCTCAAACAATGGCGTATTAAAGTTAACGAGCAGAAATGTGTGCACGTAACTTTTACGTTGCGCAAGGAAACATGCCCGCCAATAAAAATTACCACCGAGACCATACCGCAACACACTGTTGTCAAATATCTAGGCGTTCATCTTGATCGTCGTTTAACATGGAAATCGCATATAGACGCAAAGTTAACACAAATGAAATTAAAAGCAGCCCAAATGAATTGGCTTATTGGAAGAAATTCTATACTAAGCCTAGACTGTAAACTACTATTATACAACGCGATCCTGAAACCAATATGGTTCTATGGAATCCAGTTATGGGGCACTGCCTCAGCATCAAATGTCGAAAAAATTCAAAGGCGACAAAATAAAATTCTACGTACAATTACAGCAGCTCCCTGGTATGTCAGAAATCATCGGATTCATAAAGACCTAGATGTTCCGTTGGTGAAGACAGTATTTTCAATAAACGCTAAAAAATATATAAAAAAACTTGAGGTGCACCCAAATGTACTTGCGCGCAATATTTTAAATTATAGAGGCCACACCCGGCTGAAAAGGAGGGATACTCTTTTTCTCAGCCGTACACGAGAGATGTAAAACAACATAAATTAACCGTTGAAATTAAAAATTTTGTTTAGCATTGGCTAAACTTATATATAATATTTTTTTAGATTTAAGATTTGAAAAACTTATTGATAATTCAATTTTAATAATTAAAGATTCAATAAATAATAAAATTATCACAAAAAAAAAAAAAAAAAAAAAAAATAGTATGTAGGTATAATAATATGTATGTATGTAAGTATGTATGTATGTATGTATGTATGTATGTATGTATGTATGTATGTATAGTATGTACGTGTAGTATTTATATAGTATTTAGGTATATAATAATATGTATGTACCCTGTAGTAAACTCGGAGCCAATTGTCTCCAAGTCACCACTTTTGTCTACTTGTTTGGTGACTTCTTACTGGGCTTATTTCTGACAGGTCACCAATTTGACGACTAGTGCTGACTTCTTGATGACATTGTCAATGATACGTCTACACTTTTTAGTTTGTTTTAACAGCTAGACTAAAATTATATAAATGCACTAGTAACATTCTGGTTTGAATGTCTCCACTTGGTCCCATTAGAAATACGTAATCACTACCTAGTCCTATCTAGGTTTCCTAGAAATGAGATGGAATTGTACCTATCAAGAAATTGGTCCTTATTTTGATCTCAGTACTTTTTACGGCCGAAACTTTTTGGATACGAAATTGGCCTTATTTTCACATTTATGTTTTTGTGTGGATCTCACTTCTTTTTTCTAACTTGTTTTTGTATAAATATTTATATGTATTGCTTATCTGGGCCTACCTGTGTAGAAAATTTCAGCTTTCTAGCTATACTAGAAGTGCCCTATACAAAGAAGGGCACCATAGCCGCAACAGATGAAAAGTGCCGGTTTAAAAATCATTTTCGTTAATTTCTTATCAGGACCTACCTGTGTACCAACTTTCAGCTTTCTAGCTATAATGGAAATGCCCCATACAAATAAGGGAACCCTAGTCCCCCCAAGGTGAAAAGTGCCCGTTTAAAAATTATTTTTGTTAATTTTTCATCAGCCCCTACCTGTTTACGAAATTGAAGCTTTCTAGCTCAACTAGAAGTGCCCCATACAAAGAAGGGGAACTCTAGTCCCTCCGGTGGAAAGTGCCTGTTTTCAGATTTTTTTGGTTATTTTCTCACCAAGACCTACCTGTGTAACAAGTTTCAGCTCTCTAGCTTTACTGGATGTGCCCAATAATATTGATGAGTCAGTCAGTGAATATGTACTAAAATATGGACTTTTCACACCTTAATATCGCAGGATGCTTTTTTGGTAGAAACTTTAAAATTTATTCTCTGAGGTCACCTCTGCGGGAAGATGTTTCAAGTTTCATTTTATTAATATCAGGGGGAGCAAAGTTATGAGGAGGGTAAAAACAGCTCGAATGGTTTCGGGTAAATATACACACTGTGTAAGAATAGTAGCTATATAAAAACATGTTTTGAGTTGTGTTTGTTTTTTGTATTCTTTTATCTTTATTTCTTATTTATGTGTGTGTATGTTGTGTCTAGTCTGTTTGTTTGTGACTGTAAATATGTGTATATAAAAATTTGTATGTACATGTGTATATGGGCATTTCCACAGAAAAGTACTTTTTGTCACGTAACGTCACCGAGCCATTAAGCTTCTTTCTCGAAGAAAATTTTTTATATTATCTTCTTTTTTCGTATTTTAGTAAGAGTAGGGATGGTTTTCCAGGATTTGTCATGGATTTAGACAAATTGTCCTGGTGTCCTGGTCCACTCTTAAATTGTCCTGGTTTTTTTTGTACAGGCATATACAATAAAGTTAAACGAGAGCTACTCTGATTCAATTTTCGTTTCAACTAAAGGGCCAAATAAACTACACAAGCGGTTTGACAAACAGGCAAAATTTTACGTGTGTTTGTTGTTTTTGAAGTTTGAAACTGTTATACAGGATAATAAATCATCATCAGTCTTTAAATTCCATGGATTGTTCAACAAATCTGGATTGTTTATTATATCATGTTTATGAAATTGCTGCAAAATAATCTAACGCCAGAACTAAAGCTTCTGCACTTGTACGGAATGTTTTGGCACCAGCATTTATCTCTGAGCTTAGATATGTTCCATTCTATGGAATATCTACGGATTCCAGTAACCACAAAGCTGAGAAAATCTTCTCTCTTCTTATCCATTACTTCACCGAAACGCTTGGCTTAAACATTAAACTACTAAAAACATCGGACACAATTGCAAGATTTTGCATCGATTCCTTAGAAAGTGCGAGTATTAAACTGAAAAATCTTACGGCATTTGGAGCTGACAATACAAATACTAATTTTTGTGGTAGAAAAAGGCATGGTGTAAATAATATTTGTTACAAGTTGAAGGTCGCGACATAGTGGGCGTTGGGTGCTCGGCGCACATTCTTCATACTATGCTTTCAAGTACTACAGATGTGCTTTCCATTGGCATTGAATAAGTCGTCCTGAAAATTTTTGAGTATATTTGTATATATGTACACTGTAAAGGCCGTGCCGCACTATCCTACACAGTCGCGCGATTTGCAAAATATGACATGTGTGCTAAAAATGTATGGTAGTGTGGACTAAAAATGCAACTGTGTGACAGATTTTTTTGGCAAGTCGTGCGATTTGTAAAATTTTATGAAAATTTTCATAAAATGATAGTTTTCATGCGATCAGAGGAGTATTTATTGTCAACCAGATGTTTTGGCATCAGATTTGTATGATGGTGTGGCACCTACAACACCATTTTGAAACGATTTTTTAAAGTCGGTCAGATTTTTGCAAGATTTTCCTGTGAATGAATCGTACGATTGTGTAGGATAGTGAAGCACGGCCTTAAGAACTGAACGACTAAAACAGTTCTGCGAAAATGCATAAATTACGTTTAACGCAATCCTTTCACATACAAAGAGTCGGTAGTTGTCATTACTTAAAGAACTTTTTGATGTTCAAAAAGCAGTGCCGAAATTAATAACAGTTTTTTTTTTTCAAATCCGTTAGCAGAAATATATTTTACATTTGTACACAGTCAAGCAGTCGTTATTGAAAAACAAATTAAAAAAATTTAAAAAAAGAAATGTAACGGTAATGGAAGTTCAATTAATTCTAAGTGACACTCTACGTGATTTAAAAGGTGGATTCAAAAAGAATTTTATAGGGATTCAAAAACAAATAGCTTTGAATATTTTAAAGAAAAGTGCTTTGGATGAAAACCAAATTACAGCTTTTGAAAAGGATACTAAAAACTTTTTTCCAACTGCACTTGCTTACTTAGAAGACTGGCTACCCCCATTAACAAAGTATGAAATTTTTTATTGGATGACGCTGCAAAGAAATCCTGAATGGACGGACGTACAGAAAACAATTACTTTTTTGCATGAAAAAAATGTATTCATATCTGATGAATGTTTCGAAGAAGTTTTATATCTTAAATCAATTTTTAAGTAAAAATCAAGAAGCGTTACAAAATAAAGACGCAGTAGAAAAGTGGTTGCATTTTTTCGAAAAAACTTCTGAAAAAGAAAGGAGGAAAAATTTATTAACGATGGTACCATATTTATATGCAATGCCGAGTCATAACGCTCACGTGGAGCGTGTCTTTTCTTTTATATCTGCACAATTTACTAAAGAAAGAAACTCTTTAAAGACTGAAACACTGAAAAGCATTATTCAATGTAAATTTAATTTTTATATGACATGCTGTGAGTTTTATAATCATATAAAAGATAAGAATGATGTATTTGCATTCTATTTTATTTGACCTTTCCTTCAGAAATTATTTTTAAAATAGGAAATTCGTTTGCTTTTACTGGTAAAGCATGTTTTTTTCCTGAGTGAAAGAATCCACTGAACATGGGTAGGCATATCACAATTGGTTTTATTAACAAACGCGGACAACATGTTTACACAGCTAAGGACAAAACACTACCTAATCATAAACCTATCTCTATTAGATAATCTATTTTTATTTAAATGATTATCAATAACTGCTGTTAATCTATTTCTAGCTATTTCTTGTTCTTCCTTTCTATTAAAAGTTCTAACTAACTCTTCTCCTTCAGAAATTATTTTTTAAAATAAGAAATTCGTCTGCTTTTACTGGTAAAGCATGTTTTTTCCCGAGTGAAAGAATCCACTGAACATCGCTAGGCATATCACAATTGGTTTTATTAACAAACCATTTCTCATTATACCTAATATTTAACTCTTCTAATTGTAATATTTTAAGATTATCAAATTTCTTCTTATGTATAATATTTACCTTCTTCATATATGTAACCATTAAATTCTTCTCAAAATATAAAAACTCAACCATTTCCTCCAGAGTGAAATGTTTCTTCAATTCACCAATAATTATTTCCCTTTCCCTTTGAAAATGTTTCAATAATTCCTGTTTTTCTCTTATTGCTATCCTTAAAACTCTGTTCTGTATATCCTGTGTATATTTTGAAATTTGTTGTTGAATCCTGGGTAGTCTATCCCTATTGAAAATGTTTGAAATATTCCTCGTTGTGACCTTTATGAAATTTGGAATTATCCCTGCATTCTTACATCTTGTTAAAAAGGTTATTGCTGACTTCGTCTGTACAAATTTATTCCTAACTGAGTTCATCAAGATTGTATATCAAATTTCTTCTTATATATAATATTTACCTTCTTCATATATGTAACCATTAAATTCTTCTCAAAATATAAAAACTCAACCATTTCCTCCAGAGTGAAATGTTTCTTCAATTCACCAATAATTATTTCCCTTTCCCTTTGAAAATGTTTCAATAATTCCTGTTTTTCTCTTATTGCTATCCTTAAAACTCTGTTCTGTATATCCTGTGTATATTTTGAAATTTGTTGTTGAATCCTGGGTAGTCTATCCCTATTGAAAATGTTTGAAATATTCCTCTTTGTGACCTTTATGAAATTTGGAATTATCCCTGCATTCTTACATCTTGTTAAAAAGGTTATTGCTGACTTCGTCTGTACAAATTTATTCCTTACTGAGTTCATCAAGTTTGTATATTTCCTAGTTTGGTTGTTCTTCTTGAGACAGCTATAGTCCATTTTGTTGTTTGATTTGCTCTCTTTATTTATATTTTTATATATTATTTTATTTGACCTTTTCTTTATATTTATTAGAATGTTTATTTAAACAATAGGTCTTTTGATTTATATATATTGTTGTTTATATTTATTTTCGATATATCGCTAACAATTTGTTAACATCCTCAGGAAAATTTTATAAATTATTTGAAATTCTAATATTGATTTGTATATTGGGTGTCATAAAATTTTTTTTAATAATTTTTCATGGAAAGTCTAGGAAAATTTAACTACAGTATATAAAAAGGTTTTTGTATGAAATGTCACAAAAATTGTTTCCAAATTTTAACATAAAAAAATTATGGAAAATGAGTTAAGTATTGGATAGATATAATTTTTTTTAACATAGGAAAAATTATTAAAAATGTTATGTTATAAAAATAGTTTTAAAAAAAATTAACATTTAATTCAATATATCAACACAATTAACATTAAAATGTATAGTATGTATCTAGGCTGTTTTTTCATATATAAATATCAAAAAGTATTAACAAATTTTTATATGCTTTATAAATATTAAGAATAATAAAAATCCTACAGGAAATTAATCACATTATTGCTCCTTGGTTTTGCACCAATAATAATTTAATTTCCTGTGGGACCATAATATAATTATATTTATATGTAATTAAAAAACAACACAACAAAAAGTCATAGTATAAAGAAGAAACAATCATGTTCTCAGTGCTCATAGAACCTATAACACATTAAATAAATTATTTAGCAGAACTAAGGACAAAATTGATAAATGGGATAGATCGAATGTAGTTTACAAAATACCTTGCAGGGGAAATGATGGGGAGAATTGTAACATGGTATATATATGTAGGTACTACCAAAAATAAATTAAAAACGAGAATAGTAGGTCATAAGTCAGATCAGAAATATAGGCATATCAATTCACAGAAGACAGCGTTGTCATCTCATTGTTCCAGATTAGTTCACTTTCCTAACTTTGAAAATGTTTCATTTCTGAATACAGTTTAGAATTTAAGAAAAGTGGATGTTTTGGATATACGAGTACATATTATTTCAATAAATTGTAACTTTTATTGTCTCGGCTTGGCGAAATGCATATCTATTTTCTGCGTCGCAACACACTGCATCAGCATTCAGAAGTGTTTTTAAATAATATAATATTTATTTAATTGAAAAAACAAAAAAATATTTTCAATTAAAATTTTACATTTATTTGAGCATGTACTCAAGTATTTATGTTTAAAATTTTATTTATTTGTTGCGGGTTAGCCATATCTAGATATATATTTCGTTGGTAGCTATACCAATTCATCAGTAGATGTTTTACCCTTTATGTTTAAAAAATTCCAAAGCTTTTACATTTATTTGAGCATGTACTCAAGTATTTATGTTTAAAATTTTATTTATTTGTTGCGGGTTAGCAATATCTAGATATATATTTCGTTGGTAGCTATACCAATTCATCAGTAGATGTTTTACCCTTTATGTTTAAAAAATTCCAAAGCTCATCTATTTATACAAAAACTCAAAAACATATTTTTATGCTTTGTAATTCACAAAAATATGTTTGTGAGTTTTTGTATAAATAGATGAGCTTTGGAATTTTTTAAACATAAAGGGTAAAACATCTACTGATGAATTGGTATAGCTACCAACGAAATATATATCTAGATATTGCTAACCCGCAACAAATAAATAAAATTTTATTTTCAATTAATTTTGTTGACCTTTCGGTCAATGTACTACATTTATCAAAGCATAATAGTTCAAACGCTTAACGTTTTGTTTGGTGGGTAGCTGTCAACTATCAACTCAGCAACACAAAGCAAAACAAAAACCCCTCTTTCATTTGGTTGTCGATGAGACCAGCAAACAAGTTGAATAAACATACTTATGTATACATATATTCATGTATATTTATTCAATACGAAGTTACGTTTAGAATTTAAGAAAAGTGGATGTTTTGGATATACATATTATTTAAATAAATTGCAACTATTTATTGTCTCGGCTTGGCGAAATGCATATCTATTTTCTGCGTCGCAACACACTGCATCAGCATTCAGAAGTGTTGGGTTTGGTTGAAACTGAAACAGGTGTTGTGCGAGAAAACTCTTTTGCATACAAAAATTTCTTAATGTGTTTCAACTTCAAAGAGTCAATCATTATAATATAGTGCAGTAGTTATTGGTTTGTGATAGCTAAAATATGATACATATGTTTGCGATTAGATTTTTTCAAGGAGTCTGGTAAAAATTGCATCAATAGTGGTGTTGCATTTTGTTGTATATTGTACTGGATCATTGTTAATTTTTAAATCAAATTCATCCAAAAGAAATTATACTAATGGCTCAGAATTGTTTTAGGAGAAATTGATGTTGAAATCGCCTGCCAAAATTAGTGGTACTTCATACAAATTTTTGTTTTATCTTCTAAGCGTCTGAGATGCACCTTTTAAATACTCTAACAGCGGTCTGTGAATAAATCCTTGGATGTCTATTAATTTCTGATTAGGAGAGACGTAGATATCTGCCATGAGAATAGAAAAACCATTTTCAAGTACACACTCTGCTGCGCATATATCTGCAACACTTGTTCTTCTTACGTGTAAGTCTCGGATATTGTTCATAATCAGCTCCATATTCCATGTTATACCATTAGCCGTATCATTTTTGTTTTGATACAGTGCAACTCCACCTGAACAAACAAAGTTACGTTTAAAGTGAGTAATGCAATTGAAATTTGGTATATCACATTAATTTTCATTGTCCAACCATGTCTGTGATAATAATAAAATGTTGCTCTTTTGTGTAACAGAGTCATTTAAATCAATCGAATGTTTCCTAATGCTTTGAACGTTAAATGTCTATAGAGATATACCTCTGTAGTTGCGAATAAAATCAATGATAGTTTGCGTTTTAGCTAATAGCTTGATTTTGTTTTTTTTTACAAAATTGCTAAAAATTTTCCGCAAATTAATTATTTATTTAATGAAAATGAAAGCATATTGTTTACTTTGGTTGGAAGTTCCTGTTGAATATTAGTAACATATGGCATCTTTTATTATCCAGTTGTGTTTAGTTTAATTTCGGGACATGTTCCTCATAGAGGTAAACACAATATAATGTGGTACATTTAAATTCGGTAAGCTTTCGCATTGCTTTTCGCATGCTATTGCCGAACAGGTGACACATTACGGTACAGGTGCGCTCCGCTAACCGAGCCTTAAGCATGAAAACCATTCGCTGAGTATTTCTGTTGAGAGTGTCTTCTTTTCTACAAAAAATGGTACCCTCCATGCAGAAAATGTACTTTGGTATTCGTTTCTTAAAAATGTTTTGCGCTCTAAAAGGGCAGTGTGTTTGATCGCCCTTACTAATGGTGGACGGCATTGTACTTTTTGCCCCGTAAAAATAGAGTTAAGAGTTAAGTAAAACTTAGCTGTCAAGTTGTGTTTTGTTCTAGTGAAATAACATGCTGCATTATTACAGGGTTGGTAAGACATTTTATTTTTACCTTTCAACCTTTACCTTCCATTTTGTGTGTAGAAAAGAACACACCATTAGTTTGTATATGTAGAGGAAATGGTACACACGGTTTTGTGAATAATGTTAATCATTGCCTTACTGCATTGATTTATTAGTTAGGTTTCATTTTTGTTATCGCCTTCATAATAATAAAACTATTTATTTCTTTATAACTAAGAATTATACGAGTATATAATCTGAACAAAAATATAAACAATAAAAAAATTTGATTTATGAAATTATATATCCGCGTTGTTATTTTGACCAAAAGTTCTTAAAACGTAGCGATTTATTAAAGGTTTGTAAAAACTAATCAAATCCATTTATTATTCAAAACACAGTTCGAAAATTTCTTTGAGTTAATTATTTACTAATTGAATATCTTTTTAGGTCTGGTTTCAAAACAGAAGAGCCAAGTGCAGAAAACATGAACAACAGGCGGTTAAAAGTAAGTATAAGAAAAGTGGAAACTTCAAAAAAAGTATTATAATATAAATTTAAAAATATTATGTGGTAGGTAATTAATATATTGCTACTTATACATGGCGTTGACATAATTCAGATATTCTTCACATGAACTTCGTTCATTCTTTTGCATTTTTTATCACTTCAAATAAAATCTTAAACAGCTTTTGAGAAGGTACTGCTTTTGCGAAGGTACTGCTTGAGTTTTATCTTGGATTTTGAGTGGTTAAATTCAAGTTTTATGAAAACTTCTTAACTATGCAAAATAAAAATTTATGATCTATTAAAAAAGCGATCCTAAAATTATAATACAACATTTATATAGCTTAAGAGACATCCTACTAAACAATTTTTACTATATACGTAATTTTTTACCAACCTTGATTCTAGTTTCTTATACGATGTAATATAATTCAATTCTACAAGTTGAATGTTTTATAAAACACTGATTTATTTTAACAATTTTATCTCCTTATATACTAAACTAATTTTAAACAAAGACAAAGCAATAAAATATCTTCAGGCAAAGCAATAAAATAATTTCAGACAAAGTAATAAATAATAATGTTTACAATAACTATTTTTCACAAAGCAATAAACTTAGAATATAGACAATTACAATATATAAAATGGTAATTTAGACTCGCAGACAGAAATACAAGATTTGTCGGACAAACCCCTTTTAACAATAAATGTACATATTTTATGATAAGCTGAATATTTATGATGTCTGCCTTAAACAAACATATGGTAAAAATAACACATTTGTATCAAAATAAATGGTATTTCAAAACTGATAATTTACTTTAATTAGGATTTTTAATTAGGTTTTTCCTAATTTGAAACTAAACAAATACGATGTTCAATTTGTTTGAACATTCTGCAAGCGCGAATCTATCAGTTGATTCGATTCGTATTACAAAGGATAATTCTAGTTATTAGTGGCGAAATTCAAAGCTTTTATTTTTCTCGTAAAAATTATTGTTCTAATTGCTACTACTATAAGTATTAAACTTATAATTAAAACTAAAATTAAATATGAGTGACCACTGATGTGATGAAAATTAAGTCCCCGAAGCTCTATGTTCTCTTTTTTATTTCTTCAACCTGATTCATCAATTCTTGGATTTGGCTGGATTGGTTTATCATCATTGGGTTGAGTGGCGACATATATTGAATTGGAATATATTGTCGACATGTGTTGATAGCGTTGAAATTAAAAATTTTGTTTAGCATTGGCTAAACTTATATTTAATATTTATTAGATTTAAGATTTGAAAAACTTATTGATAATTTAATTTATAATTAAAGATTCAATAAATAATAAAATTATCAAAAAAAAAAAAAAAAAAAAAAAAAATGTGTTGATAGCACTACCATGTCTTCAATCTTTCGTTTAGATTCAACTAAATATGGAGCGCTCATGGTAGTTCCTTGAACCCTAACTTCACATCAAGGTGCCAGCTGCATTATAGGAATATGTGCGACGGTTCTATTGAATGCTTTGAATAACCATTTATTAGCTAGATGTAATTTCATCCATAAAGAATTGACGTTTTTATCCTGAAACCGACAATTTGCTTTGTTTAGTGGTTGTAGTGCGGAAACTTTACTTGAGCTGTCATTTGAGTCGAACCATGGCCAGTCATTGTCACACAGGAACTTTTCTTTAGAGAGTTCCTTACAATTATTAAGTTCTGATTGATCTATTACGTGATAGGAATCCTTATTAAAATTATGTATTAAGTAGTGTCCTCTGGATTGAATGATCATTTTATTCCCCATCACTTCTACTGGTCTTGGAATAAATTTGTATATCTGAGATATAAAGGGTGATCCAAGTAGAGATACTTTTTTCAATAGCCTTTTTTTGAAAGCTCACGTGTGAGTCGTGTCATGCTGTTATGTTATTTTTGTTTAGTATTGTTTGGCATTTCATAATGGAAATCACTTACACCTGAACAATGTTGAAAAATCGTTCAACTTTATTACGAAAATTCACGTTCTGTGAGGAATGTGTTTCGAGACAAATTTTGTTTAGCGATGAAGCCAATTTCTGGCTCAATGGGTATGTAAACAAATAAAATTGCTGCATTTGGGACGAAGAGAAACCTGAAGAGATTCAAGAACTGCCACTTCATCCAGAAAAAACAACGGTTTGGTGTGTTTTGTAGGCCGGTGGAATCACCGGTCCATATTTCTTTAAAAATGATGCCGGTGCGAACGTAACCGTCAATGGCGAACGTTATCGTGCCATGTTAACCGGCTATTTGATGCCTGAAATTGAAGCTCGTGATCTCGGCGACATTTGGTTTCAGCAAGACGGCGCCACTTCCCACACATCGCATCAATCAATGGATTTATTGAGAGAATATTTCGGTGAGCACATAATTTCACGTTTTGGGTCGGTTGATTGGCCACCAAGATCGTGTGATATCACACCGTTAGAGTTTTTCCTGTGGGGATATGTAAAGTCTAAAGTTTATGCGGACAAACCCGCTTCGATTTAGGCCTTGCAGGAAAACATCACGCGTGTCATTCGCTAGTTACCAGTCGAAATGCTCGAACGTGTCATCGAAAATTAGACTCAACGGATGGAGAATCTGCGACGTAGCAACGGTCAACATTTGATAGACATAATCTTCAAAAAATAAATGCCTAAGCCTGTTCTTTCAAATGATAATAAACATTCTCCATTAAATTTAAATTTTCTGTATTATTTTACTTAAAAAAGGGAACCTCGAAATGGATCACCCCTTATGATCACCAAATAGCGGTACATGTGCGGACACTACTAATTGATTGTTTAGAACTGTGGCCTTAGCAGTCATCAATTTATAGATAGTTGGCACTTGTTTAAATTTATCTCCTGGAATATGTTCTCTTACACTTCTTATTTAGTCTTGCATTTGTATTGGAGTCAAAAGAGCTAGATTCAATTTTCCATGATTGATGGATATCAACATTTCTATTATTTGTGTTTGCACGTTTTCATTTTCTTCGATAATTGTTTCCATAATAATAATATTTCTTTCATCGTTTCTGTGATGTGTTTCTCCCGTTCAGTTATACTCTTGAAACTACTATTAATCTCTTCCGTAGTTCTACGCAGTATATTCAGTGTTAAATCAACAACTGATGTTTGTTTTTTTATTAGTTACTTTAAGTCGTTTTGATTATAAAGGATGTTCCTCATATTATTTTCTAGCTCCTTTCGATCTTCTGCAACCTTTGTTCCGAAAATAATATGTAGTATTGATCCAAAAAATTCTAGAGGTGCTCTTTTTTCGTTTTAAACTCTTGCGGAAACATGTAATGATTAGTTTTGTTCATATCTTGTAATCGACGATCCATCATTTCTATGACGTGGTTGCCCTCCTTGTTGTTTTCCACACGTTATCCTCATAGATTTTATCACTTCTTCAGATATTGAAATACTATCGAAAGAGGAGTTAATGTTGAAAAATATAACTAAATTCCAAAAAAAGGAATCAACATTTATTATCTAAATATACTGCGGTGGAATTTAATTTATTTATTGTGTACCTATTCCATTTTAGTCGTCACCGCTGAAATCGCAATGATCATTAGTAACATTACAGCCAACATGTTTAATATAGCTGAACTTATTTTTAGCTTCTTTTCCACTGATGAACTTTCACACTTCTTCTCATTAAGAGTATTTTTGATCGGGCATAACTTTGTTATTGGTCTTTTTTTTTTTTTTTTTTTTTTGATAATTTTTTGATAATTTTATTATTTATTGAATCTTTAATTATTTAAATTGAATTATCAATAAGTTTTTCAAATCTTAAATCTAAAAAATATTAAATATAAGTTTAGCCAATGCTAAACAAAATTTTTAATTTCAACGGTTAATTTTTGTTTTTTTACATCTCTCGTGAACGGCTGAGAAAAAGAGTATCTCTTCTTTTCATCCGGGTGTGGCCTCTATAATGAAGAATATTGCGCGCAAGTGGATTTGGGTGCAACTCAAGTTTTTTTATATATTTTTTCGCGTGTTTTGAAAATACTGTCTTCACCAACGAAACGTCTAGATCTTTATGAATTCGATGGTTTCTGACATACCAGGAGGCTGCTGTTAATATAAGTAAAATTTTATTCTGTCGCCTTTGAATTCTTTCGACATTCGATGCTGAGGCAGTGCCCCATAACTGGATTCCATAGGACCATATTGGTTTCAGGATCGCGTTGTATAATAGAAGTTTGCAGTCTAGGCTTAGTATAGAATTTCTTCCAATAAGCCAATTCATTTGGGCTGCTTTTAATTTTATTTGTGTTAACTTTGCGTCTATATGCGATTTCCATGTTAAACGACGATCTAGATGAAAGCCTAGATATTTTACTACAGTGTGTTGAGGTATAGTCTCGGTGATAATTTTTATAGGCGGGCATGTTTCCCTGCGCAACGTAAAAGTGACGTGTGCACATTTCTGCTCGTTAACTTTTATACGCCATTGTTTGAGCCATTTTTCCAGTTTGGATATATATTCTTGTAAGTTGCGGGAAGCTTCTACAGGATTTTCGTGAACGCTTAGAAAGGCTGTATCATCCGCAAATGTTGATGTATGAATGTTACTGCTTAACGGTAAGTCAGAGGCATATATTAAATAAAGTAAGGGTCCGAAGATACTGCCTTGAGGGACTCCGGCTTCAATCGACTGCGGAGGGCTTAAAAAATTCCCTTCCCTAACTACAAATTTACGTTCCATTAAATAGCTTTTTAAAAGCTTTACGATGTTTGCTGGTAGATTTTGTGTTAATTTGTTGAAAAGTCCTTCGTGCCATACTTTATCGAAAGCTTGTGAGACATCAATAAAGAGCGCAGAGCACTATTTCTTTTTTTCAAAAGTGTCTCTAACGACATTCAGTAGTTTGTGAGTTTGTTCAATTGTGTTATGTTGTCTGCGAAAACCGAATTGATGATCTGGAATACATCCATTTCTAGTCACTATAGGCATCAGCTTGCTCATATACAGCTTTTCAAATAGTTTTGAAATATTAGACAGTAAACTTATAGGGCGATAGGATTCAACTTTTGTATGATCCTTGCCGGGCGTTGGTATCATAGTAATTAGCGAAACCTTCCATTCTTTAGGATAGTGTTCTAGGCGTAGAATACTGTTAAAAATGAATAGTTTTGTTCTTTTTGCAGGGTAAGGCAATTCTTAAAGCATTTTGTTGCTTATTTTGTCGACACATGGGGCTTTTCTGGTGTTAAGACTAGTAATAGTATTTTCAATCTCCGTCATGTTAAATCTCATCGGTATTTCTGGTAAAGAGACGACTGGTGGCAGTTCAACAATATCAGCAGAAATATTCGGAGTGAAAAGTTTTTCTAAGTGTTTAACAAAAAGTCCACCTTTTTCAGCATCAGTTTTTGCCCAGTCACCATTTGGGGCTCGTAATAGGGGTTTGCATATCACCGGCCTTTTTAGTCCTCTGGCTGCACGCCACAGTGAATAATCTGTTTGTGGTGTTGCATCTAGCTCTTGAAGGAATTTTTGAAGGGAAGCTGTTTTTTGAGTTTGCAAAACTTTCCTAAGCTGCTTGGTACACTCTTTAAGCCTTAATTTTAGCTGGGGCGATCTGTAGCGCTGCCATTCTCGTCGAGCTCTCCGTTTTTCAGTCAATAGCCTTTCTATATCTACAGAAAAAATATTGTTAAATCTCACTGGTTGGTTTATTTCATTTGAAGTAGCATTAAAAGCAGCTTGTTTAACATGCGCTTCAAACAACCTGAGAGAATCGTCTATGTCTGAAGGTGTTCTCAGCGGCATTTTTTCCGAGCAATGAGCACTCAGATATTTTCTGTATTTCAGCCAGTTAATACGTGCAGATGTCGTCGCTAAATCACATGTTGTGTGTGAGTAAATAGTGACAATAGTAGGCGATTGGTCTGAAGATAAGTCCAAAGATGCTTCAACTTCAACCATCTCGCTGGGCACGCCTTTCACAATTCCAAAGTCGATAACATCAGGAATTTTTTGTCGATCTGTTGGCCAATACGTTGGCTGTCCACTTGAAACTACATTCAAACCCATTTTAGATATTGTGTCGAATACTATTTGTCCCTTAGGTGTTATTAAACGTGAACCCCAAAATGTGTGTTTAGCATTGTAGTCGCCAGCTGCTAGAAAACGGAGGCCCAGTGATTTATAAAAAGCCGTATATTGACTCTTGGTAATTGAGATTCTGGGGGGCGAATAGACAGATGATATAACAAGTTTTTGATAGTAAGTTTCGATGCAGATGTTCGTTGCTTGAAGATAATCTTCACAAAAATCATTCAACAGGGGGTGTTTTATTCGCGTTTTTATTAGGATTCCCGAACCACCACAAGCTCAGCCACGGGGATCCTTGGTGTCGTAAAAATTATATCCACTAATTCTGAAACAGCTTCGAGATGTCAAATGAGTTTCTGAGATAAGCATAACATCGATTTGTTTCTCCTGAAGAAAATATTCTATTTCGTTTTTATGTTGGCAGATGCCGTTTGCGTTCCAAAAACATATTTTTAAGTTCATGGTTTGCTTAGTACAGCCTGCAACAAGGTAGACTGCATTTTCAACATTTCCTGCATCATACAGGACATGTTAAGAGTAAATGTAATTACAGTTTGTATTAAGCTCTCAATAGAGGCTTCAATACGACTTAAAATATACCCCGAATCTTCATTTGCATTTACGGTTTTTTGCGCCATTCAGTTTCAACTCTCGTAGTGAACAGACGCGGTTTTATAATCGTCGCAACTGAATATAAAAAAAAATATTATAAAAAAATATTTTCAAGTCACAGAAAATATATAAAAAAAACATTTATTGAACAGTTATTTTACTGGTTTTATTTTATTTTTTGCTTGTGTGCAATATACATAAATATTTGCATACACAAACTAATATAAGTGAAAATAAAAAAAGAGAACTCTGATGAGTTCATCTTCTGACAAAAACAACAATAATTCTACAAGCAGTAGGAATGTACAATATATAACTTTAGTTGCTGATGACGACAATAAAAAAATGAATTAAACAAAAACCTGAATTTAACAGAAAACACAAATACTCGTGCGCGATCATTATCTCTGAAAATGTTAAATAGTGATCAAGAAGCAACAACAATTGCACCCATCAGCAAACTTGTCAGCTTAGCTGTACAAACAAACAAACAAACAATAAGTAACAAGGTGACCAGCGTGCACAAAATGGTAGATGCGGTGAGTACAATAAATGATAATAAAATTCAAACAGGAATGGACAGATACATAACCGTGTTAAAAAGGGGAAGAAGTCCAAAACCAGCTCAAATTGCTTCAACATCGAAAGTTCCCAGAGATGGAAAAAACAATATAATAAATTCCGAAAATCGTTTCGCGATTTTATCTGAACAAGGCGATGAAGACACAACTACAACAAGTTCGAGTAAGCCCCCACCCATATATTTAAGAGAGCAGAATTCCAGTTTGCTGGTTAAAAGTCTTATCTCATTAATTGGAGAAAATGAGTTTTATGTAACGCCAATTAAGCGCGGAAACATCAATGAAACAAAAATTCAGGTAGCTCATGAAAATAATTACCGAAAAATTGTTTCAGATTTAGAATCTAAAAATAAAAACTTCTACACGTACCAATTAAAGAGTGCTAAAGGTCTAACAGTCGTAATAAAAGGTATAGACTCTAGCGTGGATCCAGAAGAGGTCAAGTCTGGCCTTGAAAATAGTGGCTACAAGGTGAAAAATGTCTCAAACATTAAAAACAGAGAAAAAATCCCCCAACCAATATTTAGAGTCGAGTTACAGCCAGATGGCATAAAAATAAAAAAGAATGAAGCACATCCAATATATGACTTAAAGTACTTGTTGCATCGAAGAGTTACTGTTGAGCTTCCACATAAAAGAGCTGGACCTGTTCAATGCCTTAACTGCCAAGAATTTGGGCACACGAAGACTTATTGCAAGTTGCCTACAGTCTGCGTTGTATGTGGTGAGTTACACAGTACTGCTAACTGTGATAAAATAAAAGGTGATACCAAGGCGAAAAAATGTGGCAATTGCGGCGGAAATCACACTGCCAACTATAGAGGCTGCCCCCTTTACTCGTTTTTTAAGAATTCATCAACCAAAAAAACCAACGCTACTCCCGCTCAGCCTAAAACCCCTATTAACTATCCACAGTTACCTCAACCGTCCACCAGCCAAAATCAATTTTCAAACATTTTCAAGTCTAACGCGACTAGTGCTCAACAACAATCTAACAACAAATTTTCATACGCTAGTATTTTTAAAAAAAAATTGGTCTTTTTATTATGTTATTTTCCGTTTTTAATGTTACAGCTCTTACCAATCCATCTTTGCCAGGGTAAATCGCAGTCATTCTGCCAAGCGACCATCTTGCTGGATGAGTATCCTCATCCTTTATTATCACCACTTGACCTTCTTTTATATTTTCTTGAGCAGACTTCCATTTATATCTTTGTTGTAACGATGTCAAATAGTTGGCCTGCCATTGCTTCCAGAAATGCAATTTTAGTTTTGTATTAGCTTCCATCTTCCCAACTGCCTTGAATTTAATACCGCTTCAATTTGTGCCAATAACGTATTTAGCTCCTTTAAATGATATTTCATTGATTTTACAGCTGCTTCCCAGATACCTCCGAAGTGTGGACCTGCCGCCGGAATACTCCTCAAGCACAGGTGCCAAAGCTGTGTTCTGTTTTATAGCTTCTGTAAATTCATTGTCCAATAGCCTTGATGCTCCGACAAAGTTAGTGCCATTGTCAGAGTAAATATTTCTGCTTTTACATCTTTTTAGCGCCGCCATGAATGCCTCTGTTGTTAAGCTGCTAACTGCTTCTAAATTCAAGGCTTTTGTCGACATACAAACAAATACTGCTATATTTCCTTTATATGACTTTTTTCCTCTACTGTTGGAACATTTTAATTGAACCGGTATTGCGTAGTCAATTCCACATTGATATAAATGAAAAGATACATTTACACGATACTCTGGTAGCATTCCCATTAATTGCTGCTTTGCTTGATGATTATATATAGTGCAAATAGCACAGTTTTTAATCAAATTTTTAATGCAATTCTTGGCTCCAATTATCCAATATTTTCTCCTGATTGTGCTCTCCATAATACGTCTTCCACCATGTAGTGTTTTCTTATGGACATCGTTAATAAATTGATAAGCCAATGACGATTTCTGCATCAGTATTGGATGTTTTTCATTTCGTGGCAGATTAGAAAAGTAAAGTAACTAAATATAAGAAATTCTATAATTCAGTAAAACATGAAATACATTCATTTCAGTCCTCAGAAGCTACAAATGAACAATTTTGTGTATCAAGAAAACAAAAGTAAACCATATTGCTTGTGAGGCATTTGGTTTTCTTTATTTATGTTCATATTCCCGCTACAAAATATATATGATTATTTTACCAATTTCTTCAATGTTTTCGTAAAATTTGTGGGCAGTAACTAATGTTTAACTAACACATCTGTATAGGAAACTATGAGGTCAACCATATGCTTGAGAGTTTTATGAATTTCTTCAATGTACTGTACTGTAATTTTATTGAAGTACTCCATATAAAAAAGCTCCTTCTGAATACGTTCGGGATTGCATTATTTAATATATATATTTTTTACTAGCTTATCCCGGTATGCTTCGCTACCCCCCTCGCTATAAAATAAAATTAAAAGTATTTATATATCCTATTGTGAAAATTTAATGACAATCGGTCCAGTAGTTAAGACTATATTACGATTTTTAATTTTCCTAAAAAGGGGCGTGGTCCCACCCACTTTTCTCCTGGTACGTATTCCAAATTATGCCAATACAATATGTACCAAATATCATCGACGTAGTTCAAAAAATGCCCAAAATATGGCGATTTAAATTTTTGGGATATATGGGGGTATCACGCCCCTTTGTCAAATCCCGCCCATATTTGCAGCAGCACTAAAAAAATGCACACTGAACCGACATACAAAATTTTGTTCAAATACCATTATCAGGAGCAGAAATAATAGATTTTTAATTTGTGGTTTGTATGAGAGGTACCACTCCCCTTTGTCCAATCCCGCCCATATTTGCAGCAGCACTTAAGAAATGCACACCAAACCGACATACCAAATTTTGTTCAAATACCATTATCAGGAGCAGAAATAATAGATTTTTAATTTGTGGTTTGTATGAGAGGTACCACGCCCCTTTGTCCAATCCCGCCCCATATTTGCAGCAGCACTTAAAAAATGCACACCAAACCGACGTACCAAATTTTGTTCCAATACCGTTATCAGGAGCAGAAATAATAGATTTTTAATATGTGGTTTGTATGGGAGGTACCACGCCCCTTTTTCCAATTGGACCGAATTGTAAATCCAAACCACCCGGGGCGCCACCCAAACGCATACAAAAAAATTTATGCAAATCGGTCCAGCCGTTTAGGAGGAGTTCAGTTACAACGCACGTACAGTAGAATTATATAATTATACTAGCTGATCCCGGTTTACTTCGCTACCCCCCTCGTTATAAAATAAAATTAAAAGTATTTATATATCCTATTGCGACGATTGGTCCAGTAGTTAAGAATATATTTCGATTTTTAATTTTCCTAAAAAGGAGCGTGGTCCCATCTACTTTTCTCCAAATTATGCCAATACCATATGTACCAAATATCATCGACGTAGCTCAAAAATGCCCAAAATATGGCGATTTAAATTTTTGGGTTATATGGGTGGTGACACGCCTCTTTGTCCAATCCCGCCTATATTTGCAGCAGCACTAAAAAATGCACACCGAACCGACGTACCAAATTTTGTTCAAATACCGTTATCAGGAGCAGAAATAATAGATTTTTAATTTGTGGTTTGTATGAGAGGTATCACGCCCCTTTGTCCAATCCCGCCTATATTTGCAGCAGCACTTAAGAAATGCACACCAAACCGACGTACCAGATTTTGTTCAAATACCGTTATCAGGAGCAGAATTAATAGATTTTTAATTCGTGGTTTGTATAAGAGGTACCACGCCCCTTTGTCCAATCCTGCCCATATTTGCAGCAGCACTTAAAAAATGCTCACCAAACCGACGTACCAAATTTTGTTCAAATACCGTTATCAGGAGCAGAAATAATAGATTTTTAATATGTGGTTTGTATGGGAGGTATCACGCCCCTTTGTCCAATACCGCCTATATTTGCAGCAGCACTTAAGAAATGCACACCAAACCGACGTACCAGATTTTGTTCAAATACCGTTATCAGGAGCAGAATGAATAGATTTTTAATTCGTGGTTTGTATGAGAGGTACCACGCCCCTTTGTCCAATCCTGCCCATATTTGCAGCAGCACTTAAAAAATTCTCACCAAACCGACGTACCAAATTTTGTTCAAATACCGTTATCAGGAGCAGAAATAATAGAATTTTAATTTGTGGTTTGTATGAGAGGTACCACGCCCCTTTGTCCAATCCCGCCCATATTTGCAGCAGCACTAAAAAATGCACACCGAACCGACGTACCAAATTTTGTTCAAATACCGTTATCAGGAGCAGAAATAATAGATTTTTAATTTGTGGTTTGTATGAGAGGTACCACGCCCCTTTGTCCAATCCCGCCCATATTTGCAGCAGCACTTAAGAAATGCACACCAAACCGACGTACCAAATTTTGTTCAAATACCGTTATCAGGAGCAGAAATAATAGATTTTTAATTTGTGGTTTGTATGAGAGGTACCACGCCCCTTTGTCCAATCCCGCCCATATTTGCAGCAGCACTTAAGAAATGCACACCAAACCGACATACCAAATTTTGTTCAAATACCGTTATCAGGAGCAGCAATAATAGATTTTTAATTTGTGGTTTGTATGAGAGGTACCACGCCCCTTTGTCCAATCCCGCCCATATTTGCAGCAGCACTTAAGAAATGCACACCAAACCGACGTACCAAATTTTGTTCAAATACCGTTATCAGGAGCAGAAATAATAGATTTTTAATTTGTGGTTTGTATGAGAGGTACCACGCCCCTTTGTCCAATCCCGCCTATATTTGCAGCAGCACTTAAGAAATGCACACCAAACCGACGTACCAAATTTTGTTCAAATACCGTTATCAGGAGCAGCAATAATAGATTTTTAATTTGTGGTTTGTATGAGAGGTACCACGCCCCTTTGTCCAATCCCGCCCATATTTGCAGCAGCTGTTAAGAAATGCACACCAAACCGACGTACAAAATTTTGTTCAAATACCGTTATCAGGAGCAGAAATAATAGATTTTTAATATGTGGTTTGTATGGGAGGTACCACGCCCCTTTGTCCAATTGGACCGAATTGTAAATCTAAACCACCCGGGGCGCCACCCAAACGCATACAAAAAAAATTTATGGAAATCGGTCCAGCCGTTTAGGAGGAGTTCAGTTACTAACACACTTTCAGAAGAATTATATATATAAAGATAAAGAGCCACGCCCCTCCGCCCCCAGGCCATTAATTTAAATAATAACTATCCTATCATATAAGTTGGACCAAATTACATATATATGCCAATTTTCATGAATATCAGTTGACTCGTTTTTGAGTTTATTCGGAAACATTTAGATTTTTATATTATTAAAAAATGGGCGTTAAAGTAGGCGTGGACGAAAAAAAATGTCCTATTATTTATGCTGGAGTTTGAGTAACATGCTGACAAAGTTTCAGAAGGATCGGTCTTGCGGTCTAGCTTCGTATACGGTACAAACATTTTGCCACGCCCCTCCGCCCCCAGGCCATTAATTTAAATAATAACTATCCTATCATCTAAGTTGGACCAAATTACATATATATGCCAATTTTCATGAATATCAGTTGACACGTTTTTGAGTTTATTCGAAACATTCACAGTGACACGGATTTTTTATATATTAAGATAATCATAGCCCAATATTAGGTCAATGCAAATCGCAGATATTAATGATATGATTATTACAATTCAATCGTTAGTTTTAACTATAAATATATATAAATAGGGTATGCATGATAACGTGGGATGTCCAAAAATTTATTTTTACATATAAAACAGATCTGGGGGCAAATCGCCGCATTCGATATCGAATGCACGTTTAAGTAGAGACAGTTTTCGATGGTTGTAATTTTTTGGATCACGGTATTCGATCGTAATTTATATTACCTACTACTATTTTTTACATTCCTGTAAAAAACAAATAAATTTCATGTTTCTTTTTGTGTTCCCCATCTTGGGAATCGGATGATGATTAAAATATTGCTGTTACAAGAAGAAATATTCGTGACAAAGGTAATCCTTTTTCATTGTCTGAAGTTGAGTAAGTTTTGTCTTTTAAAATAATTGATTTACGCAAAATGTGGCCTCATCCGTAGATTTAAAAGACATTTTCGGCTGTCTAAAGAAGCTTTTAAATATGTTCTATCAGAAATAAATATTTCTGGTCACATGTCGACGTCCGTGCCAGACATTATATATTGCAGCAGATATATCAGATATTGCAGCTTGCCGTTACATTGACTCTTTTGGCCAGTGGCAGCTTTCAGCATATTACCGGGAATGATGTTTTACTCGGGTTAGCACAAAGCACTATGTGCAAAATTGTGAAAAATATAACGATCGAATTATAAAACAAATTGTGTTCCAAAGTGATAAAATTTTTGCCAAATCGATCTGAGGAGTGTATGAAATATTTTATGAACAAGTACAAAATCCCTGGAGGTTGTTTTACAACAATATACAATGTATGAAAACTTTTTAATATATAAAAGTTACTTTCAGTAGTCGGATGCGTAGACGACACTCTCTTTGGTTTCCCAGCACAGAAAATGACCACATGTTTTCTAACAGATAAGGATTTCACAGCCTAAATTCAATGATAGTAAGTCATGCATATACATACGTTTAGATTTGCGACCATTAAAGCAAAATAGTGGCCATTAATTCAATGTACGGCGGTGCTGCACACTACAGTTTTGTTTGGAAGCATTCTGGAGAAAGAAGTTTACTCGAGCAATGTTTTTAGGTTTTCCTTAACTACATTTATTTTTTTTTTAGTTTCATATGCTATAAAAGCGTGTTTTTTATTTCTTTTAAACTATATTTATTTTTTACTTTTTAGTCCAATTTATTTTCAAACTATATTTTTATAATTTTTTTCTTTATGTTAAAAAATATTATTATTATATCCTCTTATGAGTCGTTTTCCCCCAACCAACAAAAATATCAGCAGCAGCGAAACATACGCTGCATACACATACTGACATTGTTATGAGTCATTTTCCCCCAACCAACAAAAACATCAGCAGCAGCAAAACCATGCACTGCATACATACTGCTGACTTTGCAATATCGTGAGAACCGCAATCGGCTGGAAGTTCCACGCTTGCATATAATTGCTAAAAATCGCACACTCAGCAATATTGCGGGAACAACCACGCTGGCGGCAGCGAACATTAACGGTCATCGATAGGTATAAAAGCTGTGTTGATATTGACAACAGTTCGCAGTTCGGGAATCATCATCCAACGTATAACAACTAACCAAAAACCTGATCCAAGACCAGCCTAACAAGCGGCTCACTGAGACGGTTATAAAATAATAAAATTAGTCTAAATAATAAAAATTAAAATGTAAATAAAGTAAAATTAATAACTAAAATAATCCTATTGTTTTGTGTTCTAATTACAAAGTCTTATGAGTTTCGATTCCGGAAAATAAATTACAAAAGAAAACCGTAACATTTTGGCGCAACCGGTGGCCGTGTTAATAATTACGTCAAATATTTTAATTTGCCTTATGTTGATCTTGTTCGAGAAAAAACTGTCCAGTGTAAAAAAAACAACAATACAATAACGCCTAAATTCTAGCAACCTTTGTATTGTTGAATCCTACATTAGATGGTGTAGAACTGCGCAATTGCCGACAATTTAATAACGCCTAAATTCTAGCAACCTTTGGGCTGTCGTGTTTTTTTGCAGGACTAAGCAGTCCAATAGACCAATAAAAATGGGGAAGTTTTATTTGATTGTGAAAATTTGGCGCGTTTGCGAAAGTGCAAATCGGAATTGGGGCGGTAACACTTTGAAATGAAATGAAACGTAACATTTTACCGGAATAAAAACGTAACATTTTGTCGGAATAAAAACGTGACATTTTGTCAGAATTAAAACCGTAACCTTCTACTCATAACATTGTGGGTTAAACAACAGCCCACTAGCAAGATGATAACCAGCGGAAAATGGGTAAGTAAAATCTAGTTTTAATGGACAACCCACATAAGAAGACAGACGAATTAATAGAACGAATCTACAAGTACAATTATTCAGTGGACAGTCTACAAGTCCTTGCGTGGACAGAACTTAAGGGTTTAGAAGCAGAAAAAACATTCCTGGACAACCATAGGGAAACAATAAGATATCAAAGACTGACAAAATTAGAAGAAGTGAGCTATGTCCTACAATTAGTAAGTGATTTAAGTAAAGATAGATCACAGGAGTTTATAAAGAAGATCGAAGAGCTAGAAGAAACATAAACATTTCTAAAGGGCCATTGCGAAAAGCTAAGAGGAGAAATAGAATAAACAGATACTTTGTTAGAGGCCGTAGTAAAGGAAAATACGGAATTGAAAGGGAAAGGACTTAGTGAGGAAAATTTTAAAAAACAATTGAAAGCAGTTGATAGAGACACAAGACGACACTATCCAAAGGCTACAAACAGCATTGGAAAGCGCAAGAAGAGAGTTGGACACAATTAACAGAGTTAGTTCACCAAATCCTTCATTGCACGAAGAACTAAACGAAGCAGGACTACTAACAATAGTCATATCACACGATAACGAAACACCTGCTTTGACGCTGTTGGAGAAAGTAAAAACCCTAATAAACAACGCAAGGAAAGCGGGTAGCAGGAGGTACTCCGCGGAAACAAAAGCCAGGAAATCAAAGGAGTTTAGCGAATACACGATTCGGTGAATTGGAAGAAACCGAAGGAGTTGACAGCAGAATAACGGAGGAATTTAATAGATTGATCCCTGTGGCCCAGGAAATTTTAGAAAGACGATCACCATCATCCCGGCAAACCCATACTATTGAGAGAGCAGAAAACGGAAGATCAGAATGACTTCGCTATCCGAGATTATTAAAATCGTAAACAACACAGTCCCATCATTCTTCAGGACCGATGGGCCTGACTTATCATCAGAAGTATTCAGATACATACAAGGATGCAAGATGGTAGAAAGAGAAGTACTCACAGGTGTTATGAGTCAGACCTGATCAACCCTCCTACATGAACATTTCGCAACTTGTTAACACAAACAGTCACCAGTGTTATGAGTCATTTTCCCCTAACCAACAGAAGTATCAGCGACAGCAGAACATACGCTGCACACACATACTGACGTTGAGTTATTTTCCCTCAACCAACAATAATACCAACGGCAGCAAAATACCGCTGCATGCATTACTGACGTTATTACCAGTAATTTTCCTACAGACATATGCTGACGATGCAGTACCGCTGCATACATGTATATGCCAGTAACTTTCCTACAGAATATGCTGAATTTGCATACTAGCACACTTAGCAATGACCACGCCGGCGGCAGCGAACGTCAGCAGCATCGTTCAATCAGACAGCGAAATTGGGTATAAAAGCGGAGGGTGATTTGGTATGGACCTGTAGTCAGAGTAGTCAGTCTAGTCTAGTGAAGTCGAGTCAGTCGAGTCAATTCTTTACACATAACACACATAACAAAAACCTGATCAAACACCAACCTTAAAAGCGGGTCCCTGAGACGGTTATAAAATAATAAAATTAGATTAAGTAATAAAAATTGAAAAGTAAATAAAATTAAAGCAATAACTAAAATCATAATAGTCTCTTGTGTTTTTAATTCTGAAAAAAGTTACAAAATAAATTGTAACATTTTGGCGCAGCCGGTAGCCGCGTTAATAATTACATCAAATAAAATAATCCTTGTGTTGATCTTGCTAAAGAAAAAACTGTCCGGTGTAGCAAAACCAACAATACATAAAAGTCTAACCTCTAGCTACCTTCTATTGTTGCATCCTACATTCGACGGTATAGAGCTGCACAGGACAAATACATAAAAGTCTAACCTCTAGCTACCTTGTATTGTCATTGCAGGACTAATCGCTAAAGCGGATCAGGACAAAAAGGAGAATTACTTTGATCGTAAAAATTCTGCGCGGTTGCGAACAAACACATATAATAAAATAATAATAATAATATAAAGTGAAAATAAGCCTAAACCACAGACCACTATGAGGATAATAATCAGCGGAACATGGGTAAGTAGAAGACAGTTTTAATGGCCAATCCACAGACGCAGACAGACAAATTAATAGAACGACAAGTATAGTTATTAAATGGACAGTCTACAAGTTCTTGCATGGACACAGCCCACTACCAAGATGATTACCAGCGGAACATAGAAAGACGATCACCGTCACCCCAGCAAAACCATACTACTGAGAGAGCGGAAATTGAAAGGATCAAAATGCCTTCGCTGTATGAGATTATTAAGATCGTAAACAACACGGTCCCATCATTTTTCGGGACCGATGGGCCAGACTTGTCATCAGAAGTATGCAGGTACATACAAGGATGCAAGATGGTAGAAAGAGAAGCACTCACAGGTGCAAATAACGTCCTAACACAAGATGTGATACAGTGCCTGAAATTGCGACTGCTGGGGGGTGCATACTCAAAAATATCCCAGATGACTTTTGGTTCAGTGGACGCATACTGTAACACCATCAAGAAGTTTTATCTAAAAAATAAAAGCCTGGATAAGATAAGGGAGCTGATCTTGGGTTGCAAACAGAGTATCAGAGAGTCAGCATGCAAATCTGGAGAACGCCTGGATAGCCTATTAAATGAGGCAAAAACAACAATAGAGAACGAATGGCCGGTGGGACCTGGCCGGGAAACCATGCTGAAGGACTTCAAACGGATAGCAGTGAGAAGTTTCATCAAGGGGTTGAAAGACCATGCTCTCAAAGCTCGATTTGTGGGACAGGAAGAAGAAGAGCTCACAAACTTAATAGAGGTAGTCGAAAATGCAGAGGAATTGTTTGGCGAACCAACGCACAGCATCAACGTAATTGATTCAGAAGTCCCTTGTAGTTTTTGTAACAAGATGGGACATGAATGGAATAGCTGCAAAAAGCGGCTAAACACACCATACTGTATGAGCTGTGGAAAATACGGCCATGAAATGGGGCCACTGTGCAGGAATATCGTGAGCTGTACGTTCTGTGGAAACAGCGGGCACGATGTGGAAAACTGCAGAAAGAGATTAGGCTCCCTATACTGCCGATTGTGTAAGATAAACGGTCACAAGGAAACCCCTTTCTGCGAACCAAGAAGAAACATACTAAACCAAAATCAATTGGATAGAAGGACGGCAGAAAACAATAGGAGGATAACAAACACAGAATTCCGTGGAGGCCCACAAATGGCGATGGGACAAAATACGAACAGAGGGGCAAATATAAACAATGGTACACTCCCAACCTGTTTTAAATGTCAGCAACAAGGACATTTTGCACGCGACTGCAGAAGCAATATCAGACAAACTCAGACAGTAGGAACAGGGATCTACCAACAGGTGCGAAATAGCGACAACGGCAGGGACCTAGCTAACAGACCAGTAGAGGCCCATAGCAACACAAATCGGACAAATGCCCAGGGAAGCGAAATTCGGCCCAGTTATCGCCAATAACTGGGGTCCCGCAAATTAACAGAAAATCAGATTGGCATAAAAAAGAGAACAAATACAAGTATAATAAAGAAACAGAAACAAAGACTCAGGTAAATAAAGATGATACGGAGACTGACTCAGAAACAGAGCAGCCAACCAGGATAGTAACCGAGGCAGTTGTACACTCGGTAAATAAGGAGAACGGGCGCACTATAGAAGTAAATACTGCAAAAGATAATAAATTAAACAAAAAAAAGGAGGAAAAAAGTGAAGAGATAATGCCAAATATAAATAGTAGTACTGAATCACCGGGCAATGTGGACACAGTTTTTATTACGCTACCCTGCCAAGGAGCTAGGGAGCGAAAATTGGTCTTACTTGTAGATACGGGAGCAGTTACTAAAGTGCCGGTTAATATCATATCAAGAGATAAAACCGTGGTTGTGCATAAACAGGCAAATCAAGAGAACGGGCAAACTTTGGAAGTGAAAGCAGAAAAAGACAAAGTATTAAAACATAAATATGAAGAGAAACAAAGTGAAGAGATAATGCCAAATATAAATAATAGTACTGAATCACCGAGCAATGTGGACACAGTTTTTATGACGCTACCCTGCCAAGGAGCTAGGGAGGGAAGATTGGTCTTACTTGTAGATACGGGAGCAGTTACTAAAGTGCCGGTTAATATCATTTCGAGAGATAAAACTGTGGTTATACAAAAACAGGAGATTTCCCCTGGAGTTTATGTTGGAAATATTGTGGTCAACATTAAAAATGGAGGCACAGCAGTACCCATACTGAACGCAACCGAGAAAGATATCCTATGGAGGAAGGAGATCCAGTCGAGATTTTCAAATTTCAACCACTACACGCAGTATGGAGGAACACAACAACATACACTGTCATTGGCAAAACAGGAGGAAAGAGTAAGACGTCTAAAAACCAACATTATGACGGAAATGAATTGGAAAAAGAGAAGAAGGAAAAACTCACCGCAATATCGACGGTATTGATGATGAATATTTAGGGTCTTCAATGGCTGAAATATAAAGGAAACGCATATTTATACAGGACTATAATAAGAAACAATGAAACATACATTAAAGGGACAATGAAAAAATTGCGTCAAGATGGTTCCAACTTGAGGAACCGGGGACCCAGGTCGGCATCAGGAGACAAGGATCTGAAAGAAGCAAAATAATTAGTAAAAGGAAAAGGTTAAAAAAGGATGGAACGCTACTGACCCGGTATCACCTTCTAATCGACCAACGAATACTGCTCTAGAAATAAAAATTAAGAATAATTTGATTAATCAATCAATCAGAGCAAAAATCTAAAAAAAAAAGAGAAAACAAGGTCACATGTAAGTGTTACAATTTATTTTGTAACTTATTTTTTAGAATTAAAAACACAAGAGACTATTAGGATTTTAGTTATTACTTTTATTTACTTTTTATTTTTATTTTTTAGTCTAATTTTATTATAATAAACCTTCACAGGGACCCGCTTTTTAAGGCTGGTGTTTGATCAGGTTTTTGTTTGGGAAATATATTAAGCCTTCACAGGGACCCGCTTTTTAAGGCTGGTGTTTGATCAGGTTTTTGTTATGTGTGTTATGTGTTAAGAACTGACTCGACTAGAGCTGACTTCACTGACTACAGTTGACTAGTGTTGACTGGATAGACTGAATAATAGTAATGGGCCTCCATACCAAATCACCTTCCGCTTTTATACCCACTTTCGTGCTGCTCGATGAACGGTGCTGCTGACGTTCGCTGCCGCTGTCGTGGATGTTCCCGTGATACTGCTGAGTGTGCGATTATTGCAACTTCAGTATATCCATACCCGTGGAACTTCCAGTCGATTGCGGTTCTCACGATAATGCAATGTCAGCATATATCTGTAGGAAAATTACTGCAACGTTATTGCAACGTCAGCATATGTCTGTGTATGTATGCAGCGTATGTTTTGCTGCTGTAGGTATTTTTTGTTGGTTGAAGGAAAATAACTCAACGTCAGTATGTTTGTGCAGCGTATGTTCCGCTGTCGCTGATACTTCTGTTGGTTAGGGGAAAATGACTCATAACATCCCTCCCCCCTTACGGACAAGAAACATCCTGTCTTAGGATGTTTCGTAGCTATCCTTCTGGAATCAAGTCAAAATAGATGTGTGTATGCATCCGACTACCTTGGCGATACAGCTTTGGCAGCTCTCGGAGTAATATGTAATTATCTCCCGAGCCTTGATTGCCTGAAGGTTCGCAGTTTACCATTAGTTGGTGACTGCTAAGTGTCTGTCGACTTGGTACGCTTGCTGCGTCACCAAGGAAAAAATATGATATTGTTGGTGAAAATGTTGAGGTTGTTACTGACGTTGGGGTGATTTCCCATTTTCTAACGGAGCTGCGTTTTCCGTCCATGTATGTGCTGTGCTATCGCATATAGCTTTAACTGTTGATTATGGTTGTGTGAGGTTGAAGGTTATGGCTGTCTGTCTGTTGATATTTGGATTGGATTCTTTATTGTTGTCGGAACTGGGTTTTTCGTCCATGTATGCGTTGTGGTATCGTATATAGGTTTTGCGGTTGCGTGAGGTTGATAGGTATAGGCTGCTGTTGATGATTGTTGGATTCTTCATTGTTGACGGGGTGATGATTGTTGGTTGTTTTTTAAAACGCTGGTTAATATTTTTAATCTTATAACTAACAATTTTTTCTTACGTATACTTATATAAAATTTCTTCTCTTATTTGTACTTATATGTCTTATATACATATATGTATTTCTCTCTTTTTTTTTTTTATATTTTTTACTTATTATTAATTAGACATGTTTTGTAGGTTATTTATAAAATTTTAATATTTTAACTAGATTTTCTGTTAGTTAAAATTTCTTATTGCTTTTATTTTAAATATGTATATTTTTCTTTAACTATTAGTTATATGTATATATATATATATGTATATGTGTATTGTTAATTTGTTTACAAGTTAGTTGTATAATTATTGTGTATGTGTATTGATATTTATATATATGTACTCTTATATTAACCTTGAAATAAACTTATACAAGAAATTGAAAAATTTTAAATTATTTGAAAACGTTGCAAAAAAAAAATGAGTAAGAAAAAACAAAACTTTATTACATTTAGTACTACATATACCAAATTTCAACTTATTTAAACATTTTTTCTTCTCCTTTTTTTTTATATATATATAAAAAAAAATGAGTTTAGTTTAGCTTGTTTTTATCCTTGTCTTTGTGAAAGAAATTTAACACCTTTGCTGTTTTAATGATTTGAAAGAAAAATTATTCACTTGCTTATAATTTTTTTCAAATCAACAGCACAAATGGCAGAAAATTAGGAAAGTTTAAAATTGCAAATAGTTTGTTATTTAGAAGAAAGACAAAAATAAATATTAATAGGAAATTTGTTGAAATTATTTCATAAGTTGCATGTTCTTTATTATTTGAAAATTAAATTTTAGTTTCTGTACTTGAAATTTTTATTCATTGTTCAAATTCAGCATACATGAAATTGAAAATATTTTAAAAACATTTTTAAAACGTTGCAAAAATGAATAAGAGAAGAAAAAAAAAACTTCATTACATTTAGTACTACATATATCAAATTTCAACTTATTTAAACATTTTTTCCTCTCCTTTTTTTTTATATATATATATAAAAAAAAATGAGTTTAGTTTAGCTTGTATTTATCCTTGTCTTTGTGAAAGAAATTTAACACCTTTGCTGTTTTAATGATTTAAAAGAAAAATTATTCACTTGCTTATAATTTTTTTTTAAATCAACAGCAAAAATGGCAGAAAATTAGGAAAGTTTAAAATTGCAAATAGTTTGTTATTTAGATAAAAGACAAAAATAAATATTAATAGGAAATTTGTTGAAATTATTTCATTAATTCGTGCTTTTTATTATTATTGTTAGTATGTATTACTGAAATACCATGCATGTATGTATGTTTGGTTTTTATTTTTGTTTCAATGTCAATGCCAAACTTATTTGTATTCTCACACACATACATGCATGTGTATATCTGTTTATTCAGTTGTACCCGGCTGTGAAATAGTCTGGCAGAATTTTGCTGTGTAATCATATTTCACAGTCAAGTACTCAACTAAAGTCATGCAAAAAAAAAAAAAAAAAAAAAATTAAGAGAAAAAAAAATTGTTTCAGTTTGGATATATTGCATTCATTTTTTTACCCTGTAGTTGTAAACATGTGCAAACATTAAAAATTACGTTTACATGGAATTGAAAACTTTTTAAAACATTTTAACACGTTGCAAAAATGAGTAGGAAAAATTTTACAAAATTTCAACTGATTAAAGCACTTTTTTTATTAAAAAGTGAGTTCAGTTGTATTTGTTAGTATTTTGTTAGTGAAAGAAATTTAATACTTTTGTTGTTTCTGTTGATCTGAAAGAAAAATTATACATACGCGTATAATTATTTTCAAATCAACAACAAACAGAAAAAAAATCGAAAAGTTTTTTTTTTTTTTGTTACTGTTTGCATATCCATATGCACACATATACGTACATATACATATGCGCATACGTACATTAAACTATGCAGTTTGATTTAGTTGTCATTGGCCGTGAAATTGTCTGGCAAAATTTTGCCGTGGAATCATGTTTCATAACCAAGTACTCATGCCCAAAAAAAAACGTATATAACCCAGTTGGAAATTTTTGGAATTTAATTTGAGTTCAATTCTTTGTTTCAAATTTATAAATTAAACCTAAACTTAATTGATGTCGTTAACCGTTGTCATTGTTGATGCATAAATGGCCGACAATTTTTGTCACTGAACATAATTGTGAACAGTTTTGCATTTCAAGTTTTATGCAATACGTATAACAATTTTGTATTTATTGCGCCATGACTCAATCATAACTTAGTAAGAACTATTGGGTTCAATAATTTAGCGATTATCGCTATAAATGTGTATGTATATTTTTACTATACATATGTTTTATCTTTTTAATTTTTTTTACTCAATTGGATGTCTATGCCAATTGGGTCGCTTTTTGTTCATGTATTGCAGTTCTAGTGTATTTCATACAATAATTTTGTAGAACATTAAAACTGCATTAATGCAAAAATTTAAAAATTAAATTCCATTGTTCAGTTTATAATGTGATTTTTGTAAGTGCAGTTGGTTTTGTCTAAACGTTTATAAACAAAAGCAAAAAAAAAAATCATACACAGGCAAACCAACATAGTTACATACATAAAACTTCGCGAATTCCTTTTCGTCTCTGTGGTGGAAAATATCATTTTGTGTGCAAATAACACGAGTTACGTGAAGAATTTATTATACAAATTTAATCCTAAAGAATCCACAAAATCACAATGTCTGACGAATCATTCTATGGTGTTACTTTGAAAGGCGAAAACGACTCGGTTGAATGGGAAGTATTATCCAATGATGAGGATTATCCCCGCGGTCAAAAATTAATAATCAGACAAATTCTTTTGGGTGCAGAAGCAAAGGAGGATGAATTCAATGTTGTAGAGGTGCACTCTGTTAAAGACAACTTGAAGATCCCTATTGCCGTTTTGAAGCCGGTGAAACACGCGCCGTTAATCCCGACATTGAATTCTATGAAACCTCAGCTACATTCAATTTGATTAGAGGTAATGGTCCCGTTTATATTCGTGGAATAATCAACAACATCCACAACAACACCGCCATCTCTAACCCTGCGATGAACACAGGTAAGTTGGGTGTCTGTCCAAATCTTTCATTTTACTTTCTCTTGATTTCCTTTAAGTTTGTTGTTAAAGCTTTTGTCATATTTTTTCGTTTTGATTTATACTTTTAAATATTTTAATTTCAACATATTGTTCTTTGTCCTTTTAAAGTTTTTCTTGAATTTATTTACTGCTTTTTCCTATAAAAATCCTCAATGTTTTTGTCCAACAAAATAATTTTATTTGGGGAGAATAAAACAAAAATAAAAATAAATAAGTAATCGGGCGTGATTTCGTGATTATCGGTTTCCAATTTTTCTTCATGTCGCGCAAGACAGTGAGTGTAATTCGTGCTTTCAACACAAAATAATCTGGAGTGAAATTCATTTGGATATTCTTTAGTTTCATTTTTGAAGAATATTTTTAAAAACTTTCATTGCTCGCAAAATTTCTAGAATTTAAATATTATTAAAACAAAATTTATACGTCTCTTATTTATTCTTATTTTAATACGTTTTCGTAAATCTGTTGCGGCTTCTAACTAATCTGTCTGCTTAATTTTATTTTTAGAAAAGTATCCGTTGGTCGATTAGAAGGTGATACCGTGTAAGTAGCGTTCCATCCTTTTTTTAACCTTTCCCTTTTACTAATTATTTTGATTCTTTCAGATCCTTGACGTCGACCTATAAAAGTAATTGGAAATTACAAACGAGGGATAAATAAAAAAAAATTCCCTACGGCATGTTAAGTTCCGTTATTCCTTATATTAGACCTGTATAAATATGTATATTTTTTTTTTATTTTTCAGCCATTGAAGACCTTAAGACCATGAGAGGCATGGTATTACAACACTGCTCCAGTGTCGATTTTGTGGTGAGTTTTTCCTTCTTCTCTTTTTCCAATTCATTTCCGTCCTAATGTTGGTTTTTAGACGTCTTATTCTTTCCTCCTGTTTTGCCAATGACAATGTGTGTTGATGTGTTCCTCCATACAGCGTGTAGTGGTTGAGGAGGATTTCCTTCCTCCATGGGATATCTTTCTCGGTTGCGTTCAGTATGGGTACTGCTGTGCCTCCATTTTTAATGTTGACCACAGTATTTCCAACATAAACTCCAGGGGAAATCTCCTGTTTTTGTACAACTACAGTTTTATCTCTCGAAATGATATTAACCGGCACTTTAGTAACTGCTCCCGTATCTACAAGTACGACCAATTTTCGCTCCCTAGCTCCTTGGCAGGGTAGCGTAATAAAAACTGTGTCCACATTGCTCGGTGATTCAGTACTATTATTTATATTTGGCATTATCTCTTCACTTTGTTTCTCTTCATATTTATGTTTTAATACTTTGTGTTTTTCTGCTTTCACTTCCAAAGTTTGCCCGTTCTCTTGATTTGTCTGTTTATGCACAACCACGGTTTTATCTCTTGATATGATATTAACCGGTACTTTAGTAACTGCTCCCGTATCTACAAGTACGACCAATTTTCGCTCCCTAGCTCCTTGGTAGGGTAGCGTCATAAAAACTGTGTCCACATTGCCCGGTGATTCAGTACTATCTTCTATATTTCGTACCATCTCTTCACCTTTTTCCTCCTTTTTTTTGTTTAATTTATTATCTTTCGCAGTATTTTCTTCTATAGTGTGCCCGTTCTCCTAATTTACCGAGTGTAAAACTGCCTCGGTTACTATCCTGGTTGGCTGCTCTGTTTCTGAGTCAGTCTCCGTATCATCTTTATTTACCCGATTCTTTGTTTCTGTTTCTTTATTATACATGTAGTTGTTCTCCTTTTTATGCCAATCTGATTTTCTGTTAATTTGCGGGACCCCAGTTATTGGCGATAACTGGGCCGAATTTCGTTTCCCTGGGCATTTGTCCGATTTGTGTTGTTGAGGGCCTCTACTGGTCTGTTAGCTAGGTCCCTGCCGTTGTTGCTACTTCGTGCCTGTTGGTAGATCCCTGCACCCATTGCTTCAGTCTGTCTAACATTACTTCTGCAGTCCCGTGCAAAATGTCCCTGTTGCTGACATTTAAAACAGGTTGGTCGTGTACCAATGTTTCTATTTGCCCCTCTGTTCATATTTTGTTCCATCGCTATTTGTGGGCCTCCACGGAATTCTGTGTTTGTTATCCTCCTATTGTTTTCTGCCGTCCTTCTGTCCAATTGATTTTGGTTTGGTATGTTTCTTCTTGGCTCGCAGAAAGGGGTTTCCTTGTGACCGTTTATCTTACACAATCGGCAGTATAGGGAGCCTAATCTCTTTCTGCAGTTTTCCACATCGTGCCCGCTGTTTCCACAGAACGTACAGCTCACGATATTCCTGCACAGTGGCCCCATTTCATGGCCGTATTTTCCACAGCTCATACAGTATGGTGTGTTTAGCCGCTTTTTGCAGCTATTCCATTCGTGTCCCATCTTGTTACAAAAACTACAAGGGACTTCTGAATCAATTACGTTGATGCTGTGCGTTGGTTCGCCAAACAATTCCTCAGCGTTCTCGACAATCTCTATCAACTTAGTGAGCTCTTCCTCTTCCTGTCCCACGAATCGAGCTTTGAGTGCATGGTCCTTCAAACCCTTGATAAAGCTCCTTACCGCTATTCTCTTGAAGTCCTTCAGCATGGTTTCCCGGCCCGGTCCCACCGGCCATTCGTTCTCTATTGTTGTTTTTGCCTCATTTAATAGGCTATTCAGGCGTTCTCCAAATTTGCATGCTGACTCTCTGATGCTCTGTTTGCACCCCAAGATCAGCTCCCTTATCTTATCCAGGCTTTTATTTTTTAGATAAAACTTCTTGATGGTGTTACAGTATGCGTCCTCTGAACCAAAAGTCATCTGGGATATTTTTGAGTATGCACCCCCCAGCAGTCGCAATTTCAGGCACTGTATCACATCTTGTGTTAGGACGTTATTTGCACCTGTGAGTGCTTCTCTTTCTACCATCTTGCATCCTTGTATGTACCTGCATACTTCTGATGACAAGTCTGGCCCATCGGTCCCGAAAAATGATGGGACCGTGTTGTTTACGATCTTAATAATCTCATACAGCGAAGGCATTTTGATCCTTTCAATTTCCGCTCTCTCAGTAGTATGGTTTTGCTGGGGTGACGGTGATCGTCTTTCTATGTTCCGCTGGTAATCATCTTGGTAGTGGGCTGTGTCCATGCAAGAACTTGTAGACTGTCCATTTAATAACTATACTTGTCGTTCTATTAATTTGTCTGTCTGCGTCTGTGGGTTGGCCATTAAAACTGTCTTCTACTTACCCATATTCCGCTGTTTGTCATCTTCATAGTAGTTTGTGGTTTTTGTGTTTATTTTCACTTTATATTATTATTATTATTATATTTTATGTGTTTGTTCGCAACCGCGCAGAATTTTTACGATCAAAGTAATTCTCCTTTATTCTGATCTCCTTTAGCTCTTAGTCCTGCACTAAGCCATGACAATATGACGGTTGCTAGAATTTAGACGTTAATCAATTTGTCGGCTCTTGTACAGTTCTACACTGTCTAATGTAGGATGCAACAATACAAGGTTGCTAGAATTTAGACGTTATGGTATTGTTGGTTTTGCTACACCGGACAGTTTTTTCTTTAGCAAGATCAACACAAGGATTATATTATTTGATGTAATTATTATTTACGCGGCTACCGGCTGCGCCAAAATGTTACAATTTCTTTTGTAACTTATTTTTTAGAATTAAAAACACAAGAGACTATTAGGATTTTAGTTATTACTTTTATTTACTTTTTATTTTTATTTTTTAGTCTAATTTTATTATAATAAACCTTCACAGGGACCCGCTTTCTAAGGCTGGTGTTTGATCAGGTTTTTGTTTGGGAAATATATTAAGCCTTCACAGGGACCCGCTTTTTAAGGCTGGTGTTTGATCAGGTTTTTGTTATGTGTGTTATGTGTTAAGAACTGACTCGACTAGAGCTGACTTCACTGACTACAGTTGACTAGTGTTGACTGGATAGACTGAATAATAGTAATGGGCCTCCATACCAAATCACCCTCCGCTTTTATACCCACTTTCGTGCTGCTCGATGAACGGTGCTGCTGACGTTCGCTGCCGCTGTCGTGGATGTTCCCGTGATACTGCTGAGTGTGCGATTATTGCAACTTCAGCATATCCATACCTGTGGAACTTCCAGTCGATTGCGGTTCTCACGATAATGCAATGTCAGCATATATCTGTAGGAAAATTACTGCAACGTTATTGCACGTCAGCATATGTCTGTGTATGTATGCAGCGTATGTTTTGCTGCTGTAGGTATTTTTTGTTGGTTGAAGGAAAATAACTCAACGTCAGTATGTTTGTGCAGCGTATGTTCCGCTGTCGCTGATACTTCTGTTGGTTAGGGGAAAATGACTCATAACATAAGTAAGTCAGTGTCCTAAAGTATACAAAATTGTTGGATAAACAACAGAAAGAAGAAATAAAATTAATAATACTTTTGCAACAGATTTACGAAAACGTATTAAAGTAAGAATAAATAAGAGACGTTTAAAAATTTTTTTTATTTAAATTCTAGAAATTTTCCGAGCAATGAAAGTTTTTAAAAATATTCTTCAAAAATGAAAAAAAAGAATATTCAAATGAATTTCACTCCAGATTATTTAGTGTTGAAAGCACGAACTACACTCACTGTCTTGCGGGACATGAAGAAAAATTGGAAACCGAATAAGCATATGAGAAAGGACATAGTGGTGCAAGGAAGGGCTTACCGAATTGTGGTAAACAGGAATGGAGAGGAAGTCTTGAGGATGACATAATTCGGAATCATGACTAATGTCCTATGTATTTTTCAACAATTTTTATTACTAAAGATAATAAATAACATTTTTTTTTGGTGTATTGACTTACCATACTTGAACAATCTCTATACACTCATACATATGCCTGCATAGTTTCATCAATTGGGCAGTATGTACGGAACAGCTGTGTGTGTTTGTTTGTATCTTTATTTCTTTTATTTTTTATTGTTGTTTTTGCAATTCACTGTTTTTATTCACTTTTCTTCATGTATTTTTTGTTCGTTTTAAGTATATTTGACTTTTTATCTGTGCTAATTATTAGTCATTCACTTTTTTTAAGTGAAAGAAAATATGTCGTCGTGGATTATTTTTACTTCTTCATAAATTAAACTTTTCTTTTTATATATAATTTTATATTTAATTGAGCATGTCCTTAGTATTTAACGAAAATGTATGCCATAAATTAAATACATATGTATGTAAATGTATATGGAAGTTTTATAAGCAAAAATAAAGAAAATTTAACGATGTGAGAAAATTTTCTTTTCTATATCGTGAGGCGTAGAAAAATGGCTAGCTCCCACTTTCACGTGGAGTTACACTATAGTTATTCAAGCATTGCCAAATGTTCGTTCATGACAACTTTAATCGTCTTGATTTTAGTTTGCACAAATGCATTTTTTAGTAATTTATCGTTTAAATTTTATATGGATTATAAAGGCAAAATAATGAACTAAAAGAAATTAATTAAAAAAGAAACTCCAAAAATTACTTAAACACACGTCTCCTCTTCGCAATAAATTGAATGAAACATTTTGGCAACCGTACCGTTTCATTTCGTTTTCAAGACTGCACGATGAGATTTAATTTTTAAATTTGTGCATTAGTGCAGTTTTAATGTTAAAAAACAAAAAAAAAAAAAAAACAAAACCCTGCAGTTTTATGCACATTAGTAGAAACATAAATAAAGCAATTGCAAACATTTTTAATGTTTGCACATGCTTACAACTGCAGGGTAAAAAATGAATGCAATATATCCAAACTGAAACAATTTTTTTTTCTTAATTTTTTTTTTGCATGACTTTAGTTGAGTACTTGACTGTGAAATATGATTACACAGCAAAATTCTGCCAGACTATTTCACAGCCGGGTACAACTGAATAAACAGATATACACATGCATGTATGTGTGTAAGAATACAAATAAGTTTGGCATTGACATTGAAACAAAAAATAAAAGCCAAACATACATACATGCATGGTATTTCAGTAATACTAACAATAATAATAAAAAGCACGAATTAATGAAATAATTTCAACAAATTTCCTATTAATATTTATTTTTGTCTTTTATCTAAATAACAAACTATTTGCAATTTTAAACTTTCCTAATTTTCTGCCATTTTTGCTGTTGATTTAAAAAAAATTATAAGCAAGTGAATAATTTTTCTTTCAAATCATTAAAACAGCAAAGGTGTTAAATTTCTTTAACAAAGACAAGGATAAATACAAGCTAAACTAAACTCATTTTTTTATATATATAAAAAAAAGGAGAGGAAAAAATGTTTAAATAAGTTGAAAT
The DNA here is from genome assembly GCA_947311025.1 of Lypha dubia. Taxonomy (NCBI): domain Eukaryota; kingdom Metazoa; phylum Arthropoda; class Insecta; order Diptera; family Tachinidae; genus Lypha; species Lypha dubia. Next base: position 61,962,766 of record OX371261.1, on the reverse strand, counting down.
TTGATATATGTAGTACTAAATGTAATGAAGTTTTTTTTTTCTCTTATTCATTTTTGCAACGTTTTCAAATAATTTAAGAATTTTCAATTTCTTGTATGACTTTATTTCAAGGTTAATATAAGAGTACATATATATAAAAATCAATACACATACACAATAATTATAAAATTAACTTGTAAATGCATAACTATTATAAATTTTTTGTGTGTCATACATACATACAATTTTATATTAAGTTGGAAATAAGAAAGAACACACCATTAACAATACACATATATATATACTTATTTTTGCAACGTTTTCAAATAATTTAAAAATTTTCAATTTCTTGTATAAGTTTATTTCAAGGTTAATATAAGAATACATATATATAAATATCAATACACATACACAATAATTATACAACTAACTTGTAAATGCATAACTATTATAATTTTTTGTGTGTCATTCATACATACAATTTTGTATTAAGTTGAATAGAAAAAAAACATACAATTATAAATACACATATATATATATATATATATATATATATATATATTGAAAAATTACTTCTAGAATAGATAGAACAAATAGTTTCATGTAAGAAAAAAAATTTTGATATAAGTATATGTAAGAAGAAATTGTTAGTTATAAGATTAAAAATATTAACCAGCGTTTTAAAAATCAACCAACAATCATCATCCCGTTAACAATGAAGAATCCAACAATCATCAACAGCAGCCTATATCTATCAACCTCACGCAACCGCAAAACCTATATACGATACCACAACGCATACATGGACGAAAAACCCAGTTCCGACAACAATAAAGAATCCAATCCAACGATCAACAGACAGACAGCCATAACCTTCAACCTCACACAACCATAATCAACAGTTAAAGCTATATGCGATGGCACAACACATACATGGACGGAAAACGCAGTTCCGTTAGAAAATGGGAAATCACCCCAACGTCAGTAACAACCTCGACATTTCACCAACAATATCATATTTTTTCCTTGGGGACGCAGCAAACGTACCAAGTCGACAGACACTCAGCAGCCACCAACTAATGGTAAACTGCGGACCTTCAGGCAATCGAGGCTTGGGATGTTATGAGTCATTTTCCCCTAACCAACAGAAGTATCAGCGACAGCAGAACATACGCTGCACACACATACTGACGGTGAGTTATTTTCCCTCAACCAACAAAAATACCAACGGCAGCAAAATACCGCTGCATGCATTACTGACGTTATTACCAGTAATTTTCCTACAGATAAATGCTGACGATGCAATACCGCTGCATACATGTATATGCCAGTAACTTTCCTACAGAATATGCTGAATTTGCATACTAGCACACTTAGCAATGACCACGCCGGCGGCAGCGAACGTCAGCAGCATCGTTCAATCAGACAGCGAAATTGGGTATAAAAGCGGAGGGTGATTTGGTATGGACCTGTAGTCAGAGTAGTCAGTCTAGTCTAGTGAAGTCGATTCAGTCGAGTCAATTCTTAACACATAACACACATAACAAAAACCTGATCAACCACCAGCCTTAAAAGCGGGTCCCTGAGACGGTTATAAAATAATAAAATTAGATTAAGTAATAAAAATTGAAAAGTAAATAAAATTAAAGCAATAACTAAAATCATAATAGTCTCTTGTGTTTTTAATTCTGAAAAAAGTTACAAAATAAATTGTAACACCAGTTCATTGACTTGATCAGTGCATTGACTTGACCAATTGTGTAACTGTTTGCGTTGATAAATTGCGAAATGCCCAAAAGCTTACTAAGCTATTTTTATTAAATACAAACTGGGTCAGAAGAATAGTAATAAATAGCTGAGTAAGAATAATTGTGCAACATTAAAATATTAAAGAATAATAATTATTAAATACTAACAAATAGCTGATTAAGAATAATTGTGCAACATTAAAATAGAATAATTATTGAATAGTAATTAAGTATAAATAAGCTAGGTTTAAGAAATAAAATATCAGTTGAAAAAGCAATCAGTTGTAAAAGAAGACAGTTGAATACAGTTGAAAAAACAAAGAGTTGTATATAAGGAGTAAACACAGCTCGTTGGCAGGGAAATTACATTTACGTGAGAAGATATATTTAAATAGATAGGATAAAAATTTTAATGAGATTTAAATCATATGGAGGATTTACAAGCGAAACTAAAGAGAACACAAGAAGAGTCAAGGGAAATTTTAGAACGAGTGTGGAGTCTTATTAGGTATCTTAACAACACAAAAGAGTATACAGAATTAGGTTAGCAGGTTGCTGGGACATATTTCGTCCAATTGCCCTGGAAATAGTAACAACGGCAGCAGAAATGACAACAATAATAATAGAAGCAATAATAACGGCAATAGAAACAACTACACGCATAGAAACAATTACACGCATAGAAACTATACGAATGATTCGGGAAACGGGGAACGGCCCAGTCAAAATTAACTGACTGGAACGCCAATAAATACAGAGATAACTCAAATCAAACCAGTACTAATCAGAAACAAAATAGAAAGCCACACTGGGTAGCCGCTCAAGATCAGGTATTCAACATTACAAATTTGGATATCAATAGAATAGATATATCAGAAGAAACAGAGAACAAGAACACGTATACGGAAACAACACAAGCCAACAAAGCAACGAAAGAGAAGAAACGCTGCAGTTCACCAAGAAAGCCACGTCGGAGGAAAAATACTCGCATCACCTTGTTGTCTGACACGAGACACACAGGATCGACATGAAAGAAGAGACGTTTTAGAGAAAGTCCTGAATTGTATGGCAACGATGTTACATTACCTAATCGTGACGTGGAATAATATGAAAATATTAAAATATAATATAAATGACAAGTTAAAGGGAAAATCGATCTGCCGCGCTAGTAGGGAAATTTTAAATAAATTCCTGAATAATATGGCAATAATGTTACACCACGTAAATGTGGCATGGAGTAACATAAAAATCATAAAATATGATATAAAAGACAACGTAAAGGGAAAAAGGAACTTCCTACGATATCATGCACACCACACAGAATCCAAAATAGAACATAGATGGAAGAGTTGTAATACTAGTAACGGAGAACGCAGGACAGATGATGCATACATAACTTTTCCTTGTATAGAAGCAAGAAAAGAAACACTACTATTGTTGGTGGACTCGGGAGCAGATACTACACTTGTAAAGAATGAGGCTTTAGCACCACACATAAAAATCAACAAAAATGAGCGGAAGACGTTGTTAGGAGCATTTGGAGGGAACATAAGTACAGAGGGAACCATAATGGTAAACCATAAAAGCATAGACACACTTTCTTTAAAAATGCACGTAGTACCAAAGGGTAGCAATTTGCCGGCAGATGGGCTATTGGGCAGAGATATGATGTGGAATAAATCAATAATGGACACAATTACAAAAAACGTGAAATTTTTTGAGAGCCAGCAGGAGATAGCTTCCTTACCACTTATTCCGGAACCACCACAGTTATATATAGCAGAAAAAACTGCTATCAAGGGTCGCTGCCAGGGAGTTGTATCAGCAATAACAACAGCCAAGGGAGAAATAATATTAACAAAAGCAGAAATCATGCCAGGGGTCTTTGTGGGGGAAACCCATATTCATATTCAGTTTCAACTCTCATTGTGAACAGACGCGTTTTTATAATCGTCGCAACTGAATATAAAAAAAATAAAAGAAAAAAAAATTTTCAAGTCACAAAAAATATAAAAAAAAAACAAAACATTTATTGAACAGTTATTTTACTGGTTTTATTTTATTTTTTGCTTGTGTGCAATACACATAAATACTTGCATACACAAACTAATATAAGTGAAAATAAAAAAAGAGAACTCTGATGAGTTCATCTTCTGACAAAAACAACAATAATCCAAGCAGTAGGAATGTACAATATATAACTTTAGTTGCTGCTGACGACAATAAAAAAATGAATTAAACAAAAACCTGAATTTATCAGAAAACACAAATACTCGTGCGCGATCATTATCTCTGAACATGTTAAATAGTGATCAAGAAGCAACAACAATTGCACCCATCAGCAAACTTGTCAGCTTAACTGTACAAACAAACAATAAGGTGATCAACGTGCACAAAATGGTAGATGCGGTGAGTACAATAAATGATAATAAAATTCAAACAGGAATGGACAGATACATAGCCGTGTTAAAAAGGGGAAGAAGTCCAAAATCAGCTCAAATAGCTTCAACAGCGAAAGTTCCCAGAGATGGAAAAAACAAAATAAAAAATTACGAAAATCGTTTCGCGATTTTATCTGAACAAGACAATGAAGACACAACTACACCAAGGTTGAGTAAACCTCCACCGATATATTTAAGAGAGCAGAACTCTAGTTTTTTGGTAAAAAGCCTTATCTTCTTAATTGGAGAAAATGAGTTCTATGTAACTCCAATTAAGCGCGGAAATATTAACGAAACAAAAATCCAGGTAGTGCAAGAAAGTAATTACCGAAAAATAGTTTCTGACCTTGAGTCAAAAAACAAAAATTTTTATACGTACCAGTTAAAGAGTGCTAAAGGTCTAACCGTCGTAATAAACGGTGTAGACTCTAGTGTGGATCCAGAAGAGGTTAAGTCTGGCCTTGAAAATAATGGCTTCAAAGTTAAAAATTTTTCTAACATCAAAAATAGGGATAAAATCCCCCAACCTATTTTTAGAGTCGAGCTACAGCCAGGTGACTTGAAAATTAAAAAAAATGAATCGCACCCAATCTATAATCTAAAGAACTTGTTACACAGAAGAGTTACAGTTGAGATGCCACATAAAAAAATGGACCTATCCAATGCATGAACTGTCAAGAATTTGGCCATACCAAAACTTATTGCAAGTTGCTTACCGTCTGCGTTGTATGTGGTGAGTTGCACAGTACCGCTAACTGTGACAAAATAAAAGGTGATACCAAGGCAAAAAAAAATGCGGCAATTGCAGTGGAAACCACACTGCTAACTATAGAGGCTGCCCTCTTTACTCTTTTTTTAAAAATTCGTCGAACAGAAAAACAAATGCTACTCCCGATCAGCCCAACACCCCTTTAAACTACCCTCAGTTACCTCAACCGTCGACTAGCCATAATCAATACTCAAATGTTGTAAAGTCTAACACGACTCTTACTCAACAAAAACCTAATAGTCAATTTTCATACGCTAATATTTTAAAGAGTAACCAGACTCCGTCGCAAAAAACTGTACCAGCTAATGAAGAATCAGGGCATAATTTTAGTCGTATTGAAGCCTCGATAGAGATCCTAATGCAAACAGTAAATACATTTACTCTCAACATGTCCTGTATGATGCAGGAAATGTTGAAAATGCAGTCTACCTTGTTGCAGGCTGTATTGAAAAAACCATGAACTTAAGAATCTGTTTTTGGAACGCAAACGGCATCTGCCAACATAAAAATGAAATAGAATATTTTCTTCTGGATAAACAAATCGATGTTATGCTTATCTCAGAAACTCATTTAACGTCTTGAAGCTATTTTAAAATTAGTGGATATAATTGCTACGATACTAAAGATACTCGAGGTAGAGCTTGTGGTGGCTCTGGAATCCTAATAAAAACTCGAATAAAACACTAACTGCTAAATGACCTTCGTGAAGAATATCTTCAAGCAACAAATATCTGTATTGAAAATTTTTATCAAAAGCTTGTGATATCATCTGTTTATTCTCCTCCCAGGTTTTCAATTTCAGAGAGTCAATATACCGCATTTTATACAACACTGGGGTCCCGTTTTCTAGCAGCTGGCGACTACAATGCTAAACACACTTTTTGGGGTTCACGTTTAATCAGTCCTAAGGGTCGTGTTTTGTTTGACACAATTTCAAAAATGGGTTTGAATGTAGTTTCAAGTGGTCAGCCAACATATTGGCCAACGGATCGACGAAAAATTCCTGATGTTATCGACTTTGGAATTGTGAAAGGCGTGCCCAGCGAGATGGTTGAAGTTGAAGCATCTTTGGACTTATCTTCAGACCAATCGCCTACTATTGTCACTATTTACTCACACACAAAATGTGATTTAGCGACGACATCTGCACGTATTAACTGGCTGAAATACAAAAAATATTTGAGTGCTCATTGCACGGAAAATATGCCATTGAGAACACCTACTGACATAGAAAATTCCATTAGGTTGTTTGAAGCACATGCTAAACAAGCTGCTCTTAATACTTCTTCAATTCAACCAAATCAACAAGCGAGATTTAACAACAAACTGCTTCGCTGCAAAAATTTCTGCAAGAAATCGATGCAACACCATCAACAGATTATTCGCTGTGGCGTGCAGCCAGAACATGTATGTACAATGTCACTCCTCATGGAACAACCGGGAAAGCCACAACGGAACTATTGTTCAACCGCGTAATTCGAGACAAAATACCATCGTTCCTTGATGTCAACGAGAATATTTTAGATGCGGAGGCTAGGGACATGGATACTGTTAATAAAAAAAAAGGAAGGCACAAAAATCGTGGGGCGAAAGACAACAATATAGAGGTGGGAGGGAAAGTATTACTGCAAAATGTTATTTTTCCAAATAAACTGACACCAACATTTGGTGCAGATGAATTTGACTGGGCAAAAACTGAAAAAGGTGCACTTTTTGTTAAACACTTAGAAAAAGTATTCACTCCGAATATTTCTGCTGATATTGTTGAACTGCCACCAGTCGTCTCTTTACCAGAAATATCGCTAAAATTCAACATTGTGGAGATTGAAAAGGCTATTACTAGTCTTAGCAACAGAAAAGCCCCAGGTGTCGACAAAATAAGCAACAAAATGCTTTAAGGATTACCTTATACTGCAAAAAGAATAATACTATTCATTTTTAACAGTATTCTTCGGCTAGAACACTATCCTAAAGAATGGAAGGTTTTGCTAATTACTATGATACCAAAGCCCGGCAAGGATCATACAAAGATTGAATCCTATCGGCCTATTAGTTTACTGTCTTACATTTCAAAACTAATTGAAAAGCTGTGTAGGAGCAAGCTGATGCCTATAGTGACTAGTAATGGATGTATTCCAGATCATCAATTCGGTTTTCGCAGACAACATAGCACAATTGAACAAACTCACAGACTTGTGAATGTTTCCAATTTTGAGATGTACCCTTGTAGATTCCGAGAAGCTTCTACAGGATTTTCATGAATGCTTAGAAAAGCTGTATCATCCGCAAATGTTGATGTATGAATGTTACTGCTTAACTGTAAGTCAGAGGCATATATTAAATAAAGTAAAAGTCGCACAGGCTTTTGATAAAGTATGGCACGAAGGTCTTGTCCACAAATTAACACAAAATCTACCCACAAAAATCGTCAGCTACCTAGAGGAACAAAAATTTGTAGTTAGGGAAGGCAATTTTACAAGCCCCCCGCAGTCGATTGAAGCCGGAGTCCCTCAAGGCAGTATCTTCGGTCCTTTACTTTATTTAATATATGCCTCTGACTTACCGTTAAGCAGTATCATTCACACGTCAACATTTGCTGATGATACGGCTTTTCTAAGCGTTCATGAAAATCCTGTAGAAGCTTCCCGGAATCTACAAGGGTACATCTCAAAATTGGAAACATGGCTAAAACAATGGCGGATAAAAGTGAATGAGCAGAAATGTGTACACGTTACTTTTACTTTACGCAGGGAAACATGCCCGCCTATAAAAATTAACACCGAGACTATACCGCAACACACTGTAGTAAAATATCTAGGCGTTCATCTTGATCGGCGTTTAACATGGAAATCGCATATAGACGCAAAGTTGACTCAAATTAAATTAAAAGCAGCCCAAATGAATTGGCTTATTGGAAGAAATTCTATATTACGTCTTGACTGTAAACTTTTGTTATACAACGCGATCCTGAAACCAATATGGGCCTATGGAATCCAGTTATGGGGCACTGCCTCAGCATCAAATGTAGAAAAAATTCAAAGGCGACAAAACAAAATTTTACGTACAATTACTGCAGCCCCCTGGTATATCCGAAATCAGCGAATTCACAAAGATCTCGATGTTCCGTTGGTGAAGACAGTATTTTCAAAACACGCAAAAAAATATATTGAAAAACTAGTATTGCACCCAAATCCACTTGCGCGCAACATTCTAAATTATAGAGGCCACACCCGGTTGAGAAGGAGGGATACTCTTTCTCTCAGCCGTACACGAGATATGTAAAACATCAAAAATCAACAGTTGGAATTAAAAATTTTGTTTAGCACTGGCTAAACATATATTAATGTATTTTTAGATTTAAGATTTGAAAAACTTATTGATGTTTCAATATACAATTGAAGATTCAATAAATAATAAAACTACCCCAAAAAAAAAAAAAAAATTCCTATCCTGAATACCAACGATTTTACGATAAACACAGACCACAAAATAGAACTGAATTATGAGAACCCCGAAAACTTCAGAATAGAATCAACGGCAAACATAAATACCACAGGTACCACGGACAATACGGCGAGAACAGAATTACTATTGAAAACATTACAGCTTAGCCCAGATTTGAATCCGGAAGAGCGGGGCTCGATCGAGAACATCTTGAAATCATACGACGACGTGTTTCATCTATCCGGGGATAACCTAACGTACACAAATGTACTCAGCCATAAGATACCAACCGACCCCAGGCAACTTCCAATTAATACTAAGCAATATAGGCTGCCTGAGGTTCACCGAAATGAAATTAATAGACAAGTAGGACAGATGATCAAAGATGGAATCATCATACCCAGCATTTCACCTTAGAATTCCCCAATTCTGTTAGTACCCAAGAAGGCAGGAAAGGACGGGGAGAAAAAATGGCGTTTAGTGGTAGATTTCAGAAAAGTGATCGATGCTACAATAAAACAAGTATTCCCCATACCGAGGATTGATGAAATCCTAGATCAACTAAGGTACAGCCGGTATTTTTCTACTCTGGATCTAGCGAGTGGATACCACCAAGTTTTGATGGATAAACAGGACCGACAGAAAACCGCTTTTAGTACCAATTTGGGTCATTTTGAATTCAATCGCATGCCTTTCGGATTAACAGGGGCCCCAGCCACTTTTCAAAGAATAATGAACTCAATATTAACAGGACTACAGGGAGTTAACTGCTTCGTCTACCTGGACGATATAGTCATCTACGGGAGAAACCTTGCGGATCATCAGCTACGTCTGAAAAGTGTAGTAGACGTCCTAAGAAAATACAACCTCAAGTTGCACCCCGAGAAATGTCACTTTCTGCAAAGGGAGGTAGTTTATCTGGGCCACAAGTGCTCAGAAAAAGGCGTACTACCTGACCCCAATAAAACTAAAGCTGTAAGGGACATACCCCCTCCCAAGACTATTAAAGAGCTTCAAGCATTCCTAGGGTTGATCAACTACTACAGAAAGTTCATTCCGAACTCATCGGAAACTGCATTGCCACTAAGCAAACTATTAAGAAAAAACGTAAAATGGGAATGGACACAGGAGTGCCAGAGCGCCATGGACAAACTGAAAGCGGCAGTAGCAAAGCCCCCTCTACTACAGTACCCTGACTTTTCCAAACCGTTTATTCTGACTACGGGCGCCAGCAATACAGCACTAGGAGCTATTCTTTCTCAAGGAGAGCTAAGTAGCGATTTACCATGCAGTTTCGCAAGCAGAGTACTAAGCGCAACAGAAAGGCGATATTCCACTATAGAGAAGGAGTTGCTTGCCATCGTATGGGCGACAAAAACTTTTAGGCCATATCTACTGGGCAGACATTTTACAATTTTCACAGACCATAAGCCCCTGAAAGGCATAGCCAATTTAAAAAACCAGGGGGGCAGATTGGGCCGCCTAAGACTGAAACTTTTAGAATACGATTTCGAGGTACGATATAAGCCCGGAAAAACAAGCCAAAACGCGGACGCCCTTAGTCGCCTTCCAGTAGAGGAAATAAACGTAGGGGCAGTAACCAAAGCGAAAGCAAGAGAGACACACGCAACCCAGTATAAGAAAGACGAAAAAAGTACGGATGAAATTGAGGCAGACGAAGATCCTGGGCACGAAGATATGGCCGTTTATTTGACAAATCCGGAAGATATCAAAAGGGTTATAAAAACATTCCACGATACACCTTTAGGAGGACACCAGGGCACATTAAAAACTTACTACCGCATCAGAAATCAATACAAGTGGGCCGGTATGTACCGACAGATTAAAAAATATGTAGCAACGTGTTCATTGTGCCAGAAAAATAAATGCTCAAAAGTCGAAAAAATGCCTTTGGTAATAACAACCACTTCCAGCAGACCGTTCGAGAAGATTTTCATGGATCTGGTGGGACCACTACCTGAATCGTCCAGGGGAAATAAATATATCGTAACATTCCAGGACGACTTTTCAAAATTTTTCGCGTGTGCCGCCGTGCCAGACGCAGAAGCATCAACAGTAGCAAAAGTGTTTTTTAAGGAAATAATTTCAAGATATTTTATTCCCAAGGTTTTGGTAACAGATAATGGAACAAATTTCACTTCAAAATTATTTAAGGAAACGTGCAGAATACTAAGAATAAGAAAACTACTGATCACGCCTTATCATCCATACGCTAATGGTGCTCTAGAAAGGGCCCATCGACCGTTGGCTGAATTTCTTAGAAATTTCGACAATTTGGATGGTACCAACTGGGACGAATGGCTCAGTCACGCTACGCATGTGTATAATAACAGCAAACATACAACAACAAAACACACACCCACAAGAGTTTTATTCAGGTTCGAGTTCGAAATGCTCATAGTATTGAAAAGACCTCCGGCACCCCTATACAACACGGATGATTACAGCAAAATTCTAAAGTATCAAATTCAACGTTCACATGAAATCGTCAGAAAAATCAGGAGAAGGCAAAATTAAGATCGAAGCAGTATTATGATAGGGGTTCAAAGCATCGAGAATATCAAATAGGTCAAAGGGTTTGGTTAAAAAACCAGACTCGGAAAAATAAATGTCCTCCTTTATGGCTAGGGCCATTTGAAGTTATAGACGTGCCAACAAGAGTAAACGTAAAATTGAGAATAAAAAACAGGGGGAAGGTTTACCATAACAATTTAATAAAGCCATACAGAGACCGATAAGAAAAGCTAGATATTTGACGAGTAAGTTGGAGGAAAAGTGATGAAGTGGTTCTACGCCACACTAGATGGGGAGGACCGGCAACTAATAAAATAACATTTCGAGGTGATTGACGCTAATGGGTACCAAATCATCGAATAGATTGAATAGAATTGTGGGAAACCATTTAGAGGACCAGAATTCCCCCACGTTTGAAGTTTCCAAATACACGTACCAGCATCAAGACCAACAACTACAACAACAGCAACAAGCTCCAATAGATTTAAACTCAGAACACACCAACTACATTTAAGATTTAGAATAAAAATCTTCTGACCCAAGGAAAACCATACATTGAGAAAACATCTATAATTGGATGTTTTCTTCCGCAAAGGGGGAGGAATGTTATGAGTCAGACCTGATCAACCCTCCTACATGAACATTTCCCAACTTGTTAACACAAACAGTCACCAGTTCATTGACTTGATCAGTGCATTGACTTGACCAATTGTGTAACTGTTTGCGTTGATAAATTGCGAAATGCCCAAAAGCTTACTAAGCTATTTTTCAGAAGAATAGTAATAAATAGCTGAGTAAGAATAATTGTGCAACATTAAAATATTAAAGAATAATAATTATTAAATACTAATAAATAGCTGATTAAGAATAATTGTGCAACATTAAAATAGAATAATTATTGAATAGTAATTAAGTATAAATAAGCTAGGTTTAAGAAATAAAATATCAGTTGAAAAAGCAATCAGTTGTAAAAGAAGACAGTTGAATACAGTTGAAAAAACAAAGAGTTGTAAAGTTAATATTTATAGAATTTGAGTTTTATAATAATAAAGTTGAAAGATAAAAGAAAATAATAGTGTATTAATTTTAAACATAACACAGGTGCAAATAACGTCCTAACACAGGATGTAATACAGTGCCTGAAATTGAGACTTCTAGGGAGCGCCTACTCAAGAATTTCCCAGATGAATTTCAGTTCCGTGGACGCTTTATGTAACGCGCTCAAGAAATATTATCTACAAAGCAAGAGCTTAGATAAAATAAGGGAGCTGATATTAGGTTGCAAACAGAGCATCAGAGAGTCAGCATGCAAGTTTGGAGAGCGCTTAGTTAACCTATTGAATTAGGCAAACACAACAATAGAAAACGAATGGCCGGAGGGACCTGGCCGGGAAACCATGCTAAAAGACTTTAAACGTAAGCAGCTTTATAAAGGGTTTAAAGGACCATGCTCTTAAAGCTCGATTTGTGGGTCAGGAAGAGGAAGAGCTCACAAACTTGACTGAGATCGTTTAAAATGCAGAGGAATTGTTTGGTGAACCAACACACGGTATCAACATAATAGATTCTGAAGTCCCCTGTAGTTTTTGCAACAGGATGGGGCATGAATGGAATAGTTGCAAAAAGTGGTTGAACACACCATACTGTATGAGCTGTGGAAAATACGGCCATGAAATGGGACCACTGTACAGGAATATCGTGAGCTGTACGTTCTGTGGAAACAGGGGGCACGATTTGGAAAACTGCAGAAAGAGATTAGGCTCCTTATACTGCCGATTGTGTAGGATAAATGGTCACAAGGAAACCCCTTTCTGCGAGCCAAGAAGAAACATACCCAACCAAAATCATCTGGATAGAAGGACGTCAGAAAGCAATAGAAGGATAACAAACACAGACCCCCGTGGAAGCCCTCAAATAGCGACGGGACAAAATATGAACAGAGGGGCAAATAGAAGGTTAGGTTAGGTTAGGTTTCGAGGGCCGTCACGTCCAAGACGAGACGCACTTGGGTCCGTTAATTCGGTCCCTTTGTGATACCCTGCAGAAGACAGGGCACAGTCGATTGATTATGCAATTTCCTGTGATTGTCCTGTCGCCGAATCAAACCATCCTGATTTTTGTAAAAAGGAAGATAGGCTGACTAGCCTCATGTTCGCCAGACTGTCAAGGTCTGGCAGAATGTTGAAGCCCAAAGGACTCGCCCTAACGCTTTTAAGGGCGGGGCATTGACATAGAAGATGAAAAACTGTTTCTTCTTCCTCCTCATTGTTACAACTTCTGCAGTAGTCATTGTAACTTAGGCCCATCCTTTTGGCATGAGTCCCGAAGCACCAGTGCCCTGTTAGCACTGTTATTAATCGTCTTGTATGACATTTACCAAGCCCGAGCAGATCGCGAGTTCTGTGCAGGCTGTAGCGGGGCCAAGTGGACCTGGAGATTTGACAGGTATGCTCTTGTTCCCACCTTTCTTGAGCTTGCAGTAAGATAGAGGAATGCCAACGAAGTGGCATATTATTGAGTTGCTCAATGATGCGCCCCTTTTGACAATTTCGTCCGCAATATCGTTTCCAGCGCACTCTGAGCGCCCTGGAGTCCAAACTAGTGTTACTCTTGAATGTCTCGCTATCTCGTTTAGAGATTTCCGGCATTCGTTCACCACCGTCGATGTAGTGTATACACCATTGATAGCGGCAATGGCCGCTTTGCTGTCGGTAAAAATAAGGATATCTCCCGATATCCTGTAATACCTAAGCCATCTTGCCGCTCTTGTAATGGCCGAGACTTCAGCTTGTAGAACGCTACAGCCATCCCGAAGTCTGAATGGAACCTTCACATTGAAGTTTTCTACGTAGAAACCGCCCCCGGTGTTTACGCCTCTTTTGGAGCCATCAGTGAATACTCTGGTGGCTCCATCGGTGGCAGGGGGTGAGGAGTGATTTTCCCTATTGGGAACAATAGATTGAAATAGCCCGCCGAAATTAGGTTCCGGTGGGCAGTAGTCAGTAAAATCATGGAGCGCTTGGTGCTGCCTGAGAATCTTGGAGTGACCAAGATCGGTTCTCGTCCATGAGCATGTAGCGTTCAGTCTGATCGCCGCGAACAGAGCTAGCTGTTTGGCCAGAACGTCCACCGGAAGCCAGTTCAGCATAGCGAACAGTGCTTTCGTTGGAGTAGACCTGAGCGCTCCCGTTATCAGGATCGCCGCTAGCCTAAAATTTTTTTCTATAGTTCGTCGGTGGGAGTCTTTCTCTGTCGCTTCCCACCAGACTATAACCCCATAAAACATTATGGGCTTAATTATCGTCTCAAAGATCCAATTGGTCCCTCGGGGTTCGATACCCCAGCTGCGACCAATCGCTCTTTTACAGGTGTAAATAGCCACGAGGGCCTTATTTGCTCTATACTGGGGGTTTAGGTTCCAAGATAGTTTACTGTCTAGGATTACGCCCAGGTACTTAGCGTTGTCTGAGATCTTTAGTGTGAACCCGTTTAATTTAGGGGGCGCAAAGTCTTCGATTTTGTGCCTCCTGGTGAATAGCACCAATTCGGTTTTCGCCGGATTGACGCCGAGCCCGCAGCTGACACTCCATTTGCTGAGGATCGTCAGAGCAGACTGCATACACTGAGATATTGTGCTCAGGTATTTGCCAGAGATAGCTATTGCTACGTCGTCAGCGTAAGCTACGGTTTTAACCAGCTTCCGCTCTAGGCTTAGCAGAAGAGAGTTGATGGTCAGATTCCACAAGAGAGGTGACAAGACGCCCCCTTGTGGAGTGCCTCGATTCACTACCCTGTATTCAGTGGCAGATCCAAACGATGCGCTTATGACCCTTTTAGTTAGCTGGTTTTTTACAAACCTGCAGTAATTGATATCGATTCCCATCTCTACCATACTGTTGATGATTGAGTCCAATTTGACAAAATTAAAGGCGCCCTCTATGTCCAGGAAAGCCACCATAGTTAATTCCTTGTATTCGAGAGATTTCTCTATGTGGCTGACCAGGGAGTGGAGAGCAGTTTCCACAGACCTGCCCTTTGTGTAGGGGTGCTGTGAGGGGGATAGAAGTTCCTTTGGTATGGACATTCTGAGATGTATATCTATAGCTCTTTCCAGTGTTTTGAGCAGAAAAGACGTCAGACTGATAGGCCTGAAGTCTTTAGGTTTAGTGTGAGACGTCTTGCACCCCTTGGGGATGAAGACGACCTTGCACAGATTCCAGCAAGCCGGAATGTATACCCTTCTCAGGCATTCTGTAAAAATTTCAGAGAGCCAGGTCACGACTAGATCCATATTTCTCTGTAGATCCGCTGGAATGATACCATCTGGTCCAGGAGATTTGAATGGATCGAAAGTATTGATCGCCCATCTGATTCTGTCATTGTCCAGTGGTATATTAACTGAATCAGGCGAAGTATTTATATCGCCTGTATCGGTCCCTGTGGTCGGAACCGGGGCGTTGCCGGGAAAGTGAGTATCAAGTAGTTCGTTGAGCGTTTCTTGGCTACTTAGAGTCCAGCTTCCACATGGTTTTTGTATGTAGCTGGGTACCACAGGTGAGGTAGCTATTATCTTACGAAATCGGTTGGTTTCGGAGGAGCTTTCTACACCAGTGCAGAAATTCCTCCAAGACTTCCTTTTTGCGTTTCTAACAAGGTTTTTGAACCTGTTTAGTGAGGACTTGTATCGCGACCAGTCACCTGTTCGCTTAGCGTCGTTAAAAAGTCTGCGGCATCTGCTGAGCGATATCAGGGCATCACCATGGTGGTTTGCTTTTGCCTTTGCGTATCGTGGTTTTGCAAGACAAATTTGTTGCATAGCAGAAAGATTCGTTAAAGAGATCTATTGCCGTATCGATATCCGTCGTGTTGTTAATAATGGAGACGGAGCTAAGAGTGTTGCGGAGGAGATTATTCTGCAACTCCCAGTTAGTTTTCCTTCTGTATATCAGAGGATTCGGTCTATTCTCACAAATAGAAACAATGGTACACGCCCAACCTGTTTTAAATGTCAGCAACAGGGACATTTTGCACGGGATTGCAGAAGCAATGTCAGACAAACTTAGTCAATAGGAACAGGGATCTACCAACAGGTGCAAAGTAGCAATAATAATCGGACAAACGCTCAGGGAAACGAAATTCGGCCCAGTTATCGCCAATAACTGGGGTCCCGCAAATTAACAGAAAATCAGATTGGCATAAAAAAGAGAACAAATACAATTATAATAAAGAAACAAAAAGAGAGAGTCGGGTAAATAAGGATGATACGGAGACTGACTCAGAAACAGAGCAGTCAAACAAGATAGTAACCGAGGCAGTTGTACACTCGGTAAATCAGGAGAACGGGCACACTATGGAAGAAAAAACTGCGAAAGATAAAAAATTAAACAAAAAAAAGGAGGAAAAAAGTGAAGTGATGGTGCAAAATATAGAAGATGGTGCTGAATCACCGGGCAATGTGGACACAGTTTTCATTACGCTCCCCTGCCAAGGAGCAAGGGGGAAGATTGGTCTTACTTGAAGATATCGGAGCATATTTCAGCATATTAAAGGAGGAGTCTATGAGGGTTTTTCTCAATAAGAGCAGAAAGCAAACTAAAATTCTTTCTGGAGCCTTCGGAGGAAGGACTACGACACTACCGAGATCAGAATAGGAGACAAAAGGCAGTTGCTGTGGGAGTTCCATATTGTATCACAGGAAATCCAAATCCCTGGGGATGGTATTCTCGGAAGAAATAATATGTGGAACAGGTGTATTGTAAACACCATAGACAGAACCTTGAGCATCTTTGATAACGAACATTGGGTGAAGACGTTTACCCTTCGTACGGAAATAGATTGTCAAACAAATCATCAACAAGGTGTCTGTCTGACGAAAAGAGCAGTCACTATAGTGCCAGTTAATATTGTATCGAGAGACAAAACTGTGGTTGTGCATAAACAGGAGATTTCCCCTGGAGTTTACGTTGAAAATACTGTGGTCAACGTAAAAAATGGAAGCACAGCAGCAGTACCCATACTGAACGCAACCGAGCAGGACATACCATGGAGGAAGGAAATTAAAGTGAAATTTTCAAATTTCAATCACTACACGCAATATGGAGGGCGAGATCGACCCCCTTCGTCGGTGACACATCGGGACGATAGAATAAGGCGTATAAAAAACACTATTATGATGAGAGGGATTGGAACATGGACGAAATGGAGTCAATGAACCGGATATGTGAGGAATATCATGACGTATTCATGCTAGACAATGACAAATTGCCATTCACCACATTGGTATAACATAAAATAATAATAAAAGGAGAACAACCACCAATTAATCAACGACAGTATCGTCTACCTCACGTCCATAAAGAAGAAATCAACCGACAAGTATCGCAGCTACTACAGGAAGGTATAATAAGCCCAAGCATATCCCCATGGAATTCACCAATATTATTAGTGCCCAAAAAATCCCAAGACGGTCAGAAAACCTTTAGACTGGTCGTCGATTTTCGAAAACTAAATGAGGCTACAATAAAACAGGTATTCCCTATTCCTAGAATTGATGAAATTTTAAATCAATTAGGAAATAGCAGGTATTTCACTATCTTAGATTTGGCGAGTGTATATCACTAGGTACTAGTTGATGAAGGAGATAAGGAAAAGACTGCCTTCAGCACCGACAAGGGTCATTTTGAGTTCAATAGAATGCCCTTTGGCCTAACAGGGGCACCAGCTACATTCCAAATGGTCATGAACACGATCCTTACAGGCTTTCAAGGCCTTGACTGTTTTGTGTACCTCGACGACATAGTCGTATATGGAAGAAATGTGGCAGACCACGAAAGAAAAATCATTAATGTTTAATCCAGGCTACGAGAGGGTGGACTCAAATTGAACACAAAGAAATGTCAATTCTTATGAAGAGAAATTATTTACCTAGGCCCTTCAAAGGTAGAATGTGTAAAACAACTTAAGCCACCAAGAACAAAAAAAAAAAAAATTTTGGTGGACGACCCAATGCCAAGAGGCCTTGGACAAGGTCAAGGAAAGCATTGCAAATGCTCCAATATTGATTTATCCAGATTTCACGCAACCCTTCAGAGTAACAACAGATGCAAGTAACGAGGCCTTAGGAGCAGTTTTGTCACAAATAAGAAACGAAATGGATCATCCGATAGCGTTTGCTAGTCGAACTCTCAGTGACACTGAACAGAGATATTCGACAATAGATAAAGAAATGCTTGGTGTGGTATGGGCAACACATACTTTCCGCCCATATCTCCAGAGGCGACACTTCAACGTATTTACTGACCATCAACCCTTAAGAGGGATAGCAAACCTCAAAGACCAAACCTCAAGACTTGCACGGTTTAGGCATAAATTATCAGAATACGAGTTCGAAATTGTGTACAAACCAGGGAAGACTAATTTTAATGCGGATGCATTAAGCAGATTACCAACAAAAAATCAAAATATCGGAGTGATAACTAGAGCTCAAGCAAGCTCGAGAAAATCGGAAGAAGAAAAAACAAAACAAAATGAGCAACAGAAAGCTCTTGCAGAGGAGAAACAAAGTGAGAATAGTGATAAAACCTCTGCGGCGACATTTTTAACTGGGAAAAAGGATATCCAAGAAGTTCTTAGAAGCTTTCATGACTCACCTCTGGGTGGACATCAAGGAGTCATGAAGACCTACTCTAGAATAAAAAACTGTACAGGTGGAAGGGAATGCAACGCGATATCAAGACCTACATCAAAAAGTGCCCTAAATGTCAGAAAAATAAAAGTGGACTTCTCAATAGAGAGCCCATGGTCCTCACAGATACAGCAAAAAGACCTTTTGAAAAGGTAAATATGGATATGGTGGGGCCCCTGCCAACAACCACCATGGGAAACAGATACATTCTTACCCTACAGGACGATTTATCAAAATTTTTTTGTCTGCGCACCCATGCAAGATGCCGAAGCAGAAACGGCAGCAAGAGTCTTTTATAACGAGATAGTAACAAAATATGGTATTCCCAAAAAATTAATTACTGACAACGGAACCAACTTCACCTCGAAATGGTTTGGAAGTGTGTGTAAGCTTTTGAGAATTAAAAAGCAACATATTTCTCCCTATCACCCTCATGCTAATGGGTCATTGGAACGAAGCCACAGACCGTTAGCAGAATATTTGCGAAGTTTCGCAAAAGAAGATGGATCGAACTGGGATCAATGGCTTGCTCCGGCAATGCATGTACATAACCACACGGAGCACGCAGCCACAAAGCAGACACCATTAAAAATACTGTATGGATTCGATGCTCCCCTGCCATCAAACCTACAAATCCTACCTACGAATATCAAAAATTACTAAGACATCAAATTCAAAGGGCTTACGAGGTTGCCAAAGAAAATCAAGAAAAAGCTAAGGCTAGGGCAAAGAAGCAGTACGCCAAGCAGTCAAGGTCTTATACTTTGAAAATGGGAGGTAGAGTCCTAGTAAAAACACAAACACGTAAAAACAAATTTACGCCCATATGGGACGGGCCCTATACATATTTATACATGACTATAATAGGAAATAATGAAACTTAATATGCCGGAGGGAATTTTTTTTTATCTTTTTGATTACGTTTTCGTTTCTAATTTCCAGTTACTTTCATAGGTTGGTGTCAAAGGATCTGAAAGAAGCAAAATAATTAGTAAAAGGGAGGGGTTAAAAAAAGGATGGAACGCTACTGACCCGGTATCACCTTTTAATCGACCAACGGATATTTTTCTAAAAATAAAATTAGGAAGACAGATTAGTTAGAGGTATCAATAATAATAGTGTTGATATTATTTAAGAGACAAAGCAACGTCAAAATTAAAATCCACGAAAACAGGATCAACAGGAGGGGCTGAGAAGGTCCCAAATTAAGGGCGTATTGGCAGAAGAGGAAAGCGCAGTTTAGTTTAAAAATTAATTATGTCCATCAGCAAAGTATATATATGCACATATAAAAATATAATTTATAACTCAATAAAAATTATTTAGGACAACCGATATTTTATAAAACAGCGCTTCTTGCGATTACTTCACAACCTCACTGAATTTTTTATAACCTTTTCTTGTGAAACTGTCTTAAAGGTTAAGCCAATTCAAAATGTAGAAAAATATATAAGAAACAAAGGAAACAATTTTACAAGATACTTTATGTGCAATTTAAATTAAATAAAACTCCCTTAACTTTTGCATTTTAACTAAAAATACATACTTCGTTTTCAATTTTATATAAAACATCTCTCAAATCGTTTAATGAAAGTAACACTAGGGTTTATGCAACAAAATGCATTTTCTAAAGGTGCAACAAGCAAAGAACACAAAAATTTATAAAATTAACCAGAAAGGGGAGGAAATCTTAAGGCCGATGTAGTTTAAAGGAACATGTTGAAAAAATTACACTTACCTTTCAAGCAAATTAATCTGGAAACACTTTTTTTAATTTGTGAACTTTCAATAACCTTATATGGTGTGATATTTAAGCTTGCTATAGAGTGTAGTTTGGTTTCGATTGTGCTGATTTTGTATTTATTTTGAGCAAAGGTTTAATTATTTTGTTAAGTTCTACACAATTTTTTCTCTTAAATAAATTATATAAAACAAATATTTAAAAATATTATCACACGTTTAATTTGTTTTTTTTTAAGTATCTATTCAGTACTTGGCACAACTTTCAATTTTTATAAACTTTTCTTCAGTTTAGTTAAATGAAAAAAGTATTCATATTTATGTAAATTTTTAATAAAAAAAAATAATGACTGCACAGCAGGAGAAACAGAAAGCAATTGCAAAAATTTTTATTGTTTGCACATGCTTGCGACTGTAGGAAGAACGGATAAAAGATGTTTGAAGCTAAGATACATTGATGCAGTTTTGATGTTCTCCTAATTTGTTGTGTGGGATACACTGGAACTCAAAAGTAATGTGACAGGCATGAAAACAAGTGATTGTTCAAACGAAGCTGACTATTGTTCTCAATTGGTACAGCGCACAAATAATAACATAGCGAGAAAAAATTACCAATTGAGAAATTTTGTTGTTTATTTTTTTTGCATGACTGTGCATGTGCATTTATATATGCATGTGGATATGCAAACAGTAGCAATAATATAAAACTTTTCGGATTTTTTTTTTGTTTGCTGTTGATTTGAAAATAATTATACGCGTATGAATAATTTTTCTTTCAAATCATTGAAACAACAAAAATATTAAATTTCTTTCACTAAAAACATACTAACAAATGCAACTGAACTCACTTTTTAATAAAAAAAGTGCTTCAATCAGTTGAAATTTTGTAAAATGCAAAATTGAAGTGGTATTTTTTCAAATTTATTATTATTATTATTATTATTATTATTTTTATATCCAAACTGGAAAAATGGCTCAAATATTGGCGTATAAAAGTTAACGAGCAGAAATGTGCACACGTCACTTTTACGTTGCGCAGGGAAACATGCCCGCCTATAAAAATTAACACCGAGACTATACCACAACACACTGTAGTCAAATATCTAGGCGTTCACCTTGATCGCCGTTTAACATGGAAATCGCATATAGACGCAAAGTTGATCCAAATGAAATTAAAAGCAGCCCATATGAATTGGCTTATGGGAAGAAATTCTTTACTAAGCCTAGACTGTAAACTTCTGCTATAAAACGCGATCCTGAAACCAATATGGTCCTATGGAATCCAGTTATGGGGCACTGCCTCAGCATCGAATGTCGAAAGAATTCAAAGGCGACAGAATAAAATCCTACGTACAATAACAGCAGCCCCCTGGTATGTCAGAAACCATCGAATTCATAAAGACCTAGACGTTCCGTTGGTGAAGACAGTATTTTCAAAACACGCGAAAAAATATATACAAAAACTTGAGTTGCACCCAAATCCACTTGCGCGCAATATTCTTCATTATAGAGGCCACACCCGGCTGAAAAGAAGGGATACTCTTTTTCTCAGCCGTTCACGAGAGATGTAAAACGACAAAAATTAACCGTTGAAATTAAAAATTTTGTTTAGCATTGGCTAAACTTATTTTTAATATTTTTTAGATTTAAGATTTGAAAAACTTATTGATAATTCAATTTAAGTAATTAAAGATTCAATAAATAATAAAATTATCAAAAAAAAAAATTAATTCTGTATACTCTTTTGTGTTGTTAAGGTACCTAATAAGACTCCACACTCGTTCTAAAATTTCCCTTGACTCTTCTTGTGTTCTCTTTAGTTTCGCTTGTAAATCCTCCATATGATTTAAATCTCCCTAAAATTTTTATCCTATCTAGTTAAATATATCTTCTCACGTAAATGTAAATTCCCTGCCAACGAGCTGTGTTTACTCCTTACTTTTAAATAATACAATTTAAAAATTCTATTAAATTAATTACCAAATATACTGGTCCCATTTGCTTCGAGTAGCTTGTTTGGTCGTTGTTTAGTTTACCAATAGAATCGATACAACTTAAGGCAGCTAAAATAGCTAATTAAAACCTTTAGAAGTTGGTGCTATTAGTTAAAAAAAACAACGAGTCCTTTTAACAAGGATTATGTACTATGAAATTAAATTGAGCTAAAATAGCTTTCCAATATCACAATACTTTTTTCCTGGTCGAAAGGTATCAAACCTGTACACTGCAAATTGAACTACCGACTGCGCCAAAAATGTTATGTTTAAAACTAATACACTATTATTTTCTTTTATCTTTTAACTTTATTATTATAAAACTCCAATTCTATGACTATAAATATTGACTTCACTTTTACAACTCTTTGCTTTTACAACTGTTTGCTTTTTCAACTGTTTGCTTTTACAACTGTTTGCTTTTACAACTGATATTCTATTTCTTAAACCTAGCTTATTTATACTTAATTACTATTCAATAATTATTCTATTTTAATATTGCACAACAATTCTTACTCAGCTTATTTATTAGTATTTAATAATTATTATTCTTTAATATTTTAATGTTGCACAATTATTCTTACTCAGCTATTTATTAGTATTCTTCTGACCCAGTTTGTATTTAATAAAAATAGCTTAGTAAGCTTTTGGGCATTTCGCAATTTATCAACGCAAACAGTTGCACAACTGGTCAAGTCAATGCTCTGATCAAGTCAATGAACTGGTGACTGTTTGTGTTAACAAGTTGCGAAATGTTCATGTAGGAGGGTTGATCAGGTCTGACTCATAACATTCCTCCCCCTTTGCGGAAGAAAACATCCAATTATAGATGTTTTCTCAATGTATGGTTTTCCTTGGGTCAGAAGATTTTTATTCTAAATCTTAAATGTAGTTGGTCTGTTCTGAGTTTAATGGCCAATAAATGTGTGGATGATAATGTTTCATTTATTTTTAAAACTCGTTTAAATGAAAAATTTTGTTTTTCATTGCAATATTAAATCAACATTAAATCAACAATATATAGCCAACGTTGTGTATTTATACACTACATAAGTTTTAGAATTTCCATATGTTTTCGACTGCTTGTTCTTCTTGTTTGAAAAAAAGCAAATAAAATATTTGTGGCTGCTGACAAGTTGCATGAAATTTTGGCATCTTTTTTCGCTTTTACCCTTTTAATCGTTCTGAAAGTTGCTCTTACTCTTTTAAAACATTTCAGCAGTTCTTAATTATTCTTATTTATAGCTAAAAAAATAATATATTTTTTTTAGATTTTTCCTTATTTGCACTAGTCAGCTGTTTTTTTGGGAAATTTTTTATATTACGTAGTGCTACCATATTTTCATCGTAATTAAATAAGAACTTAAAGTTTGACTGAAAAAATGAAAGTGTGTTTAAACGAATTTAAAATTTTTATGAAAATTAACTGAAACTATATTTAAATATCCACTCATTTATTGGCCATAAATCTATTGGAGCTTGTTGCTGTTGTTGTGTTATATAAAAAGACAGTAGTAATATTTATTATTATAATGTTGTTCATTTTTATTATTAAATGTATCGTTGGCAAACAGCCGCTCGTGCGACTGTTCGCTTTTAGTATGTTTTATTAACTGTACACATTTTTATTCTACATCTTAAATCTAACTTAAACATTCTACTTCTTAAACTAACACATACACAAAGTATGTGTGGGAATGTGCATGATCAGCATAATACATTCTGTATATTCTGATCATGCGGTTATAGCATGGACAAATATTTAAACAATAACAAGAGTGTTATGTTTCACTTGCTGCATGCAGACGGTATGCAGTAGTGGTTAGTCAAACACACTACACCTCCCTTTTTCAGAAAGAATAATCAATACTGGGTTGATTATTCTTACTGATAATTAAAATGTAAAAATTAAAAATATGGGGGTTTAAGATTGTTAGATTAATTAAAGAGATTCAATATTAAAATTATAGGGACATTCTTCCCTTCCCTTTTAAAAAAAAATTACGTCATTACAAAATCATTTCATAATTTTGATTTTATGATTACACTAAGGACAAAAAAAAAAATTATTATATGAAAGACAAAAGATGAATTGAATTGTATTAAAATGCTTTACCACAAAATCACATTTTAACCAATATACTCAAAAAAATTCTTAATTATATGAAAGACAAAAGATGAATTGAATTGTATTAAAATGCTTTACCACAAAATCACATTTTAACCAATATACTAAAAAAAAAATCTTAATTATATGAAAGATAAAAGATGAATCGAATTGTATTAAAATGCTTTACCACAAAATCACATTTTAACCAATATACTAAAAAAAAATCTTAATTATATGAAAGATAAAAGATGAATCGAATTGTATTAAAATGCTTTACCACAAAATCACATTTTAACCAATATACTAAAAAAATCTTAATTGAATCCTTTGATTCTATTTTTATGGACTCTAAACCTTTTTTTGTTTTCGTCCATTAGTTCAACATTGTTATTTTTATCAAGGCCTACTACCTTGTATGGACCTTTATATACATTTTCCAATTTGTGTCCAGCTTCATTGCGGACTAAAACAAGATCATTTATGGCCGCGTTAATTGATTTGGCCTTTTCATTTGAGGTTTGTTGTCTTTCAAGCTTTGCATTTTCAATCATAGATGCTGCTCGGTGTTGAGCTACTTGCAATCTAAATTTAATTTCTTTTTCATAAGCGTCAATATTATAGACTGGATCTATAGTGTTTGTGAATTCTAAGGTAGGTGGCATTTTTCCGAAAACTAGCTCAAACGGGCAATATCCGTGAGCTGTGGATGGAGTTGTATTATAACAATAGATGAAAAATTTTAGCCAATTATCCCAATCAGATTTATCTGATGATACATAAGATCTTAAATACTCGTTGAATGTTCTGTGAGATCTCTCAACAGTACCGAGTGTCTCATGATGATAGGGAGTAGAGTTTAATTTCTCTATCTTCATTAATTCACAGAAATCTCTCAGAACCTGATTCATATATTCAGTACCCATATCGGTAATTATTTTATTCATAGGACCGTATATCAAAATAAAACCTTCCATAATTGCTTTTGCAACTTCCCTGGATGATTTATTTGGTATGGGAATTGCTACTAAATATTTAGTCAGGTCACACATCATTGTCACAGCGTATTCATTCTGTGAATCTGACCTTGGAAGTGGTCCAATGGTGTCTATTATGACTGTTTCAAACGCTTTTTGAGGAGTTGGTGTTAAAACAAAGGGTTCTTTGCTTTTAAACGTTGTGTTATTTATTTGACATTCTTTGCATTGCTTGACATACTTTGTGATGTCTCTTGTCATACCTTTCCAATGGTATTGCAGTTGTATTTTCTTTATCATGCGTGTTACTCCTGGATGTCCTCCAGTTATTGGATTATTATGAAATTTTCGCTTGATGTTTAATTTCTTTGAATCGGTGGTGACTTTAATTAATTTTGGTGTGAGCACAATAGTTAAATTAGAATCTTGCAAGATTTCATTACCTTTCTCTTTGAAGGTTTCTATATTTGTTCCTAGGTTATAAAGCGTACTATCATCTAGTGAAAGTCGCAGTGTTGTTAGACCCATATTATCAGCTACTTTTTCAAGCTTTAGAAAGAGGTGACCTAAGTCTACATTTCTATTTATAACTGTGTCGTTCGACTTAAATTCGGAAAGTACTCGCTTTCCTTTTTTTATTATTATTTTATCTTTGGTAAAATACAAACTTGGTATTTTACGGTGCTCTTGGGCATTTATCGCCTCATATACTTTCAAACCAACCGATGTTTTACAATTAGGGTTTGTTTTAACCTCATTGTTACAACTATTTTTAGACTGAAGTCTTGTTGTTACCTTCAGTATTTCATTGATCTCTGTATTTTTTATGTCTTCAAAATCTATTCGTGACAGCGCATCTGCCACTGTATTGTCTTCACCCCTAACATACTCGATTACAAAATCATACTCTTCTAAATCCAATCTCATCCGCATTAGTTTTGATGAAGGATTTTTTAATGAAAATAGATAAGTTAGTGGTTTGTGGTCACTTTTGATCACAAACTTTCTTCCATAGATATATGGCCTATAGTATTTTACAGCCCAATGTATTGCAGTTAGTTCCTGCTCTATTGTTGATTTATTACTTTCACCCTTAGTGAAAGATCTGGATGCATAAGAAACAGGTAGTTGAACACCTTGTTTTTCTTGACTGAGAACAGCTCCGCAAGCGTGCTTACTTGCGTCTGTAGTGATACAAAATTCCTTAGAAAAATCTGGATATTGAAGTATTGTAGGACTCAGTAAATGTGATTTGAGGGTTTGGAAAGAATGTTCACATTCTTGAGTCCATTCAAATTGTATATTTTTTCTCGACAACCTAGTTATGTGTCGTGATAATTCAGCAAAACCAGGTATGAACCGTCGATAATAGTTACAAAAAGCTACGAAGCGTTTAGCTTCATCACCATTTTTTGGTGTAGGATATTTCTCAATTATAGAAAATTTACTGTCGTCAGGTAAAATACCTTTGTCAGTACATTTGTGACCAAGGAACGTCACTTCACGACAAAAGAATAAACATTTATCAGGATGCAATTTAAGATTATATTTTCTACATAAGCTGAATACGTCTTTGAGATTACGTAACATGTGTTCTGTAGAACAACCAATCACAACTAAATCGTCCATATATACAAGGACATCATTCGTTGAAATGAGTTTGGAGCTATTTTTATACCATATGGCAATCTGTTAAAACGGAAGGAGCCTTTTTCTGTAGAAAAGGATGTGATATCTCTAGAGTCTTTGTCTAGTTCTATTTGATGAAAACCTGACATTAAGTCAAGGCAAGAGAAAAATTTAGCTCGGCCCAATTGGTCGAGTATATCATCTATACGTGGTAACGGAAACTTATCAGCTACTAAGTTTTTATTTACTCCCCTATAATCTACTACTAGTCTCCATCTTTTCTGATTTGTACCTGGGAGAGGTTTTTTAGGTACTAAAAGAATAGGACTATTATATTCAGACACTGATGGCTCTATTATATCGTCTTTTATCTATTTATCAACATGTTTATTTACTTCCTCTTTATGTGAGTGAGGTATTCTGTAATTTTTTATATAAACCGGTTGTTTATTGTGGAGTTTAAGCTTTTGCTTATAAAAATTATTAACCGTTATTTTTTCGGTTTCTAAAGCAAATACATCTATAAATTCATGACACAGTGTTTTTAATTCTTTATCAACGAATTCTGGAAAGTTTTTTGATAACCTTTCAAGTTTTTCTTTATTTTTCTGTGGGTCATGGTTCTGCTTTACGATTTTATAGTCATTCAGACTTTCTGTTAATATTTGGACATTATTAATGATTAAATCATTTTCAGTTGTATTGATAATTCTCACCAAAGGCTTTGACCTTGATGTAATGGTGTTAGCAATGTATACACCATCTTGAAGCATTTGTTGCGGTACCAATACCTCTGTTTCGGTAGAATCAAATCTAATTGGTCTGATCACTTCTGATCTAGCTGGAACTGATATGGAATTAATATTAGGGGTTCTCATAAGTGGGATAGATATATCATATGGAACATCATTTGTTCTCAAGGTGATAATATCTTCATTGTCTTGAAAATCTAATACACATCTGTATTTTCTAATAAAGTCTATTCCTATTATTCCATCGACTTGAATAGGGAATTCATTTCCGACAACATGAAATTCATGTGCTATAAGAAATCTATCTATTTTTAAATCAGTTCTCACTTTTCCCAATGTAGTTATGAGACCTTGTCCAATACCGTTTATATTAGTTCTTTTTGTTACATTTATTGGTTCGTTCAGAACTTGATTATGTTTGATAACTGATATGTCTGCGCCAGTGTCTATTAAAAAGGTTGACCTATTGTCATTTAAAGTAGTTCGGGATATCAAATAGCTATATAAGTTTAATTGTATGCTATGAATTTTTCATCTAAGAAGTATGTTGGGGTGGCTGTACGTTTCCCGAATTATTTTTATCGGTAATACATCGTACATTATTGTTATTTCTTGAATTGTATCCATTATTATTGTAATGGTTACTGTTATTACTTGTATAGTTATTTCTTCCTCTGTTAGGATTTCTATTAAAATTCTCGTAGTTGGGATTATTATAGTTCCTGGAATTGGAATTATTATTTCTAGGGCCATAGTTTCTTGAACTATTAAGGTTTCTAGGATTTGAATCATTAAAATCTCTACGATTAGAATTATTAAAATTTCTAGGATTTGAATTGTTAAAATTTCTAGAATTGGAATTATTAAAATTTCTAGAATTTCGACTATTAGAAGGATTGTTATTACGACTGTTTTGTGAGCCGTAAGCTAGGATAGAATTTGGTTGACCATATACATCGGTAAAACTAGTGTTAAATTTTGATATTACATCATTCATATTATTAAAGGTGCCTGATTCCATGATAAGTTTTACTCTATCATTTGAGGCATTCTTTACTATAGCTGTAACTGCTGAGCGAGTTGCATATTTATTTGCGGTTTCATTAGACAGACCATCTGATATATATGCTGTTTCTGATTTCTTTGTGAGGTCTTCCACCTCTTTGGCATAAGCATTAGCATTCTTACCAGACTGTCTTATGTTCATAATTTTAGCAGTAATAACGTCTACTGATTCTCCTTTAACTGAAGATCTCAGTTTCAATATTATATCTTGTAAAGTTGTCTCAGCCGACAACAAATTTCTGGCTGTACCCTTTAGCTTGGTCTTTACTAGATTTACGGCGACTGATTCATGACTCTCTTTTATTGAGTCCACTAAATTCAGCGCGTCAATAAAACTTTGTAAGTTTTCAGGGGTGCCATCGTAATCAGGAAGTAGCCTGGATGCGGTCCCTAAAAACTCTACTATAATTTGAGGCATTATGAAATTATTTTTCAATTCAGGTAATAATACCTGTTCATGTAAGGAATTGGGAATTACGATATCTATTCCCTTTTTGGTTCAGTAGCAACCAAAAGTTGTTCTCCAATATAATAAAAGTTGTATACATTTACATAATGTATATTTTTTTTCGCATAAAATTTATTAAAGGATTTCAAATTATTCACAATGATTTATTCTGTATATATTTATACAATGTATTATTCGTTAGAGTTATGAAAACTCTAAAATTTGTAGGATTTATTCTGTATATATTTATACAATGTATTATTCGATCATGTTATGAAAACTCTAAAATTTGTAAGGATTTATTCCCAATCTGTTTCACCATTCGTTTCACTAGACTTTGTCGAGTCCGGAAATGGTACTGAAGTTCTTTACGTATTTATTTTTTAAAGATCTTTTGTGAAGTTGGTATAAAGTTGTTAGGAATTGTAGCAAAAGTATTGCAATAATTATTGCTAGATACACTACTGGATATTCAACTTTGACCATTACTTCATTGACAACATTTGCGTTGGGATTTTCTATTTTTGATTCTTTGCCTCCCATTATGAAGGAAAGATATTAGAACGATATATTATGGATCAATTTAAAAACAACTGTTAGGTTTGCTCAGTAAATGAAGGAAACTTCTCAACTGAACTAAGTAAATGAAGAAAATTTCTCCTGAAACTCTGATACAAAATGTGAAATCCTTTGCTTTTACACCTATGTGTTTCAGCTCGGAATTATTTCACTGTTTAAAAAGGATTGTGAGGATTTGATATGACTCAAATCAAAAGAAAAAAAATCTGGTTTTAAAACTTCTAATGAAGGAAGCTTTATATTTCACGAAGTTATTCTAGAATAATCATAAATCAAAACTTAATTCAACTCGAAATAAACAAATTAATATTTTAAATCTCTTTAACCAGTCGAGTTTGTCCTTCACACAGTTGCTTACATACACAATATCAAGTTTACAATTGTTTTACTTATAGTTAAGTTTACACAGCTGTATGAGTGTTAGTATGTCCTTTTTTTATGTCTTGGGTCGTATTAGTTTAAAAAAAAAATTGGTACATATGCCTAAGTTTCAGCACTCTGTATACTCTGTATACCGAGGACCGGTCATCAGACATATATCGATCAGAACCAATCACTGATCGAAACGGTTACCCTTATATAGTAGAATATATATATATATCAACTGGAGGGACTCGTGAGTTTCTCAGTGACATACATATTAGTTATAATTTTATTTAATTTATTTTTGATATTATCGACTGGAGGGACTCGTAAGTATCTCAGCGATAAATCTTATATATATATTTTCTTTTTCTTTCTTCTTCAAATACAATAGAATTCCATTAAACATTTAGTTAAAACATAAACTACACATTTGAAATTTAGGAGTTTACAAAATATTTATTGCCATTCATAATTAAAGCTATAAATTTTAAAACAAAATTATGAATATGAATCGAGTGATTCAATGTTGCTTTCTGCAAGTGCTTCTTTTTTTTCTTAAATTAATTTTTCAATTGCAAAGTTAAAATATTTCAATCAATTTCTTTATATTGTTAATATTTTATTTATTTTATTTAAATTAATTTTTCAATTGCAAAGTTAAAAATATTTCAATCAATATTTTTATATTGTTAATATTTAATTTCTTTTATTTAAATTAATTAATTAAACTTTTAGTATTTTATATAAACGTTTTCAAACACAAATATATTAATACATTACTTGATGGTAATATTCCGGTGCGTTTCCCATTATCTTGTTGTAATTGCTGTAGTTTACAGTTGTGGTGACCAAAATTTTCTGTTACTTGCTACTCCATGAGTTGCTGTTTATAAATCGGGTTGAGGTGTACTCTATTTGTTAGAATTCTTCCATGTTATTTTGCCGAAATATTAAATCTGCGGAACCTGCACCACACTTCCATATTTTCTGAGGGTATCTTTAGAAGATGTTATTGTACACTGACAGGACCATGATTAATTTACTGCTTTCATATCAATGTCGTTTAAAATTTGATTGTTGTTATATATGTGTTGTTTAAAGTTGATAATATATTATTATATATATATATATTTTTTTTATTGTTTCTTTAACATTATTAAAGTGTAATTTTTTTTTTTTTTTAATTTAATTTTTTTTAAATTTCTTTATTTAATCATTTTTAACTAAAGCAGAATAGAATCTAAATGCCATATATATTGTTCGTTGGCAGGATCGCCATGTTATATAAAAAGAACAGTAGTAATATTTATTATTACAATGTTGTTCATTTTTATTATTAAATGTATCGTTGGCAAACAGCCGCTCGTGCGACTGTTCGCTTTTAGTATGTTTTATTAACTGTACACATTTTTATTCTACATCTTAAATCTAACTTAAACATTCTACTTCTTAAACTAACACATACACAAAGTATGTGTGGGAATGTGCATGATAAGCATAATACATTCTGTATATTCTGATCATGCGGTTATAGCATGGACAAATATTTAAACAATAACAAGAGTTTTATGTTTCACTTGCTGCATGCAGACGGCATGCAGTAGTGGTTAGTCAAACACACTACAGTTGTAGTTGTTGATCTTGATGCTGGTACGTGTATTTGGATACTTCAAACGTGGGGGAATTCTGGTCCTGTAAATGGTATCCCGCAATTCTATTCAACTCTCGGCCACGTTCCGTGAATTCATTGTTTATTTTGACCCTTATTTGATTATGTCGTTTGCACAACACCCATATGATTATTATTGCTGCTGTCGTAATAACGATTATTGTTGTAAACGTAATGTATTCAAAACATTCTGCTGGAATTTCAGTTCCCGGATCGTGTTGATGTTGCTGATCTGCTTTATGTGTAGATTCTCCAAGGTAGGTACAATTTCCGTGGCCACATTGTTGTTACCTCTTACTAACATCTATGACATGGCTAACGAAGGTTTGGTCACCTATTGTTAAGCTGCAATTGTAAAACGAAAACAGGTAGGTTCCAGTGAGGTTTAAACGTCGGTCGTCGCAGTTTGTTGACATTGGTGTTTTATCTGCATTGCTGACTACGATCGTACCTTCTTCTATTAGCTCCACGGTTTCTGCTTCGTGTAGGATCAGGTTGCACTTTCCTCTGAAAACGCATATTTTCGGTTGACTTAAGCTTTTGAAATCTCTTTCACCTTTATACCCGAAAACGTCCTTGTCGTTCCTAACTACGTATTCTCTTTCGGCATCTATTTGGTAGTGGCTGTCGTTTGGAATGGGTATTATCAGGGATTTTTTTAAACTCATGGTTTCGATGGGCAATCTGATTATGAACATCAGGCTGCTATGCCTATGTAATGCTACTCCCATCTGCATGTCTTGTATATTTTCCAAATTTATTTTGTACTCCTGGATTTCTTCAATGGTCAATAGTGCTGGATTGAAAATTTTCATTTTCGCTAATGCGATGGACTCTTGTACGGTCTTCACTTGGCTTTTCATCTCCATGAGTTTGAAAAGCTGGAAAATCGCAACGTCGCGGTAGTGCTGGAGCTCTGATTCCTGCTTGATCTGAGTCAAGCTGTTCAGAGTCTTCCTGTTCTCATTTATTGCTTCCACCTTCTGGTTAATTGACGTATTGAATCTATTGTTTATGTGGACCTGTTGATTTGACTGTTCGATGATTTGGTGCCCATTAGCGTCAATCACCTCGAAATGTTGGTTTATTAGTTGCCGGTCCTCCTCATCTAGTGTGCCGTAGAGCCACTTCATCACCTTTCTTCCAATGTTCAGCAAACCACGTTTTACGCGGCCTGGCAGTAGTGTATGAATGCCGTTCTCAATTTCACTGAGTAATTTTATGATGAGTTCCCTATAGGGAATCGGTAGTATCTTTGGTAGGTTAAGGCGGACCTCGCTGACAGAGTCTGCTATTTGTTGGATATCGATGTGGTGTAGAATGTAGTCAAATTTTGAGGCTATTTCTACCGACCCCTTGTGTATTTCAGCGTAACCATCAACTGACTCCAGTTTCTGAATGTGCATCTCTCCGCCCTTTCCTGCCCTCTTGGGTACTAACAGAATTGGGGAATTCCAAGGTGAAATGCTGGGTATGGCAGCATCAGGCAGCCTTTATTGCTTAGTATTAATTGGAGATTGCCTGGGGTCGGTTAGTATCTTATGGCTTATATTCGTGTACGTTAGGTTATTCCCGAATAGATGAAACACGTCGTCGTATGATTTCAAGATGTTCTCGATGGAGCCCCGCTCTTCCGGATTCAAATCTGGGCTAAGCTGTAATGTTTTCAATAGTAATTCTGTTCTCGCCGTATTGTCCGTGGTACCTGTGGTATTTATGTTTGCCGTTGATTCTATTCTGAAGTTCTCGGGGTTCTCAAAATTCAGTTTTATTTTGTGGTCTGTGTTTACCGTAAAATCGTTGGTATTCAGGATAGGAATCAATGCTGTTCCCTCTTTGATGGATGTTAGGGTTTCCCCCACAAAGACCCCCACAAAGACCCCTGGCATGAATTCTGCTTTTTTTACTATTATTTTTCCCTTGGCTGTTGTTATTGCTGATACAACTCCCTGGCAGCGACCCTTGATAGCAGTTTTTTCTGCTATATATAACTGTGGTGGTTCCGGAATAAGTGGTAAGGAAGCTATCTCCTGCTGGCTCTCAAAAAATTTCACGTTTTCTGTAATTGTGTCCATTATTGATTTATTCCACATCATATCTCTGCCCAGTAGCCCATCTGCCGGCAAATTGCTACCCTTTGGTACTACGTGCATTTTTAAAGAAAGTGTGTCTATGCTTTTATGATTTACCGTTATGGTTCCCTCTGTACTTATGTTCCCTCCAAATGCTCCTTACAACGTCTTCCGCTCATTTTTGTTGATTTTTATGTGTGGTGCTAAAGCCTCATTCTTTACAAGTGTAGTATCTGCTCCCGAGTCCACCAACAATAGTAGTGTTTCTTTTCTTGCTTCTCTACAAGGAAAAGTTATGTATGCATCATCTGTCCTGCGTTCTCCGTAACTAGTATTACAGCTCTTCCGTCTATGTTCTATTTTGGATTTTGTGTGGTGTGCATGATATCGTAGGAAGTTCCTTTTTCCCTTTACCTTGTCTTTTATATCATATTTTATGATTTTTATGTTACTCCATGCCACATTTACGTGGTGTAACATTATTGCCATATAATTCAGGAATTTATTAAAAATTTCCCTACTAGCGCGGCAGATCGATTTTCCCTTTAACTTGTCATTTATATTATATTTTAATATTTTCATATTATTCCATGTCACCATTAGGTAATGAAACATCGTTGCCATACAATTCAGGACTTTCTCTAAAACGTCTATACTTTCATGACATGTCGATCCTGTGGGTCTCGTGTCAGACAACAAGGTGATGCGAGTATTTTTCCCCCGACGTGGCTTTCTTGGTGAACTGCAGCGTTTCTTCTCTTTCGTTGCTTTGTTGGCTTGTGTTGTTTCCGTATACGGGTTCTTGTTCTCTGGTTCTTCTGATATATCTATTCTATTGATATCCAAATTTGTAATGTTGAATGCCTGATCTTGAGCGGCTACCCAGTGTGGCTTTCTATTTTGTTTCTGATTAGTACTGGTTTGATTTGAGTTATCTCTGTATTTATTGGCGTTCCAGTCAGTTAATTTTGACTGGGCCGTTCCCCGTTTCCCGAATCATTCGTATAGTTTCTATGCGTGTAATTGTTTCTATGCGTGTAGTTGTTTCTATTGCCGTTATTATTGCTTCTATTATTATTGTTGTCATTTCTGATGCCGTTGTTACTATTACCAGGGCAATTGGACGAAATATGTCCCTGTTGATTGCAGCTATAGCACCGTCGTTCTCTATCGTTTTTGCCTTGAATACGAGCTCTGTTTTGATTTAACGGAAAATTCTGCGGGTTGGATCTAGAGTTGTAATCAGCATACTCCTGCCATCTGCTTTGATTATAGTGGGTGCTGTTTCTTTTGTTAAAGCATTCGCTCAACGAATGACCTTGTCTATTGCAAAAACTGCAGTATTTTATGGGGTTCCTCTGTATATTATTGTTCGGTATGGATTGGCTAAATGTTATGTTATTCAGGGATAGTTGTCGCACTTCTCTTATCAGTTGTTTAACCGTTTCGTGTAAAGGTTCTTCGCCTTGAACTGTTGTGACGTTTGGAAAATACATGCTAGTATCCAACAGATTTTGAGCATTCTTGGTTATTTTTAGCAGGTAGCGTTGTTTCGTGACCAATGAAGTTTGATACCAGCTTGGGATCCCGTAAGCCTCTTATGTAACTTCTTACAGTTGATTGGTTACAATGGTCTATCATGGATTTTCGATGGGAAACGTCTTGCCACTGTGATGCAATTAGATCTGTTGCATTACTAAGGAGTGATTCTAGTCTCTCTCCAAATTCATACGCGCTTTCTGTTGAACTTTGCTTACTATTAAAAATTAATTTCTGTACCTCTGTTAATGATCTGGTCTTCGTAAATTTTTCTCGGATAGCCATGCAAAGCGCTTCTACAGTTGCGATTTCCTTATTGTGTAAATATTTGTATGCATTTCCAAACAGCCTCGTTTTTATACACCTAATTATGTCGACCTGTTTCCCCTAGTTTATCCTTTGCCAACATGCACCCTTCAATAAATTTATTCGCTTCGGTACTGAGGTCTGGTCCATCTGTTCCATATCGGTACCACATGGGAAATAGTTTTCAAAATTTCAATGAAACTTGTCATGTTGTTGCTGATTGTAACGTTGTTAGTGGAAATCTCTTTTCTCGTTCTGCTTTCCTTCAATTCGTGAATCTGTGCCTTCAGAGTTTCGATTTGTCGGGTTTTATCTCTGAATGCTTTTTTGTTCCCAATGGCCTGCTGCAGCTGATCCGTAGTCAAATTAGGGTTAATACGCTGCACAAGATCTTTAAATACTTGCGTCTCTTCTTCGCTTTCCAGAATTAGCTGTTCCGCTTCCTCAACGGTTTTCTTTATGCTGTCGTTTTGCTGCTTCAAGATCCTGTTCACTTGGGAATATTCTCTTATTTCCGCAGATATAGTTGGATTTTTTTGATGTTCCTGCAGCTCCTGTAATTCTTCTAGCAAAATATCTATCTTCTCGAATTCGGTGATGTTCCCTTGGCTTCTTATTTTATGCTTAATTAATTCTGTATACTCTTTTGTGTTTTTAAGGTACCTAATAAGACTCCACACTCGTTCTAAAATTTCCCTTGACTCTTCTTGTGTTCTCTTTAGTTTCGCTTGTAAATCCTCCATATGATTTAAATCTCCCTAAAATTTTTATCCTATCTAGTTAAATATATTTTCTCACGTAAACGTAAATTCCCTGCCAACGAGCTGTGTTTACTCCTTACTTTTAAATAATACAATTTAAAAATTCTATTAAATTAATTACCAAATATACTGGTCCCATTTGCTTCGAGTAGCTTGTTTGGTCGTTGTTTAGTTTACCAATAGAATCGATACAACTTAAGGCAGCTAAAATAGCTAATTAAAACCTTTAGAAGTTGGTGCTATTAGTTAAAAAAAACAACGAGTCCTTTTAACAAGGATTATGTACTATGAAATTAAATTGAGCAAAAATAGCTTTCCAATATCACAATACTTTTTTCCTGGTCGAAAGGTATCAAACCTGTACTCTGCAAATTGAACTACCGACTGCGCCAAAAATGTTATGTTTAAAACTAATACACTATTATTTTCTTTTATCTTTTAACTTTATTATTATAAAACTCCAATTCTACGACTATAAATATTGACTTCACTTTTACAACTCTTTGCTTTTACAACTGTTTGCTTTTTCAACTGTTTGCTTTTACAACTGTTTGCTTTTACAACTGATATTCTATTTCTTAAACCTAGCTTATTTATACTTAATTACTATTCAATAATTATTCTATTTTAATATTGCACAACAATTCTTACTCAGCTTATTTATTAGTATTTAATAATTATTATTCTTTAATATTTTAATGTTGCACAATTATTCTTACTCAGCTATTTATTAGTATTCTTCTGACCCAGTTTGTATTTAATAAAAATATCTTAGTAAGCTTTTGGGCATTTTGCAATTTATCAACGCAAACAGTTGCACAACTGGTCAAGTCAATGCTCTGATCAAGTCAATGAACTGGTGACTGTTTGTGTTAACAAGTTGCGAAATGTTCATGTAGGAGGGTTGATCAGGTCTGACTCATAACATTCCTCCCCCTTTGCGGAAGAAAACATCCAATTATAGATGTTTTCTCAATGTATGGTTTTCCTTGGGTCAGAAGATTTTTATTCTAAATCTTAAATGTAGTTGGTCTGTTCTGAGTTTAATGGCCAATAAATGTGTGGATGATAATGTTTCATTTATTTTTAAAACTCGTTTAAATGAAAAATTTTGTTTTTCATTGCAATATTAAATCAACATTAAATCAACAATATATAGCCAACGTTGTGTATTTAAACACTACATAAGTTTTAGAATTTCCATATGTTTTCGACTGCTTGTTCTTCTTGTTTGAAAAAAAGCAAATAAAATATTTGTGACTGCTGACAAGTTGCATGAAATTTTGGCATCTTTTTTCGCTTTTACCCTTTTAATCGTTCTGAAAGTTGCTCTTACTCTTTTAAAACATTTCAGCAGTTCTTAATTATTCTTATTTATAGCTAAAAAAATAATATATTTTTTTTAGATTTTTCTTATTTGCACTAGTCAGCTGTTTTTTTTGGGAAATTTTTGGGAAATTTTTTATATTACGTAGTGCTACCATATTTTCATCGTAATTAAATAAGAACTTAAAGTTTGACTGAAAAAATGAAAGTGTGTTTAAACGAATTTAAAATTTTTATGAAAATTAACTGAAACTATATTTATATATCCACTCATTTATTGGCCATAAATCTATTGGAGCTTGTTGCTGTTGTTGTAGTTGTTGATCTTGATGCTGGTACGTGTATTTGGATACTTCAAACGTGGGGGAATTCTGGTCCTGTAAATGGTTTCCCTCAATTCTATTCAACTCTCGGCCACGTTCCGTGAATTCATTGTTTATTTTGACCCTTATTTGATTATGTCGTTTGCACAACACCCATATGATTATTATTGCTGCTGTCGTAATAACGATTATTGTTGTAAACGTAATGTATTCAAAACATTCTGCTGGAAAATTTGTTCCCGGATCGTGTTGATGTTGCTGATCTGCTTTATGTGTAGATTCTCCAAGGTAGGTATAATTTCCGTGGCCACATTGTTGTTACCTCTTACTAACAGAAACTTCTGGGTTACATCTATGACATGGCTAACGAAGGTTTGGTCACCTATTGTTAATCTGCAATTGTAAAACGAAAACAGGTAGGTTCCAGTGAGGTTTAAACGTCGGTCGTCGCAGTTTGTTGACATTGGTGTTTTATCTGCATTGCTGACTACGATCGTACCTTCTTCTATTAGCTCCACGGTTTCTGCTTCGTGTAGGATCAGGTTGCACTTTCCTCTGAAAACGCATATTTTCGGTTGACTTAGGCTTTTGAAATCTCTTTCACCTTTATACCCGAAAACGTCCTTGTCGTTCCTAACTACGTATTCTCTTTCGGCATCTATTTGGTGGTGGCTGTCGTTTGGAATGGGTATTATCAGGGATTTTTTTAAACTCATGGTTTCGATGGGCAATCTGATTATGAACATCAGGCTGCTATGCCTATGTAATGCTACTCCCATCTGCATGTCTTGTATAGTTTCCAAATTTATTTTGTACTTCTGGATTTCTTCAATGGTCAATAGTGCTGGATTGAAAATTTTCATTTTCGCTAATGCGATGGACTCTTGTACGGTCTTCACTTGGCTTTTCATCTCCATGAGTTTGAAAAGCTGGAAAATCGCAACGTCGCGGTAGTGCTGGAGCTCTGATTCCTGCTTGATCTGAGTCAAGCTGTTCAGAGTCTTCCTGTTCTCATTTTTGCTTCCACCATCTGGTTAATTGACGTATTGAATCTATTGTTTATGTGGACCTGTTGATTTGACTGTTCGATGATATGGTGCCCATTAGCGTCAATCACCTCGAAATGTTGGTTTATTAGTTGCCGGTCCTCCTCATCTAGTGTGCCGTAGAGCCACTTCATCACCTTTCTTCCAATGTTCAGCAAACCACGTTTTACGCGGCCTGGCAGTAGTGTATGAATGCCGTTCTCAATTTCACTGAGTTATTTTATGATGAGTTCCCTATAGGGAATCGGTGGTATCTTTGGTAGGTTAAGGCGGACCTCGCTGACAGAGTCTGCTATTTGTTGGATATCGATGTGGTGTAGAATGTAGTCAAATTTTGAGGCTATTTCTACCGATTTCATGTGTATTTCAGCGTAACCATCAACTGACTCCAGTTTCTGAATGTGCATCTCTCCGACCTTTCCAACCCTCTTGGGTACTAACAGAATTGGGGAATTCCAAGGTGAAATGCTGGGTATGGCAGCATCAGGCAGCCTATATTGCTTAGTATTAATTGGAGATTGCCTGGGGTCGGTTAGTATCTTATGGCTTATATTCGTGTACGTTAGGTTATTCCCGGATAGATGAAACATGTCGTCGTATGATTTCAAGATGTTCTCGATGGAGCCCCGCTCTTCCGGATTCAAATCTGGGCTAAGCTGTAATGTTTTAAATAGTAATTCTGTTCTCGCCGTATTGTCCGTGGTGCCTGTAGTATTTATGTTTGCCGTTGATTCTATTCTGAAGTTCTCGGGGTTCTCAAAATTCAGTTTTATTTTGTGGTCTGTGTTTACCGTAAAATCGTTGGTATTCAGGATAGGAATCAATGCTGTTCCCTCTTTGATGGATGTTAGGGTTTCCCCCACCCCTGGCATGAATTCTGCTTTTTTTACTATTATTTTTCCCTTGGCTGTTGTTATTGCTGATACAACTCCCTGGCAGCGACCCTTGATAGCAGTTTTTTCTGCTATATATAACTGTGGTGGTTCCGGAATAAGTGGTCAGGAAGCTATCTCCTGCTGGCTCTCAAAAAATTTCACGTTTTCTGTAATTGTGTCCATTATTGATTTATTCCACATCATATCTCTGCCCAGTAGCCCATCTGCCGGCAAATTGCTACCCTTTGGTACTACGTGCATTTTTAAAGAAAGTGTGTCTATGCTTTTATGATTTACCGTTATGGTTCCCTCTGTACTTATGTTCCCTCCAAATGCTCCTTACAAAGTCTTCCGCTCATTTTTGTTGATTTTTATGTGTGGTGCTAAAGCCTCATTCTTTACAAGTGTAGTATCTGCTCCCGAGTCCACCAACAATAGTAGTGTTTCTTTTCTTGCTTCTCTACAAGGAAAAGTTATGTATGCATCATCTGTCCTACGTTCTCCGTTACTAGTATTACAGCTCTTCCGTCTATGTTCTATTTTGGATTCTGTGTGGTGTGCATGATATCGTAGGAAGTTCCTTTTTCCCTTTACCTTGTCTTTTATATCATATTTTATGATTTTTATGTTACTCCATGCCACATTTACGTGGTGTAACATTATTGCCATATAATTCAGGAATTTATTAAAAATTTCCCTACTAGCACGGCAGATCGATTTTCCCTTTAACTTGTCATTTATATTATATTTTAATATTTTCATATTATTCCATGTCACCATTAGGTAATGTAACATCGTTGCCATACAATTCAGGACTTTCTCTAAAACGTCTCTACTTTCATGACATGTCGATCCTGTGGGTCTCGTGTCAGACAACAAGGTGATGCGAGTATTTTTCCTAGGACGTGGCTTTCTTGGTGAACTGCAGCGTTTCTTCTCTTTCGTTGCTTTGTTGGCTTGTGTTGTTTCCGTATACGGGTTCTTGTTCTCTGGTTCTTCTGATATATCTATTCTATTGATATCCAAATTTGTAATGTTGAATGCCTGATCTTGAGCGGCTACCCAGTGTGGCTTTCTATTTTGTTTCTGATTAGTACTGGTTTGATTTGAGTTATCTCTGTATTTATTGGCGTTCCAGTCAGTTAATTTTGACTGGGCCGTTCCCCGTTTCCCGAATCATTCGTATAGTTTCTATGCGTGTAATTGTTTCTATGCGTGTAGTTGTTTCTATTGCCGTTATTATTGCTTCTATTATTATTGTTGTCATTTCTGATGCCGTTGTTACTATTACCAGGGCAATTGGACGAAATATGTCCCTGTTGATTGCAGCTATAGCACCGTCGTTCTCTATCGTTTTTGCCTTGAATACGAGCTCTGTTTTGATTTAACGGAAAATTCTGCGGGTTGGATCTAGAGTTGTAATCAGCATACTCCTGCCATCTGCCTTGATTATAGTGGGTGCTGTTTCTTTTGTTAAAGCATTCGCTCAACGAATGACCTTGTCTATTGCAAAAACTGCAGTATTTTGTGGGGTTCCTCTGTATATTATTGTTCGGTATGGAGTGGCTAAATGTTATGTTATTCAGGGATAGTTGTCGCACTTCTCTTATCAGTTGTTTAACCGTTTCGTGTAAAGGTTCTTCGCCTTGAACTGTTGTGACGTTTGGAAAATACATGCTAGTATCCAATAGATTTTGAGCATTCTTGGTTATTTTTAGCAGGGTAGATAACTCGTTGTTTTCGTGACCAATGAAGTTTGATACCAGCTTGGGATCCCGTAAGCCTCTTATGTAACTTCTTACAGTTGATTGGTTACAATGGTCTATCATGGATTTTCGATGGGAAACGTCTTGCCACTGTGATGCAATTAGATCTGTTGCATTACTAAGGAGTGATTCTAGTCTCTCTCCAAATTCATACGCGCTTTCTGTTGAACTTTGCTTACTATTAAAAATTAATTCCTGTACCTCTGTTAATGATCTGGTCTTCGTAAATTTTTCTCGGATAGCCATGCAAAGCGCTTCTACAGTTGCGATTTCCTTATTGTGTAAATATTTGTATGCATTTCCAAACAGCCTCGTTTTTATACACCTAATTATGTCGACCACATCACCTGTTTCCCCTAGTTTATCCTTTGCCAACATGCACCCTTCAAT
Source organism: Lypha dubia (assembly GCA_947311025.1). NCBI lineage: Eukaryota > Metazoa > Arthropoda > Insecta > Diptera > Tachinidae > Lypha > Lypha dubia. The sequence continues at coordinate 61,920,436 of OX371261.1, read as the reverse complement.
AAATTTATTCGCTTCGGTACTGAGGTCTGGTCCATCTGTTCCATAGAAAATCGGTACCACATGGGAAATAGTTTTCAAAATTTCAATGAAACTTGTCATGTTGTTGCTGATTGTAACGTTGTTAGTGGAAATCTCTTTTCTCGTTCTGCCTTCCTTCAATTCGTGAATCTGTGGCTTCAGAGTTTCGATTTGTCGGGTTTTATCTCTGAATGCTTTTTTGTTCCCAATGGCCTGCTGCAGCTGATCCGTAGTCAAATTAGGGTTAATACGCTGCACAAGATCTTTAAATACTTGCGTCTCTTCTTCGCTTTCCAGAATTAGCTTGTTCCGCTTCCTCAACGGTTTTCTTTAAGCTGTCGTTTTGCTGCTTCAAGATCCTGTTCACTTGGGAATATTCTCTTATTTCCGCAGATATAGTTGGATTTTTTTGATGTTCCTGCAGCCCCTGTAATTCTTCTAGCAAAATATCTATCTTCTCGAATTCGGTGATGTTCCCTTGGCTTCTTATTTTATGCTTAATTAATTCTGTATACTCTTTTGTGTTTTTAAGGTACCTAATAAGACTCCACACTCGTTCTAAAATTTCCCTTGACTCTTCTTGTGTTCTCTTTAGTTTCGCTTGTAAATCCTCCATATGATTTAAATCTCCCTAAAATTTTTATCCTATCTAGTTAAATATATCTTCTCACGTAAACGTAAATTCCCTGCCAACGAGCTGTGTTTACTCCTTACTTTTAAATAATACAATTTAAAAATTCTATTAAATTAATTACCAAATATACTGGTCCCATTTGCTTCGAGTAGCTTGTTTGGTCGTTGTTTAGTTTACCAATAGAATCGATACAACTTAAGGCAGCTAAAATAGCTAATTAAAACCTTTAGAAGTTGGTGCTATTAGTTAAAAAAAACAACGAGTCCTTTTAACAAGGATTATGTACTATGAAATTAAATTGAGCTAAAATAGCTTTCCAATATCACAATACTTTTTTCCTGGTCGAAAGGTATCAAACCTGTACTCTGCAAATTGAACTACCGACTGCGCCAAAAATGTTATGTTTAAAACTAATACACTATTATTTTCTTTTATCTTTTAACTTTATTATTATAAAACTCCAATTCTACGACTATAAATATTGACTTCACTTTTACAACTCTTTGCTTTTACAACTGTTTGCTTTTTCAACTGTTTGCTTTTACAACTGTTTGCTTTTACAACTGATATTCTATTTCTTAAACCTAGCTTATTTATACTTAATTACTATTCAATAATTATTCTATTTTAATATTGCACAACAATTCTTACTCAGCTTATTTATTAGTATTTAATAATTATTATTCTTTAATATTTTAATGTTGCACAATTATTCTTACTCAGCTATTTATTAGTATTCTTCTGACCCAGTTTGTATTTAATAAAAATAGCTTAGTAAGCTTTTGGGCATTTTGCAATTTATCAACGCAAACAGTTGCACAACTGGTCAAGTCAATGCTCTGATCAAGTCAATGAACTGGTGACTGTTTGTGTTAACAAGTTGCGAAATGTTCATGTAGGAGGGTTGATCAGGTCTGACTCATAACATTCCTCCCCCTTTGCGGAAGAAAACATCCAATTATAGATGTTTTCTCAATGTATGGTTTTCCTTGGGTCAGAAGATTTTTATTCTAAATCTTAAATGTAGTTGGTCTGTTCTGAGTTTAATGGCCAATAAATGTGTGGATGATAATGTTTCATTTATTTTTAAAACTCGTTTAAATGAAAAATTTTGTTTTTCATTGCAATATTAAATCAACATTAAATCAACAATATATAGCCAACGTTGTGTATTTAAACACTACATAAGTTTTAGAATTTCCATATGTTTCCGACTGCTTGTTCTTCTTGTTTGAAAAAAAGCAAATAAAATATTTGTGGCTGCTGACAAGTTGCATGAAATTTTGGCATCTTTTTTCGCTTTTACCCTTTTAATCGTTCTGAAAGTTGCTCTTACTCTTTTAAAACATTTCAGCAGTTCTTAATTATTCTTATTTATAGCTAAAAAAATAATATATTTTTTTTAGATTTTTCCTTATTTGCACTAGTCAGCTGTTTTTTTTGGGAAATTTTTGGGAAATTTTTTATATTACGTAGTGCTACCATATTTTCATCGTAATTAAATAAGAACTTAAAGTTTGACTGAAAAAATGAAAGTGTGTTTAAACGAATTTAAAATTTTTATGAAAATTAACTGAAACTATATTTATATATCCACTCATTTATTGGCCATAAATCTATTGGAGCTTGTTGCTGTTGTTGTAGTTGTTGATCTTGATGCTGGTACGTGTATTTGGATACTTCAAACGTGGGGGAATTCTGGTCCTGTAAATGGTTTCCCTCAATTCTATTCAACTCTCGGCCACGTTCCGTGAATTCATTGTTTATTTTGACCCTTATTTGATTATGTCGTTTGCACAACACCCATATGATTATTATTGCTGCTGTCGTAATAACGATTATTGTTGTAAACGTAATGTATTCAAAACATTCTGCTGGAATTTCAGTTCCCGGATCGTGTTGATGTTGCTGATCTGCTTTATGTGTAGATTCTCCAAGGTAGGTATAATTTCCGTGGCCACATTGTTGTTACCTCTTACTAACAGAAACTTCTGGGTTACATCTATGACATGGCTAACGAAGGTTTGGTCACCTATTGTTAAGCTGCAATTGTAAAAGGAAAACAGGTAGGTTCCAGTGAGGTTTAAACGTCGGTCGTCGCAGTTTGTTGACATTGGTGTTTTATCTGCATTGCTGACTACGATCGTACCTTCTTCTATTAGCTCCACGGTTTCTGCTTCGTGTAGGATCAGGTTGCACTTTCCTCTGAAAACGCATATTTTCGGTTGACTTAAGCTTTTGAAATCTCTTTCACCTTTATACCCGAAAACGTCCTTGTCGTTCCTAACTACGTATTCTCTTTCGGCATATATTTGGTGGTGGCTGTCGTTTGGAATGGGTATTATCAGGGATTTTTTAAACTCATGGTTTCGATGGCCAATCTGATTATGAACATCAGGCTGCTATGCCTATGTAATGCTACTCCCATCTGCATGTCTTGTATAGTTTCCAAATTTATTTTGTACTCCTGGATTTCTTCAATGGTCAATAGTGCTGGATTGAAAATGTTCATTTTCGCTAATGCGATGGACTCTTGTACGGTCTTCACTTGGCTTTTCATCTCCATGAGTTTGAAAAGCTGGAAAATCGCAACGTCGCGGTAGTGCTGGAGCTCTGATTCCTGCTTGATCTGAGTCAAGCTGTTCAGAGTCTTCCTGTTCTCATTTTTGCTTCCACCATCTGGTTAATTGACGTATTGAATCTATTGTTTATGTGGACCTGTTGATTTGACTGTTCGATGATATGGTGCCCATTAGCGTCAATCACCTCGAAATGTTGGTTTATTAGTTGCCGGTCCTCCTCATCTAGTGTGCCGTAGAGCCACTTCATCACCTTTCTTCCAATGTTCAGCAAACCACGTTTTACGCGGCCTGGCAGTAGTGTATGAATGCCGTTCTCAATTTCACTGAGTTATTTTATGATGAGTTCCCTATAGGGAATCGGTGGTATCTTTGGTAGGTTAAGGCGGACCTCGCTGACAGAGTCTGCTATTTGTTGGATATCGATGTGGTGTAGAATGTAGTCAAATTTTGAGGCTATTTCTACCGATTTCATGTGTATTTCAGCGTAACCATCAACTGACTCCAGTTTCTGAATGTGCATCTCTCCGCCCTTTCCTGCCCTCTTGGGTACTAACAGAATTGGGGAATTCCAAGGTGAAATGCTGGGTATGGCAGCATCAGGCAGCCTATATTGCTTAGTATTAATTGGAGATTGCCTGGGGTCGGTTAGTATCTTATGGCTTATGTTCGTGTACGTTAGGTTATTCCCGGATAGATGAAACACGTCGTATGATTTCAAGATGTTCTCGATGGAGCCCCGCTCTTCCGGATTCAAATCTGGGCTAAGCTGTAATGTTTTAAATAGTAATTCTGTTCTCGCCGTATTGTCCGTGGTACCTGTAGTATTTATGTTTGCCGTTGATTCTATTCTGAAGTTCTCGGGGTTCTCAAAATTCAGTTTTATTTTGTGGTCTGTGTTTACCGTAAAATCGTTGGTATTCAGGATAGGAATCAATGCTGTTCCCTCTTTGATGGATGTTAGGGTTTCCCCCACCCCTGGCATGAATTCTGCTTTTTTTACTATTATTTTTCCCTTGGCTGTTGTTATTGCTGATACAACTCCCTGGCAGCGACCCTTGATAGCAGTTTTTTCTGCTATATATAACTGTGGTGGTTCCGGAATAAGTGGTAAGGAAGCTATCTCCTGCTGGCTCTCAAAAAATTTCACGTTTTCTGTAATTGTGTCCATTATTGATTTATTCCACATCATATCTCTGCCCAGTAGCCCATCTGCCGGCAAATTGCTACCCTTTGGTACTACGTGCATTTTTAAAGAAAGTGTGTCTATGCTTTTATGATTTACCGTTATGGTTCCCTCTGTACTTATGTTCCCTCCAAATGCTCCTTACAAAGTCTTCCGCTCATTTTTGTTGATTTTTATGTGTGGTGCTAAAGCCTCATTCTTTACAAGTGTAGTATCTGCTCCCGAGTCCACCAACAATAGTAGTGTTTCTTTTCTTGCTTCTCTACAAGGAAAAGTTATGTATGCATCATCTGTCCTGCGTTCTCCGTTACTAGTATTACAGCTCTTCCGTCTATGTTCTATTTTGGATTCTGTGTGGTGTGCATGATATCGTAGGAAGTTCCTTTTTCCCTTTACCTTGTCTTTTATATCATATTTTATGATTTTTATGTTACTCCATGCCACATTTACGTGGTGTAACATTATTGCCATATAATTCAGGAATTTATTAAAAATTTCCCTACTAGCGCGGCAGATCGATTTTCCCTTTAACTTGTCATTTATATTATATTTTAATATTTTCATATTATTCCATGTCACCATTAGGTAATGAAACATCGTTGCCATACAATTCAGGACTTTCTCTAAAACGTCTATACTTTCATGACATGTCGATCCTGTGGGTCTCGTGTCAGACAACAAGGTGATGCGAGTATTTTTCCCCCGACGTGGCTTTCTTGGTGAACTGCAGCGTTTCTTCTCTTTCGTTGCTTTCTTGGTTTGTGTTGTTTCCGTATACGGGTTCTTGTTCTCTGGTTCTTCTGATATATCTATTCTATTGATATCCAAATTTGTAATGTTGAATGCCTGATCTTGAGCGGCTACCCAGTGTGGCTTTCTATTTTGTTTCTGATTAGTACTGGTTTATTTGAGTTATCTCTGTATTTATTGGCGTTCCAGTCAGTTAATTTTGACTGGGCCGTTCCCCGTTTCCCGAATCATTCGTATAGTTTCTATGCGTGTAATTGTTTCTATGCGTGTAGTTGTTTCTATTGACGTTATTATTGCTTCTATTATTATTGTTGTCATTTCTGATGCCGTTGTTACTATTTCCAGGGCAATTGGACGAAATATGTCCCTGTTGATTGCAGCTATAGCACCGTCGTTCTCTATCGTTTTTGCCTTGAATACGAGCTCTGTTTTGATTTAACGGAAAATTCTGCGGGTTGGATCTAGAGTTGTAATCAGCATACTCCTGCCATCTGCCTTGATTATAGTGGGTGCTGTTTCTTTTGTTAAAGCATTCGCTCAACGAATGACCTTGTCTATTGCAAAAACTGCAGTATTTTGTGGGGTTCCTCTGTATATTATTGTTCGGTATGGAGTGGCTAAATGTTATGTTATTCAGGGATAGTTGTCGCACTTCTCTTATCAGTTGTTTAACCGTTTCGTGTAAAGGTTCTTCGCCTTGAACTGTTGTGACGTTTGGAAAATACATGCTAGTATCCAATAGATTTTGAGCATTCTTGGTTATTTTTAGCAGGGTAGATAACTCGTTGTTTTCGTGACCAATGAAGTTTGATACCAGCTTGGGATCCCGTAAGCCTCTTATGTAACTTCTTACAGTTGATTGGTTACAATGGTCTATCATGGATTTTCGATGGGAAACGTCTTGCCACTGTGATGCAATTAGATCTGTTGCATTACTAAGGAGTGATTCTAGTCTCTCTCCAAATTCATACGCGCTTTCTGTTGAACTTTGCTTACTATTAAAAATTAATTCCTGTACCTCTGTTAATGATCTGGTCTTCGTAAATTTTTCTCGGATAGCCATGCAAAGCGCTTCTACAGTTGCGATTTCCTTATTGTGTAAATATTTGTATGCATTTCCAAACAGCCTCGTTTTTATACACCTAATTATGTCGACCACATCACCTGTTTCCCCTAGTTTATCCTATGCCAACATGCACCCTTCAATAAATTTATTCGCTTCGGTACTGAGGTCTGGTCCATCTGTTCCATAGAAAATCGGTACCACATGGGAAATAGTTTTCAAAATTTCAATGAAACTTGTCATGTTGTTGCTGATTGTAACGTTGTTAGTGGAAATCTCTTTTCTCGTTCTGCTTTCCTTCAATTCGTGAATCTGTGACTTCAGAGTTTCGATTTGTCGGGTTTTATCTCTAAATGCTTTTTTGTTCCCAATGGCCTGCTGCAGCTGATCCGTAGTCAAATTAGGGTTAATACGCTGCACAAGATCTTTAAATACTTGCGCCTCTTCTTCGCTTTCCAGAATTAGCTGTTCCGCTTCCTCAACGGTTTTCTTTAAGCTGTCGTTTTGCTGCTTCAAGATCCTGTTCACTTGGGAATATTCTCTTATTTCCGCTGATATAGTTGGATTTTTTTGATGTTCCTGCAGCCCCTGTAATTCTTCTAGCAAAATATCTATCTTCTCGAATTCGGTGATGTTCCCTTGGCTTCTTATTTTATTCTTAATTAATTCTGTATACTCTTTTGTGTTGTTAAGGTACCTAATAAGACTCCACACTCGTTCTAAAATTTCCCTTGACTCTTCTTGTGTTCTCTTTAGTCTCGCTTGTAAATCCTCCATATGATTTAAATCTCCCTAAAATTTTTATCCTATCTAGTTAAATATATCTTCTCACGTAAATGTAAATTCCCTGCCAACGAGCTGTGTTTACTCCTTACTTTTAAATAATACAATTTAAAAATTCTATTAAATTAATTACCAAATATACTGGTCCCATTTGCTTCGAGTAGCTTGTTTGGTCGTTGTTTAGTTTACCAATAGAATCGATACAACTTAAGGCAGCTAAAATAGCTAATTAAAACCTTTAGAAGTTGGTGCTATTAGTTAAAAAAAACAACGAGTCCTTTTAACAAGGATTATGTACTATGAAATTAAATTGAGCAAAAATAGCTTTCCAATATCACAATACTTTTTTCCTGGTCGAAAGGTATCAAACCTGTACTCTGCAAATTGAACTACCGACTGCGCCAAAAATGTTATGTTTAAAACTAATACACTATTATTTTCTTTTATCTTTTAACTTTATTATTATAAAACTCCAATTCTACGACTATAAATATTGACTTCACTTTTACAACTCTTTGCTTTTACAACTGTTTGCTTTTTCAACTGTTTGCTTTTACAACTGTTTGCTTTTACAACTGATATTCTATTTCTTAAACCTAGCTTATTTATACTTAATTACTATTCAATAATTATTCTATTTTAATATTGCACAACAATTCTTACTCAGCTTATTTATTAGTATTCTTCTGACCCAGTTTGTATTTAATAAAAATAGCTTAGTAAGCTTTTGGGCATTTTGCAATTTATCAACGCAAACAGTTGCACAACTGGTCAAGTCAATGCTCTGATCAAGTCAATGAACTGGTGACTGTTTGTGTTAACAAGTTGCGAAATGTTCATGTAGGAGGGTTGATCAGGTCTGACTCATAACATTCCTCCCCCTTTGCGGAAGAAAACATCCAATTATAGATGTTTTCTCAATGTATGGTTTTCCTTGGGTCAGAAGATTTTTATTCTAAATCTTAAATGTAGTTGGTCTGTTCTGAGTTTAATGGCCAATAAATGTGTGGATGATAATGTTTCATTTATTTTTAAAACTCGTTTAAATGAAAAATTTTGTTTTTCATTGCAATATTAAATCAACATTAAATCAACAATATATAGCCAACGTTGTGTATTTAAACACTACATAAGTTTTAGAATTTCCATATGTTTCCGACTGCTTGTTCTTCTTGTTTGAAAAAAAGCAAATAAAATATTTGTGGCTGCTGACAAGTTGCATGAAATTTTGGCATCTTTTTTCGCTTTTACCCTTTTAATCGTTCTGAAAGTTGCTCTTACTCTTTTAAAACATTTCAGCAGTTCTTAATTATTCTTATTTATAGCTAAAAAAATAATATATTTTTTTTAGATTTTTCCTTATTTGCACTAGTCAGCTGTTTTTTTTTTGGGAAATTTTTGGGAAATTTTTTATATTACGTAGTGCTACCATATTTTCATCGTAATTAAATAAGAACTTAAAGTTTGACTGAAAAAATGAAAGTGTGTTTAAACGAATTTAAAATTTTTATGAAAATTAACTGAAACTATATTTATATATCCACTCATTTATTGGCCATAAATCTATTGGAGCTTGTTGCTGTTGTTGTAGTTGTTGATCTTGATGCTGGTACGTGTATTTGGATACTTCAAACGTGGGGGAATTCTGGTCCTGTAAATGGTTTCCCTCAATTCTATTCAACTCTCGGCCACGTTCCGTGAATTCATTGTTTATTTTGACCCTTATTTGATTATGTCGTTTGCACAACACCCATATGATTATTATTGCTGCTGTCGTAATAACGATTATTGTTGTAAACGTAATGTATTCAAAACATTCTGCTGGAATTTCAGTTCCCGGATCGTGTTGATGTTGCTGATCTGCTTTATGTGTAGATTCTCCAAGGTAGGTATAATTTCCGTGGCCACATTGTTGTTACCTCTTACTAACAGAAACTTCTGGGTTACATCTATGACATGGCTAACGAAGGTTTGGTCACCTATTGTTAAGCTGCAATTGTAAAAGGAAAACAGGTAGGTTCCAGTGAGGTTTAAACGTCGGTCGTCGCAGTTTGTTGACATTGGTGTTTTATCTGCATTGCTGACTACGATCGTACCTTCTTCTATTAGCTCCACGGTTTCTGCTTCGTGTAGGATCAGGTTGCACTTTCCTCTGAAAACGCATATTTTCGGTTGACTTAAGCTTTTGAAATCTCTTTCACCTTTATACCCGAAAACGTCCTTGTCGTTCCTAACTACGTATTCTCTTTCGGCATATATTTGGTGGTGGCTGTCGTTTGGAATGGGTATTATCAGGGATTTTTTAAACTCATGGTTTCGATGGCCAATCTGATTATGAACATCAGGCTGCTATGCCTATGTAATGCTACTCCCATCTGCATGTCTTGTATAGTTTCCAAATTTATTTTGTACTCCTGGATTTCTTCAATGGTCAATAGTGCTGGATTGAAAATTTTCATTTTCGCTAATGCGATGGACTCTTCTACGGTCTTCACTTGGCTTTTCATCTCCATGAGTTTGAAAAGCTGGAAAATCGCAACGTCGCGGTAGTGCTGGAGCTCTGATTCCTGCTTGATCTGAGTCAAGCTGTTCAGAGGCTTCCTGTTCTCATTTATTGCTTCCACCATCTGGTTAATTGACGTATTGAATCTATTGTTTATGTGGACCTGTTGATTTGACTGTTCGATGATTTGGTGCCCATTAGCGTCAATCACCTCGAAATGTTGGTTTATAAGTTGCCGGTCCTCCTCATCTAGTGTGCCGTAGAGCCACTTCATCACATTTCTTCCAATGTTCAGCAAACCACGTTTTACGCGGCCTGGCAGTAGTGTATGAATGCCGTTCTCAATTTCACTGAGTTATTTTATGATGAGTTCCCTATAGGGAATCGGTAGTATCTTTGGTGGGTTAAGGCGGACCTCGCTGACAGAGTCTGCTATTTGTTGGATATCGATGTGGTGTAGAATGTAGTCAAATTTTGAGGCTATTTCTACCGACCCCATGTGTATTTCAGCGTAACCATCAACTGACTCCAGTTTCTGAATGTGCATCTCCCCGCCCTTTCCTGCCCTCTTGGGTACTAACAGAATTGGGGAATTCCAAGGTGAAATGCTGGGTATGGCAGCATCAGGCAGCCTATATTGCTTAGTATTAATTGGAGATTGCCTGGGGTCGGTTAGTATCTTATGGCTTATATTCGTGTACGTTAGGTTATTCCCGGATAGATGAAACACGTCGTCGTATGATTTCAAGATGTTCTCGATGGAGCCCCGCTCTTCCGGATTCAAATCTGGGCTAAGCTGTAATGTTTTCAATAGTAATTCTGTTCTCGCCGTATTGTCCGTGGTACCTGTGGTATTTATGTTTGCCGTTGATTCTATTCTGAAGTTCTCGGGGTTCTCAAAATTCAGTTTTATTTTGTGGTCTGTGTTTACCGTAAAATCGTTGGTATTCAGGATAGGAATCAATGCTGTTCCCTCTTTGATGGATGTTAGGGTTTCCCCCACCCCTGGCATGAATTCTGCTTTTTTTACTATTATTTTTCCCTTGGCTGTTGTTATTGCTGATACAACTCCCTGGCAGCGATCCTTGATAGCAGTTTTTTCTGCTATATATAACTGTGGTGGTTCCGGAATAAGTGGTAAGGAAGCTATCTCCTGCTGGCTCTCAAAAAATTTCACGTTTTCTGTAATTGTGTCCATTATTGATTTATTCCACATCATATCTCTGCCCACTACGTGCATTTTTAAAGAAAGTGTGTCTATGCTTTTATGATTTACCGTTATGGTTCCCTCTGTACTTATGTTCCCTCCAAATGCTCCTTACAACGTCTTCCGCTCATTTTTGTTGATATTTATGTGTGGTGCTAAAGCCTCATTCTTTACAAGTGTAGTATCTGCTCCCGAGTCCACCAACAATAGTAGTGTTTCTTTTCTTGCTTCTCTACAAGGAAAAGTTATGTATGCATCATCTGTCCTGCGTTCTCCGTTACTAGTATTACAACTCTTCCGTCTATGTTCTATTTTGGATTCTGTGTGGTGTGCATGATATCGTAGGAAGTTCCTTTTTCCCTTTACCTTGTCTTTTATATCATATTTTATGATTTTTATGTTACTCCATGCCACATTTACGTGGTGTAACATCGTTGCCATACAATTCAGGACTTTCTCTAAAACGTCTCTTCTTTCATGACATGTCGATCCTATGGGTCTCGTGTCAGACAACAAGGTGATGCGAGTATTTTTCCTCCGACGTGGCTTTCTTGGTGAACTGCAGCGTTTCTTCTCTTTCGTTGCTTTGTTGGTTTTTGTTGTTTCCGTATACGGGTTCTTGTTCTCTGGTTCTTCTGATATATCTATTCTATTGATATCCAAATTTGTAATGTTGAATGCCTGATCTTGAGCGGCTACCCAGTGTGGCTTTCTATTTTGTTTCTGATTAGTACTGGTTTGATTTGAGTTATATCTGTATTTATTGGCGTTCCAGTCAGTTAATTTTGACTGGGCCGTTCCCCGTTTCCCGAATCATTCGTATAGTTTCTATGCGTGTAATTGTTTCTATGCGTGTAGTTGTTTCTATTGCCGTTATTATTGCTTCTATTATTATTGTTGTCATTTCTGCTGCCGTTGTTACTATTTCCAGGGCAATTGGACGAAATATGTCCCTGTTGATTGCAGCTATAGCACCGTCGTTCTCTATCGTTTTTGCCTTGAATACGAGCTCTGTTTTGATTTAACGGAAAATTCTGCGGGTTGGATCTAGAGTTGTAATCAGCATACTCCTGCCATCTGCCTTGATTATAGTGGGTGCTGTTTCTTTTGTTAAAGCATTCGCTCAACGAATGACCTTGTCTATTGCAAAAACTGCAGTATTTTGTGGGGTTCCTCTGTATATTATTGTTCGGTATGGAGTGGCTAAATGTTATGTTATTCAGGGATAGTTGTCGCACTTCTCTTATCAGTTGTTTAACCGTTTCGTGTAAAGGTTCTTCGCCTTGAACTGTTGTGACGTTTGGAAAATACATGCTAGTATCCAATAGATTTTGAGCATTCTTGGTTATTTTTAGCAGGGTAGATAACTCGTTGTTTTCGTGACCAATGAAGTTTGATACCAGCTTGGGATCCCGTAAGCCTCTTATGTAACTTCTTACAGTTTATTGGTTACAATGGTCTATCATGGATTTTCGATGGGAAACGTCTTGCCACTGTGATGCAATTAGATCTGTTGCATTACTAAGGAGTGATTCTAGTCATTCTCCAAATTCATACGCGCTTTCTGTTGAACTTTGCTTGCTATTAAAAATTAATTCCTGTACCTCTGTTAATCGGATAGCCATGCAAAGCGCTTCTACAGTTGCAATTTCCCTATTGTGTAAATATTTGTATGCATTTCCAAACAGCCTCGTTTTTATACACCTAATTATGTCGACCACATCACCTGTTTCCCCTAGTTTATCCTTTGCCAACATGCACCCTTCAATAAATTTATTCGCTTCGGTACTGAGGTCTGGTCCATCTTTTCCATAGAAAATCGGTACCACATGGGAAATAGTTTTCAAAATTTCAATGAAACTTGTCATGTTGTTGCTGATTGTAACGTTGTTAGTGGAAATCTCTTTTCTCGTTCTGCCTTCCTTCAATTCGTGAATCTGTGCCTTCAGAGTTTCGATTTGTCGGGTTTTATCTCTGAATGCTTTTTTGTTCCCAATGGCCTGCTGCAGCTGATCCGTAGTCAAATTAGGGTTAATACGCTGCACAAGATCTTTAAATACTTGCGTCTCTTCTTCGCTTTCCAGAATTAGCTGTTCCGCTTCCTCAACGGTTTTCTTTAAGCTGTCGTTTTGCTGCTTCAAGATCCTGTTCACTTGGGAATATTCTCTTATTTCCGCAGATATAGTTGGATTTTGTTGATGTTCCTGCAGCCCCTGTAATTCTTCTAGCAAAATATCTATCTTCTCGAATTCGGTGATGTTCCCTTGGCTTCTTATTTTATGCTTAATTAATTCTGTATACTCTTTTGTGTTTTTAAGGTACCTAATAAGACTCCACACTCGTTCTAAAATTTCCCTTGACTCTTCTTGTGTTCTCTTTAGTTTCGCTTGTAAATCCTCCATATGATTTAAATCTCCCTAAAATTTTTATCCTATCTAGTTAAATATATCTTCTCACGTAAATGTAAATTCCCTGCCAACGAGCTGTGTTTACTCCTTACTTTTAAATAATACAATTTAAAAATTCTATTAAATTAATTACCAAATATACTGGTCCCATTTGCTTCGAGTAGCTTGTTTGGTCGTTGTTTAGTTTACCAATAGAATCGATACAACTTAAGGCAGCTAAAATAGCTAATTAAAACCTTTAGAAGTTGGTGCTATTAGTTAAAAAAAACAACGAGTCCTTTTAACAAGGATTATGTACTATGAAATTAAATTGAGCTAAAATAGCTTTCCAATATCACAATACTTTTTTTCTGGTCGAAAGGTATCAAACCTGTACTCTGCAAATTGAACTACCGACTGCGCCAAAAATGTTATGTTTAAAACTAATACACTATTATTTTCTTTTATCTTTTAACTTTATTATTATAAAACTCCAATTCTATGACTATAAATATTGACTTCACTTTTACAACTCTTTGCTTTTACAACTGTTTGCTTTTACAACTGATATTCTATCTATTCTTAAACCTAGCTTATTTATACTTAACTAGCTGATCCCGGTGCACCTCGCTACCCCCTCGTTATAAAATAAAATTAAAAGTATTTATATATCCTATTGTGACGATCGGTCCAGTAGTTAAGACTATATTACGATTTTTAATTTTAATAAAAAGGAGCGTGGTCCCATCCACTTTTCTCCCGGTACGTATTCCAAATTATGGCAATACCATATGTACCAAATATCATCGACGTAGGTCAAAAAATACTCAAAATATGGCGATTTAAATTTTTATATGGATGGTGCCACGCCTCTTTCTCCAATCCCGCCCATATTTACAGCAGCACTAAAAAAAATGCACACCAAACCGACGTACCAAATTTTGTTCAAATACCGTTATCAGGAGCAGAAATAATAGATTTTTAATTTGTGGTTTGTATGAGAGGTACCACGCCCCTTTGTCCAATCCCGCCCATATTTGCAGCAGCACTTAAGAAATTTACACAAAACCGACACACCAAATTTTGTTTAAATACCGTTATCAGGAGCAGAAATAATAGATTTTTAATTTGTGGTTTGTATGAGAGGTACCACGCCCCTTTGTCCAATCCCGCCCATATTTGCAGCAGCACTTAAGAAATTTACACCAAACCGACATACCAAATTTTGTTCAAATACCGTTATCAGGAGCAGAAATAATAGATTTTTAATTTGTGGTTTGTATGAGAGGTACCACGCCCCTTTGTCCAATCCCACCCATATTTGCAGCAGCACTTAAAAAATGCACACCAAACCGACGTACCAAATTTTGTTCAAATACCGTTATCAGGAGCAGAAATAATAGATTTTTAATTTGTGGTTTGTATGAGAGGTACCACGCCTCTTTGTCCAATCCCGCCCATTTTTCCAGCAGCACTTAAGAAGTTTACACCAAACCGACATACCAAATTTTGTTCAAATACCATTATCAGGAGCAGAAATAATAGATTTTTAATTTATGGTTTGTATGAGAGGTACCACGCCCCTTTGTCCAATCCCACCCATATTTGCAGCAGCACTTAAAAAATGCACACCAAACCGACGTACCAAATTTTTTTCAAATACCGTTATCAGGAGCAGAAATAATAGATTTTTAATTTGTGGTTTGTATGAGAGGTACCACGCCCCTTTGTCTAATCCCGCCCATATTTGCAGTAGCACTTAAGAAATTTACACCAAACCGACATACCAAATTTTGTTCTAATACCGTTATCAGGAGCAGAAATAATAGATTTTTAATTTGTGGTTTGTATGAGAGGTACCACGCCCCTTTTTCGAATCCCGCCCATACTTGCAGCAGCACTTAAAAAATTTACACCAAACCGACATACCAAATGTTGTTTAAATACCGTTATCAGGAGCAGAAATAATAGATTTTTAATTTGTGGTTTGTATGAGAGGTACCACGCCCCTTTGTCCAATCCCACCCATATTTGCAGCAGCACTTAAAAAATGCACACCAAACCGACGTACAAAATTTTGTTCAAATACCGTTATCAGGACCAGAAATAATAGATTTTTAATTTGTGGTTTGTATGAGAGGTACCACCCCCCTTTGACCAATCCCGTTCATATTTGCAGCAGCACTTAAAAAATGCACACCAAACCGACGTACCAAATTTTGTTTAAATACCGTTATCAGGAGCAGAAATAATAGATTTTTAATTTGTGGTTTGTATGAGAGGTACCACGCATTTTGTCCAATCCCGCCCATATTTGCAGCAGCGCTTAAGAAATTTACACCAAACCGACATACCAAATTTTGTTCAAATACCGTTATCAGGAGCAGAAATAATAGATTTTTAATTTGTGGTTTGTATGAGAGGTACCACGCCCCTTTGTCAAATCCCTCCCATATTTGCAGCAGCACTAAAAAAATGCTTACCAAACCGACTTACCAAATTTTGTTCAAATACCGTTATCAGGAGCAGAAATAATAGATTTTTTATTTGTGGTTTGCATGAGAGGTACCACGCCCCTTTGTCCAATCCCACCCATATTTGCAGCAGCACTTAAAAAATGCACACCAAAGCGACGTACCAAATTTTGTTCAAATACCGTTATCAGGAGCAGAAATAATAGATTTTTAATTTGTGGTTTGTATGAGAGGTACCACGCCCCTTTGTCCAATCCCGCCCATATTTGCAGCAGCACTTAAGAAATTTACACCAAACCGACATACCAAATTTTGTTTAAATACCGTTATCAGGAGCAGAAATAATAGATTTTTAATTTGTGGTTTGTATGAGAGGTACCACGCCCCTTTGTCCAATCCCGCCCATATTTGCAGAAGCACTTAAGAAATTTACACCAAACCGACATACCAAATTTTGTTCAAATACCGTTATCAGGAGCAGAAATAATAGATTTTTAATTTGTGGTTTGTAATGGAGGTACCACGCCCCTTTGTCCAATCCCACCCATATTTGCAGCAGCACTTAAAAAATGCACACCAAACCGACGTACCAAATTTTGTTCAAATACCGTTATCAGGAGCAGAAATAATAGATTTTTAATTTGTGGTTTGTATGAGAGGTACCACGCCCCTTTGTCCAATCCCGCCCATATTTGCAGCAGCACTTAAGAAATTTACACCAAACCGACATACCAAATTTTGTTTAAATACCGTTATCAGGAGCAGAAATAATAGATTTTTAATTTGTGGTTTGTATGAGAGGTACCACGCATCTTTGTCCAATCCCGCCCATATTTGCAGCAGCACTTAAGAAATTTACACCAAACCGACATACCAAATTTTGTTCAAATACCGTTATCAGGAGCAGAAATAATAGATTTTTAATTTGTGGTTTGTATGAGAGGTACCACGCCCCTTTGTCCAATCCCACCCATATTTGCAGCAGCACTTAAAAAATGCACACCAAACCGACGTACTAAATTTTGTTCAAATACCGTTATCAGGAGCAGAAATAATAGATTTTTAATTTGTGGTTTGTATGAGAGGTACCACACCCCTTTGTCCAATCCCGTTCATATTTGCAGCAGCACTTAAAAAATGCACACCAAACCGACGTACCAAATTGTGTTCAAATACCGTTATCAGGAGCAGAAATAATATATTTTTAATTTGTGGTTTGTATGAGAGGTACCACGCCCCTTTGTCCAATCCTGCCCATATTTGCAGCAGCACTTAAGAAATTTACACCAAACCGACATACCAAATTTTGTTTAAATACCGTTATCAGGAGCAGAAATAATAGATTTTTAATTTGTGGTTTGTATGAGAGGTACCACGCCCCTTTGTCCAATCCCGCCCATATTTGCAGCAGCGCTTAAGAAATTTACACCAAACCGACATACCAAATTTTGTTAAAATACCGTTATCAGGAGCAGAAATAATAGATTTTTAATTTGTGGTTTGTATGAGAGGTACCGCGCCCCTTTGTCAAATCCCTCCCATATTTGCAGCAGCACTAAAAAAATGCATACCAAACCGACTTACCAAATTTTGTTCAAATACCGTTATCAGGAGCAGAAATAATAGATTTTTAATTTGTGGTTTGTATGAGAGGTACCACGCCCCTTTGTCCAATCCCACCCATATTTGCAGCAGCACTTAAAAAATGCACCCCAAACCGACGTACCAAATTTTGTTCAAATACCGTTATCAGGAGCAGAAATAATAGATTTTTAATTTGTGGTTTGTATGAAAGGTACCACGCCCCTTTGTCCAATCCCGCCCATATTTGCAGCAGCACTTAAGAAATTTACACCAAAGCGACATACCAAATTTTGTTTAAATACCGTTATCAGGAGCAGAAATAATAGATTTTTAATTTGTGGTTTGTATGAGAGGTACCACGCCGCTTTGTCCAATCCCGCCCATATTTGCAGCAGCACTTAAGAAATTTACACCAAACCGACATACCAAATTTTGTTTAAATACCGTAATCAGGAGCAGAAATAATAGATTTTTAATTTGTGGTTTGTATGAGAGGTACCACGCCCCTTTGTCCAATCCCACCCATATTTGCAGCAGCACTTAAAAAATGCACACCAAACCGACGTACCAAATTTTGTTCAAATACCGTTATCAGGAGCAGAAATAATAGATTTTTAATTTGTGGTTTGTATGAGAGGTACCACGCCCCTTTGTCCAATCCCGTTCATATTTGCAGCAGCACTTAAAAAATGCACACCAAACCGACGTACCAAATTTTGTTCAAATACCGTTATCAGGAGCAGAAATAATAGAATTTTAATTTGTGGTTTGTATGAGAGTTACCACGCCCCTTTGTCAAATCCCTCCAATATTTGCAGCAGCACTTAAGAAATTTACACCAAACCGACATACCAAATTTTGTTCAAATACCGTTATCAGGAGCAGAAATAATAGATTTTTAATTTGTGGTTTGTATGAGAGTTACCACGCCCCTTTGTCAAATCCCTCCCATATTTGCAGCAGCACTTAAGAAATTTACACCAAACCGACATACCAAATTTTGTTCAAATACCGTTATCAGGAGCAGAAATAATAGATTTTTAATTTGTGGTTTGTATGAGAGTTACCACGCCCCTTTGTCAAATCCCTCCCATATTTGCAGCAGCACTTAAGAAATTTACACCAAACCGACATACCAAATTTTGTTCAAATACCGTTATCAGGAGCAGAAATAATAGATTTTTAATTTGTGGTTTGTATGAGAGGTACCACGCCCCTTTGTCCAATCCCACCCATATTTGCAGCAGCACTTAAAAAATGCACACCAAACCGACGTACCAAATTTTGTTCAAATACCGTTATCAGGAGCAGAAATAATAGATTTTTAATTTGTGGTTTGTATGAGAGGTACCACACCCCTTTGTCCAATCCCACCAATATTTGCAGCAGCACTTAAAAAATGCACACCAAACCGACATACAAAATTTTGATCAAATACCGTTATCAGGAGCAGAAATAATAGATTTTTAATTTGTGGTTTGTATGAGAGGTACCACGCCCCTTTGTCCAATCCCACCCATATTTGCAGCAGCACTTAAAAAATGCACAGCAAACCGACGTACCAAATTTTGTTCAAATACCGTTATCAGGAGCAGAAATAATAGATTTTTAATTTGTGGTTTGTATGAGAGGTACCAAGCCCCTTTGTTCAATCCCGCCCATATTTGCAGCAGCACTTAAGAAATTTACACCAAACCGACATCCAAATTTTGTTTAAATACCGTTATCAGGAGCAGAAATAATAGATTTTTAATTTGTGGTTTGTATGAGAGGTACCACGCCCCTTTGTCCAATTCCGCCCATATTTGCAGCAGCACTTAAGAAATTTACACCAAACCGACATAATAAATTTTGATCAAATACCGTTATCAGGAGCAGAAATAATAGATTTTTAATTTGTGGTTTGTATGAGAGGTACCACGCCCCTTTGTCCAATCCCACCCATATTTGCAGCAGCACTTAAAAAATGCACAGCAAACCGACGTACCAAATTTTGTTCAAATACCGTTATCAGCAGCAGAAATATTAGATTTTTAATTTGTGGTTTGTATGAGAGGTACCACGCCCCTTTGTCCAATCCCGCCCATATTTGCAGCAGCACTTAAGAAATTTACACCAAACCGTTTTTGTTTAAATACCGTTATCAGGAGCACAAATAATAGATTTTTAATTTGTGGTTTGTATGAGAGGTACCACGCTTCTTTGTCCAATCCCGCCAATATTTCCAGTAGCACTTAAGAAATTTACACCAAACCGACATACCAAATTTTGTTCAAATACCGTTATCAGGAGCAGAAATAATAGATTTTTAATTTGTGGTTTGTATGAGAGGTACCACACCCCTTTGTCCAATCCCGTTCATATTTGCAGCAGCACTAAAAAAATGCATACCAAACCGACTTACCAAATTTTGTTCAAATACCGTTATCAGGAGCAGAAATAATAGATTTTTAATTTGTGGTTTGTATGAGAGGTACCACGCCCCTTTGTCCAATCCCACCCATATTTGCAGCAGCACTTAAAAAATGCACACCAAGCCGACGTACCAAATTTTGTTCAAATACCGTTATCAGGAGCAGAAATAATAGATTTTTAATTTGTGGTTTGTATGAGAGGTACCACGCCCCTTTGTCCAATCCCACCCATATTTGCAGCAGCACTTAAAAAATGCACACCAAACCGACGTACCAAATTTTGTTCAAATACCGTTATCAGGAGCAAAATTAATAGATTTTTAATTTGTGGTTTGTATGAGAGGTACCACGCCCCTTAGTCCACTCCCGCCCATATTTGCAGCAGCACTTAAGAAATTTACACCAAACCGACATACCAAATTTTGTTCAAATACCGTTATCAGGAGCAGAAATAATAGATTTTTAATTTGTGGTTTGTATGAGAGGTACCACGCCCCTTTGTCTAATCCCGTTCATATTTGCAGCAGCACTTAAAAAATGTGAAGCCCATTTTGTTTAAAACGCTATTAAGCTTGGCGTTCCAAGCTCGGCCACTTTGTTTTAACCCGTACAAGGATTTTTTTAATTTCAAAAACCGATGTGGATACTGTTCGTCCACAAAGCTTTCCGGCTGTACCATATAAATTTCCTCGTCTAGTTCCCCATTTAAGTAGGCAGATGAGACATCCATTTGGTGCATATGTAACTGATGCTCCACCGCCAACGCCACTAAGAGCCGTATATTTCCATATCTTACCACCGGGGAAAACGTCTCTTTATAGTTCACGCCGTATTTTTGGCTACAGCCTTTAGCGACTAGCCGAGCCTTGAAAATCCTTGCGACGCCGTTTTTATTTTCCTTTACAGTGAAAAGCCACTTACAGCCCACTGGCTTCTGACCCTTCGGCAAATCAGTTAATACCCAAGTATCGTTGCTTAGTAAAGAGGTATACTCACTTTGAATAGCTGCATTCCATTCCTCAGAGTTAGGGCCAGTCAAAGCTTCATTTATATTTTCTGGTACGCGTATAGAACTTAGGGTGTTATACACCTTTCTTGGGCGTCCTGCAGTTCCTGTTTTAACTAATCTGGGTCGGCCCGGCCCGATTCTTGGCAACTGTACTGAGGAACTAGCATCAGGTTGTTTTGGTTGTTCCAAAACATTTTTATCATGACCTTGATTATTAATGTCATCATTTGAGGGACTAACAATATTTTTACTCTTTTGATCGCTATCGTTTAAATAAACAAAATCACCAAAATTAAATGAATTCGAGGTGTCTGTTTGTTTTTCCGTTTTCTCGTTGTTGCCTTCTATAAAGACTACGTCCCGACTTACGTGAACTTTTCTTGAAATAGGATCGTAAAGCCTATATGCTTTCGACTGCTCGCTATATCCGATCATCAACATCTCAGTACCCTTCGGTAAAAATTTTTTATGGTGAGTTTTGTTCAATACGATTGCTTTTGTGCCAAATACTTTGAAGTGGCCAACTGATGGCTTATAATGTCGCCAAACTTCAAACGGGGTTTTGTTTATTAAAACTTTTGTGACTATTCTATTACGTAGGTAGACAGATGTTAAAACCGCTTCGGCCCAAAATTTTTCGTCGAGATTGGCCTCTAAAAGCATACTGCGGGACATCTCTACTTGTTTACGCATGGTAACCCTGTGTGGTGCTCGTTATTCTGTAACGAGTATGTTCTCCTCTCTCTTTGTTCTGTTTGTCTGAGTTTTTTTTGAACGAAGAAGTTTGAGGAAAGATATTTTTTTTTTCTGCTACAATTTTTAAAAGCGAATCAATCGTTCTTGAACAACATACCAGACAACTACTAAAATTCACTAAAGAAATCTGCATGTATACATACATATACATACATATGTACATTGTAAAAAAAAAAAAAACAACAAAATAAAAACATAAAAATTTTAAGAACTAAATTGAATTAATAAGTTGGTGTTTAATAAAATATTGTAAATCAAAAGAATCTTGTATAAATAGTTGGGAATTATTAAAACCTAATCAAATACACTTACCTATTGGGATTTCGGAGTATCAGCAAATACCTTTCATAGATCATAGACAACAACAACACCAACAACAGCAACCGCACAACTGGAGTTACATCAACGACAAGTCCCATCCATCCTCAGGAAGTCCACGGTAAGTCTTCACCTTTTAATTAGACATTTTGAATTGTCCAACCCCCGTGTGCCCTGCACATTTTGGTCCTTCGAGCCGGATCCGGGTCATCTATAACCCGGCCCCCTCCCTTTTTGCTATCGGGAAAACCCCTTTTTTTAAATATTTCAATTTGTGAGATATGCCGTTTTGTCAATAAACGGCAACTAACCCCCTTTTATTTCATTTTGTGAGATATGCCGTTTTGTCAATAAACGGCAACTAACCCCCTTTATTTCATTTTGTGAGATATGCCGTTTTGGAAATAAACGGCAATTAACCCCCATCCTTTATTTCATTTTGTGAGATATGCAATAAACGGTACTTAACCCCCTTTGTTTCGAACAAATTGTGAGATATGCCATTTTTGCAATAAATGGCAATTAAACCCCGTTCTGAACATGTGTGTACAGTCTCGTCGTAAAACGTTTGTTTAACGAAAAAACTGTCCATTTGTATTACATTAGTGTTCTATTTTTTTTATAAAAAAAACACTAACGGTCCAAAACAAAAAAAAAATAAAACATACATACACAGATGTATGTATCTTCATACCTGCGAAGCAGACCATACATTCATATTTCTCGCACAAAGAGAAACAAACATAATCAAGGAAAAAATAAGCTGATGAGTTTGCCCTTGAACAAGTACAAATGTATGTACATGTCACATCACATCGCAACAGATATCCATACATACATAAGGAAGTAAATAAAGATTGTCTGTGCCATTAACCACGTCACTATATGCAGTGCATACCAACAGCATTAATAAATAAAAGTTACCAAAGCAACTAATGTTGTGGTTCGTTGTTGCCCCTCAAAAGTAAATGCCAACAAGAATCTCTCAACTTGATATGCTTTACGTATAAAAGGTGGATGATTTTTTTCTCATTACAACGCGAGTGAACGATCAAGCTCACAACTAAAACATACACACAGACATACGTTTGTATGTATGAATACATTTACTTCTGGTGGATGATATATTTTCACTACAAGAGCGAGTGAACGATCATCAAAAAATAATAAAGCATACATACATATATATACTTGTATGTAAGATTTCATTTACTTCTGTTAAATAAATAGGTCAGTAGAACATACGCAACAGCTGATACATAAGAACATTTATTAACAGGTGGTTACGAGGGCAGCACCGCAAGTACCCAAAGGGAAAAACAAATTATATTTTATATTAATAAACCGAAATGTACTATTGATTACAAACTTCCTACATAATTAACCCCCGTCGCACACATGTCAGAGCATTAAATAAATATTTTTCGCTACATGAAATCGTGAAAATAATAAGTTGAAAATTTATTTAACTATTTTCAACACATATTACTAACCCCCATTATTTTTAAAATATATATAACCCCCATTATTTTTAAAATATATATAACCCCCATTATTTTTAAAATATATAACCCCCATACATTGGTCGCTTATACGAAGCACCACTGAAAATTTTCCTAAAAGTTTTCACCCATATATACAGGTCGCTTATAATCAGCACCTTTGAAGATTATTTTGAATCTTTATAACCCCCATACATTGGTCGCTTATACGAAGCACCACTGAAAATTTTCCTAAAAGTTTTCACCCATATATACAGGTCGCTTATAATCAGCACCTTTGAAGATTATTTTGAATCTTTATAACCCCCATACATTGGTCGCTTATACGAAGCACCACTGAAAATTTTCTTAAAATTTTTCACCCATATCTAAAGGTCGCTTATAATCAGCACCTTTGAAGATTATTTTAAATCTTCATAACCCCCGATATACTGATCGTTACCTGTAAGACCAGTGACGATTTTTTAAACCCCCATAACATACATTGTCAAACAATCATTCACGCCGAACGTTTTCATTGTAATGGCAGCGTTAAAAAATTTAATACGCGCTTCTGATCGCGTGGTGAGTTTTCAAAGCTATTTTAAAGGCTTGAAAGAAGAGACGCCAACTCTTCATACCTTGGAGGCTCAAAACCAACAGCTTGAGAAGCTATGGTCTAATTTCGAGACACTCTACGAAATAGCGCTGGATAAATATGAAACAATGAAGGATGAAATCGAAATGGCCGCATTAGAGAATCGTTTTTATTCCACCTTTGAGGCCTATACCGATATCCGCGGAACTATTCGAGAACGTAGTGCCACTATTCGGGCCCAGGCCACCGTCGCTTCTGCATCAGCGGAACAACACGTGGATATGACCCCACATATTTCCTTACCACCATGCGATACTGAAGTCTTTCATGGCGACTACAAATCTTGGCCGACATTCCGTGATATGTTCACGGCCCTGTACCGCAACAATAAACGTCTATCGCCCGTAGAGAAAATGTGCCACTTGATGAGGAAGACGCAAGGCGAAGCACGTGAGCTTCTCAAAACTTGTCCCATGACCAACGAAGGTTTTGCTATGGCATGGGAGAATCTCATGCATCGTTATGAAAACAAGAGGGTCCTAGTCAACGCACAATTGAAATCACTTTTCAATATAAAACCGATGTCGCGGGAAACTAGTTCGGATCTTAGGCGTCTGCAACGTACCATCAGCGATTGTATTACCAATCTCCGTTTGCTTCAAATTGAAACCGAGAATTGGGACCCAATATTTGTATATATCTGCTCGACCTGCTTGCCTGAAGTTACCCTTAATTTATGGGAACAATCTTTGCCGCCTATAACCGATTTGCCCACTTGGAAGGAGCTGGATGGTTTTCTGACATCTCGATTTCACACATTAGAATCCGTTGCTGATATGCGATCAACATTTGCGAGTTCGAATGCTTCGAAACCAGTGCATCTGGCTAAGCTGAATAAATCTAATTCGGCTTCTAAGCAAAAACTTCAAAGTTACCAGACTAATATTTCTAAAGGAAGGATGGAAAAATGTGCCCTTTGCCCACAATT
This sequence comes from Lypha dubia, assembly GCA_947311025.1. Classification (NCBI taxonomy): domain Eukaryota; kingdom Metazoa; phylum Arthropoda; class Insecta; order Diptera; family Tachinidae; genus Lypha; species Lypha dubia. The sequence continues at coordinate 61,895,704 of OX371261.1, read as the reverse complement.
TCATCCCCTTAGATTTTGTTCAGTTTTCCTAGCAATGCCAATCGACGAGCGCTATGCTACGGTCAAACTACAAAATCGATGTACAAATTGTCTGGGGACTTCTCATGGGTCTAAAACATGCAAAAGCAAATACGTCTGCCAGACATGCAAAGGAAAACATCACTCATTGCTTCATCGCAACCCCTCACAACGATCTAGCAATATAACCCCCGTAATTTCTCCACCTATGCAGGCCAATCTGAATAATAATCGGCCTCCGTTAGATAGGAGCCCATCAACGTCAGCACAAGCAGCTGACAGAACGTTGCAATCTTTTTCAACTCATTTAAACCCCAATACCCAATCCGTCATATTAGGCACTGCTCTCGTTGATGTATATCAAGACGATTGCAAATACACTGTTCGCGCGCTAATCGACTCTGCGTCTGAGGCAACTTTCATTTCACGCAAATTACAAAAGCGTTTAGGCCTCAGCACGCGATCTTCCTAAGCACAAATACATGGCTTAGGTGATTCATTAACTGCTACCTCAGCGCAGACATGTCCCATTAAAATAGGCTCTCCTATCGATCCATTGTTTGAGTTGTTTTCAGAGGCCTTAGTCATCAGCAAGCTGACAGGTCAGCTTGCATATTACCCCCCATCATCGCTGGCAAACAGCAGTTGTTCGCATTTGCAGTTAGCCGATACTTATCGCAGCGGTGGGTCCGACATTGACCTTCTTCTCGGTGGAGATGTTTACCCACAAATAATTCAAGATGGGCTGCACTGGGATATACAACGGTCTTTAGTTGCGCAGAAAACTGCTTTCGGATGGATAATTACCGGTAAAGTAACCGCAAATCCATGTAAAAAGGCAATTTCATCATTTTTTAACACCGTCGCGTTGGATGATCAACTCCGACGCTTCTGGGAGCTGGAAGATCTACCAAAGAAAACAAAATCCTCACCAGAGGATAAATATTGCGAAAGTCTGTATACCTCTACTACCTTCCGCAATCAGGATGGTCGATACGTCGTATCACTACCTTTAAAACAGGAATACCCTGAAGAATTAATAAATATTGGTCAATCCCGAAAAATCGCGTTATCACAATTTCTACGAAATGAAGCACGATTGACCAAAAACCCCCAACTCAAAGCTGAATATTATCGTGTTATTACCGAATATTCTGCTCTTGGCCAAATGGCCAAGGTAACCCCCGCAACTGGTGACAGCGGCGTATATTATTTGGCCCACCACGCTGTTCTAAAACCCGACAGCACTACAACAAAATTACGTGTGGTGTTTAATGCATCAAATCCCTCATCAAACGGCGTAAGCCTTAATGATTTGCTTCATACTGGTTCAGTCCTACAAGCAGATTTAATGATCTTAATATTAAGATGGAGATTTTTCCGCTACGTTTTAAACGCGGACATTGAGAAGATGTACCGCCAAATTATGGTACAACCCTCTCATACCCCCCTTCAGCGAATTTTGCATCGCAATTCTCCAACAGAATCTATCCAAGACTATGAGTTAAACACAGTCACATTTGGCGTGAACTGTGCCCCATATCTGGCAATCAGGACGTTGCTAGAACTCGCCAAGGAGAACGAAACCACTCACCCTAACGTCGCCGGAGTCCTAAGGAACTATATGTATGTCGACGACGTCCTTTATGGAGCACATACAATATCATCGGCGTTGAAATCACGCGATGAACTCATAAAAGTTCTTGCTACCGCAGGTTTTTCGCTTCGTAAATGGACGGCAAACAATGAAATGTTACTACACGGTTTACCGCCGACACATTTGCTGGATGAAGAATTCCTCACATTGTCAGACTCCAGCATAACCAAAACTTTAGGACTCAGATGGAACGCAGGAGGCGATTATTTTTATTTTAAACTCAAATCTACACCCAATCGTAATCGTTTGATAATGGTCTGCCAAAAATCATTGTTTTTCGACGAATATTCCCAGTTATCGGAACAAAAACCGCTATCCCGCAAAAGTTCGCTCTTAACTTTCAACCCATTTTTGGACTCTAATGGAGCTATGAGAATTAATGGCCGTTTGGCAAATTCTCCTACATTAACTTATGATGAACGTTACCCCATTCTACTACCATATCATGCCAGTTTTACGCGATTACTTCTCAAATACTTACATCAATATTCTCTTCATGGTCAAAATGCGTTGTTATCTCGTCTAGTGCGACTACGTTATTACATCCCAAGACTCAAAACCTTGATAAAAACGATATTATCTCACTGTCTTATTTGTGTGAGACATAAACGCCAAATCAACCAACAAATTATGGCGGCGTTACCCCCCGAACGGACAAGTTTGTCTCGCCCTTTCTGCAACACTGGAGTCGATTTTGCCGGACCCTTTGACATAAAATCGTATGCGGGTCGCGGCTGCAAAATTAAACAGCTGGTATTGGATCCCCCCTGACGCAGGACACTGTACTGGGATGGGTGATCATCGGCAAATTTGCCGTTTAAACACGTCAATTCTACCCTAACATTTTAATAATTATATGCATTTATATTTACTTTACATTTAAACCCTTCAATTATACTACAATAATTTTTATTATTATTATATGCATTTTATATTTAAACATTTCAATTATATCCTAACATTTTTCATTTTATAATCATACATCTACCTTTTTGAATTATATCTTTAATATATTTGTAATATTTTGAATTATAAATTGGATTGCACAGCGGATATGAGTTTGTTCACTTGTTCTATCCTTATACGCCGGCCCTCGTTGTTATTGCAATATAGCAAGGGGGGCGGAATGTTTACGCATGGTAACCCTGTGTGGTGCTCGTTATTCTGTAACGAGTATTTTCTCCTCTCTCTTTGTTCTGTTTGTCTGAGTTTTTTTTGAACGAAGAAGTTTGAGGAAAGATATTTTTTTTTTCTGCTACAATTTTTAAAAGCGAATCAATCGTTCTTGAACAACATACCAGACAACTACTAAAATTCACTAAAGAAATCTGCATGTATACATACATATACATACATATGTACATTGTAAAAAAAAAAAACAACAAAATAAAAACATAAAAATTTTAAGAACTAAATTGAATTAATAAGTTGGTGTTTAATAAAATATTGTAAATCAAAAGAATCTTGTATAAATAGTTGGGAATTATTAAAACCTAATCAAATACACTTACCTATTGGGATTTCGGAGTATCAGCAAATACCTTACAAGTCCCATCCATCCTCAGGAAGTCAACGGTAAGTCTTCACCTTTTAATTAGGCATTTTGAATTGTCCAACCCCCGTGTGCCCTGCACACTACTAATGTCCTATTGGCCCTTTCGGCTACCCCATTTTGTTGTGGTGTATAGGGCACAGTTAGCTGCCTCTGTATTCCATTATCAGTTAAATATTTATTGAAGTCATTGCTGACATATTCCCGGCCATTGTCTGTCCTAAGGCACTTTATCTTGTGACCGGTTTGCTTCTCAACCAATAGTTTATACTCTTTAAAAACGTTAAGTATTTGGTCTTTCGTTTTAAGAAAGTAAACATGTGTATAGCGGGATTTGTCATCGATAAATGTGGCGAAATATCTAGAACCGGCAATTGACGGTACGTTCACCGGGCCACAAATATCACTATGAACTACTTCCAACAAAGTTTTTGCTCTGAACTGAGACTTTTCAAAGGGTTTTACAGTGATCTTAGATTTGGCACACACTTCACATACAGGCTCTTTACTAAATTCTATTAATTTCAACCCTTTAACAATATTATTTTTTGCCATTTCTTTCAAACATTGAAAATTAACATGACCATATTTCTGATGCCAACTCATTACTTTATTCGACAATTCTATGTTCATACACTTATTTGTTGCACATTCGTATATGAATATACCGCTGTTACGGAATGCCTTTAAAATTGGATTATTATCCTTAGATCTTATTTGCACATAATTATGTTTAAAAATAGCAACTTTGCCACTTTCTACTATTTTGCTTATTGATATAAAATTACCCTTCAATTCTGGTACATGTAAAACATTGTTAAGTGTAATTTAATTATTATTGTCATTAATCACAACACTTCCGCGACCAATGGCTTTTAGGATGTTGTTATTAGGTAAGTAAACAGTTTCGTTGCATTTTTCATAATCTTCAAACAGATGAAAGTCATGACAAAAATGAGACGATGCACCGCTGTCAAGACACCATTGAATGTTGTTACCTTTGGTGTTTACAGTTTGAAAGGCTGCCAAAGAAACAAAACAATTATATTCACGTTTGTATTCTTGATCATAAGATTTCCCCTTTTGGCGGCAATTCGCCGCTAAATGTCCGCGCCGACCACAGTTATAACATTTTTTATCTTGGGTGTAGTCTTTGTTGTTTGTGTTGCGATCATACTGCGATCTCTTTTCAACGTTATGTTTTTTATTATTAAATTTGCCATTACGTGTAACATTTAACACTTCAACTTTGTTGTTGTGATTGTTGGCGCAAATTTCATTTTGGCGCTCGCCTTCTTCCAACAACTTAACTTTTAAAGATGTGAGGTTAGGTAACGAATCTCGTGACTCCATAGCTATAACAAACCCTTCATAGCTTTTCGGCAAACTAGATAATAATAATATAACGAGCACCTCTTCTGGTATTAAAACTTCTATTTCAGCTAACTGATCTACCAAACCGGAAAATTCGTTAATGTGAGTACTCACGCTACCTCCGTCATCCAGCGACTTGTACAGCAGCTTTTTAAAGAGCATAACTTTTCTCGCGGGCCCCTTTGCTTGATAAATATCTCGAAGTTTCTGCCATGCCTCAGGAGCTGACACGCAACTTTTAATTTGATTAAGTTGGCTAGGCTTCACACATAATAATATAGAGGCTAATGCTTTTGCATTTTTAGTGTCATACTCCAAAACGCCACCAGCAGCTGCAACTTCTGGTTTCACCTCTCGGCCAGAAACAATACCCCAAAGATCACTGTGGACTAGCACACTTTTCATTTGTATGCTCCACGTAGAATAGTTATTCTCATCGAGTTTGTCGATTTGAAGTAACGAAGCCATGGCGAACTACCTCCCTCTGAATTTGCACCTTTAAACGAAAAATAATTTTTCTTTTCTTTTATATGTAGATATATGCGACACACGCCTTTATGTTTCGTAATTCACTTCAATAATTTTGCGGGACTGGGCCCATAACCTGTAGAAAAATAATAACCAATTCTTTTAATAAGGTTTGCTAATAAAAGAACTTTATTGGTCTGAAGTTACAATCAAAAGTAAGCAATACAATTTTTAGGTAAAGAACAAAAGTAAAAGGGAGAACTTGAGATAAAGGAAAATGCAAAAAGAAAGAATAATAAAAGATGGGATGTAATAAGACGTTGAATAAAGGTGTTGCCATCTAACATATTTAAACACTACATAAGTTTTAGAATTTCCATATGTTTTCGACTGCTTGTTCTTCTTGTTTGAAAAAAAGCAAATAAAATATTTGTGGCTGCTGACAAGTTGCATGAAATTTTGGCATCTTTTTTCGCTTTTACCCTTTTAATCGTTCTGAAAGTTGCTCTTACTCTTTTAAAACTTTTCAGCAGTTCTTAATTATTCTTATTTATAAAATTTTACATTTATTTGAGCATGTACTCAAGTATTTATGTTTAAAATTTTATTTATTTGTTGCGGGTTAGCAATATCTAGATATATATTTCGTTGGTAGCTATACCAATTCATCAGTAGATGTTTTACCCTTTATGTTTAAAAAATTCCAAAGCTCATCTATTTATACAAAAACTCACAAACATATTTTTGTGAATTACAAAGGATAAAAATAGCCTTTAAAAAAATTTTTCAAACACACACAACAATAATTTTTCATTATGAATGTGTTTACTTTTCTACACCTATACAATTAGACAACCGCTGGTTGCCATTAAAAGTATTTTATAAGGCAAAAATGAAAAGCAAATCTCCCCGTTACAAAATTTTACATTTATTTGAGCATGTACTCAAGTATTTATGTTTAAAATTTTATTTATTTGTTGCGGGTTAGCAATATCTAGATATATATTTCGTTGGTAGCTATACCAATTCATCAGTAGATGTTTTACCCTTTATGTTTAAAAAATTCCAAAGCTCATCTATTTATACAAAAACTCACAAACATATTTTTGTGAATTACAAAGGATAAAAATAGCCTTTAAAAAAATTTTTTAAACACACACAACAATAATTTTTCATTATGAATGTGTTTACTTTTCTACACCTATACAATTAGACAACCGCTGGTTGCCATTAAAAGTATTTTATAAGGCAAAAATGAAAAGCAAATCTCCCCGTTACAAAATTTTACATTTATTTGAGCATGTACTCAAGTATTTATGTTTAAAATTTTATTTATTTGTTGCGGGTTAGCAATATCTAGATATATATTTCGTTGGTAGCTATACCAATTCATCAGTAGATGTTTTACCCTTTATGTTTAAAAAATTCCAAAGCTCATCTATTTATACAAAAACTCACAAACATATTTTTGTGAATTACAAAGGATAAAAATAGCCTTTAAAAAAATTTTTCAAACACACACAACAATAATTTTTCATTATGAATGTGTTTACTTTTCTACACCTATACAATTAGACAACCGCTGGTTGCCATTAAAAGTATTTTATAAGGCAAAAATGAAAAGCAAATCTCCCCGGTACAAAATTTTACATTTATTTGAGCATGTACTCAAGTATTTATGTTTAAAATTTTATTTATTTGTTGCGGGTTAGCAATATCTAGATATATATTTCGTTGGTAGCTATACCAATTCATCAGTAGATGTTTTACCCTTTATGTTTAAAAAATTCCAAAGCTCATCTATTTATACAAAAACTCACAAACATATTTTTGTGAATTACAAAGGATAAAAATAGCCTTTAAAAAAATTTTTTAAACACACACAACAATAATTTTTCATTATGAATGTGTTTACTTTTCTACACCTATACAATTAGACAACCGCTGGTTGCCATTAAAAGTATTTTATAAGGCAAAAATGAAAAGCAAATCTCCCCGTTACAAAATTTTACATTTATTTGAGCATGTACTCAAGTATTTATGTTTAAAATTTTATTTATTTGTTGCGGGTTAGCAATATCTAGATATATATTTCGTTGGTAGCTATACCAATTCATCAGTAGATGTTTTACCCTTTATGTTTAAAAAATTCCAAAGCTCATCTATTTATACAAAAACTCACAAACATATTTTTGTGAATTACAAAGGATAAAAATAGCCTTTAAAAAAATTTTTCAAACACACACAACAATAATTTTTCATTATGAATGTGTTTACTTTTCTACACCTATACAATTAGACAACCGCTGGTTGCCATTAAAAGTATTTTATAAGGCAAAAATGAAAAGCAAATCTCCCAGTTACAAAATTTTACATTTATTTGAGCATGTACTCAAGTATTTATGTTTAAAATTTTATTTATTTGTTGCGGGTTAGCAATATCTAGATATATATTTCGTTGGTAGCTATACCAATTCATCAGTAGATGTTTTACCCTTTATGTTTAAAAAATTCCAAAGCTCATCTATTTATACAAAAACTCACAAACATATTTTTGTGAATTACAAAGGATAAAAATAGCCTTTAAAAAAATTTTTCAAACACACACAACAATAATTTTTCATTATGAATGTGTTTACTTTTCTACACCTATACAATTAGACAACCGCTGGTTCCCATAAGGCAAAAATGAAAAGCAAATCTCCCCGTTACAAAATTTTACATTTATTTGAGCATGTACTCAAGTATTTATGTTTAAAATTTTATTTATTTGTTGCGGGTTAGCAATATCTAGATATATATTTCGTTGGTAGCTATACCAATTCATCAGTAGATGTTTTACCCTTTATGTTTAAAAAATTCCAAAGCTCATCTATTTATACAAAAACTCACAAACATATTTTTGTGAATTACAAAGGATAAAAATAGCCTTTAAAAAAATTTTTCAAACACACACAACGATAATTTTTCATTATGAATGTGTTTACTTTTCTACACCTATACAATTAGACAACCGCTGGTTGCCATTAAAAGTATTTTATAAGGCAAAAATGAAAAGCAAATCTCCCCGTTACAAAATTTTACATTTATTTGAGCATGTACTCAAGTATTTATGTTTAAAATTTTATTTATTTGTTGCGGGTTAGCAATATCTAGATATATATTTCGTTGGTAGCTATACCAATTCATCAGTAGATGTTTTACCCTTTATGTTTAAAAAATTCCAAAGCTCATCTATTTATACAAAAACTCACAAACATATTTTTGTGAATTACAAAGGATAAAAATAGCCTTTAAAAAAATTTTTTAAACACACACAACAATAATTTTTCATTATGAATGTGTTTAATTTTCTACACCTATACAATTAGACAACCGCTGGTTGCCATTAAAAGTATTTTATAAGGCAAAAATGAAAAGCAAATCTCCCCGTTACAAAATTTTACATTTATTTGAGCATGTACTCAAGTATTTATGTTTAAAATTTTATTTATTTGTTGCGGGTTAGCAATATCTAAATATATATTTCGTTGGTAGCTATACCAATTCATCAGTAGATGTTTTACCCTTTATGTTTAAAAAATTCCAAAGCTCATCTATTTATACAAAAACTCACAAACATATTTTTGTGAATTACAAAGGATAAAAATAGCCTTTAAAAAAATTTTTCAAACACACACAACAATAATTTTTCATTATGAATGTGTTTACTTTTCTACACCTATACAATTAGACAACCGCTGGTTGCCATTAAAAGTATTTTATAAGGCAAAAATGAAAAGCAAATCTCCCCGTTACAAAATTTTACATTTATTTGAGCATGTACTCAAGTATTTATGTTTAAAATTTTATTTATTTGTTGCGGGTTAGCAATATCTAGATATATATTTCGTTGGTAGCTATACCAATTCATCAGTAGATGTTTTACCCTTTATGTTTAAAAAATTCCAAAGCTCATCTATTTATACAAAAACTCACAAACATATTTTTGTGAATTACAAAGGATAAAAATAGCCTTTAAAAAAATTTTTCAAACACACACAACGATAATTTTTCATTATGAATGTGTTTACTTTTCTACACCTATACAATTAGACAACCGCTGGTTGCCATTAAAAGTATTTTATAAGGCAAAAATGAAAAGCAAATCTCCCCGTTACAAAATTTTACATTTATTTGAGCATGTACTCAAGTATTTATGTTTAAAATTTTATTTATTTGTTGCGGGTTAGCAATATCTAGATATATATTTCGTTGGTAGCTATACCAATTCATCAGTAGATGTTTTACCCTTTATGTTTAAAAAATTCCAAAGCTCATCTATTTATACAAAAACTCACAAACATATTTTTGTGAATTACAAAGGATAAAAATAGCCTTTAAAAAAATTTTTCAAACACACACAACAATAATTTTTCATTATGAATGTGTTTACTTTTCTACACCTATACAATTAGACAACCGCTGGTTCCCATAAGGCAAAAATGAAAAGCAAATCTCCCCGTTACAAAATTTTACATTTATTTGAGCATGTACTCAAGTATTTATGTTTAAAATTTTATTTATTTGTTGCGGGTTAGCAATATCTAGATATATATTTCGTTGGTAGCTATACCAATTCATCAGTAGATGTTTTACCCTTTATGTTTAAAAAATTCCAAAGCTCATCTATTTATACAAAAACTCACAAACATATTTTTGTGAATTACAAAGGATAAAAATAGCCTTTAAAAAAATTTTTCAAACACACACAACGATAATTTTTCATTATGAATGTGTTTACTTTTCTACACCTATACAATTAGACAACCGCTGGTTGCCATTAAAAGTATTTTATAAGGCAAAAATGAAAAGCAAATCTCCCCGTTACAAAATTTTACATTTATTTGAGCATGTACTCAAGTATTTATGTTTAAAATTTTATTTATTTGTTGCGGGTTAGCAATATCTAGATATATATTTCGTTGGTAGCTATACCAATTCATCAGTAGATGTTTTACCCTTTATGTTTAAAAAATTCCAAAGCTCATCTATTTATACAAAAACTCACAAACATATTTTTGTGAATTACAAAGGATAAAAATAGCCTTTAAAAAAATTTTTTAAACACACACAACAATAATTTTTCATTATGAATGTGTTTAATTTTCTACACCTATACAATTAGACAACCGCTGGTTGCCATTAAAAGTATTTTATAAGGCAAAAATGAAAAGCAAATCTCCCCGTTACAAAATTTTACATTTATTTGAGCATGTACTCAAGTATTTATGTTTAAAATTTTATTTATTTGTTGCGGGTTAGCAATATCTAAATATATATTTCGTTGGTAGCTATACCAATTCATCAGTAGATGTTTTACCCTTTATGTTTAAAAAATTCCAAAGCTCATCTATTTATACAAAAACTCACAAACATATTTTTGTGAATTACAAAGGATAAAAATAGCCTTTAAAAAAATTTTTCAAACACACACAACAATAATTTTTCATTATGAATGTGTTTACTTTTCTACACCTATACAATTAGACAACCGCTGGTTGCCATTAAAAGTATTTTATAAGGCAAAAATGAAAAGCAAATCTCCCCGTTACAAAATTTTACATTTATTTGAGCATGTACTCAAGTATTTATGTTTAAAATTTTATTTATTTGTTGCGGGTTAGCAATATCTAGATATATATTTCGTTGGTAGCTATACCAATTCATCAGTAGATGTTTTACCCTTTATGTTTAAAAAATTCCAAAGCTCATCTATTTATACAAAAACTCACAAACATATTTTTGTGAATTACAAAGGATAAAAATAGCCTTTAAAAAAATTTTTTAAACACACACAACAATAATTTTTCATTATGAATGTGTTTACTTTTCTACACCTATACAATTAGACAACCGCTGGTTGCCATTAAAAGTATTTTATAAGGCAAAAATGAAAAGCAAATCTCCCCGTTACAAAATTTTACATTTATTTGAGCATGTACTCAAGTATTTATGTTTAAAATTTTATTTATTTGTTGCGGGTTAGCAATATCTAGATATATATTTCGTTGGTAGCTATACCAATTCATCAGTAGATGTTTTACCCTTTATGTTTAAAAAATTCCAAAGCTCATCTATTTATACAAAAACTCACAAACATATTTTTGTGAATTACAAAGGATAAAAATAGCCTTTAAAAAAATTTTTTAAACACACACAACAATAATTTTTCATTATGAATGTGTTTACTTTTCTTCACCTATACAATTAGACAACCGCTGGTTGCCATTAAAAGTATTTTATAAGGCAAAAATGAAAAGCAAATCTCCCCGTTACAAAATTTTACATTTATTTGAGCATGTACTCAAGTATTTATGTTTAAAATTTTATTTATTTGTTGCGGGTTAGCAATATCTAGATATATATTTCGTTGGTAGCTATACCAATTCATCAGTAGATGTTTTACCCTTTATGTTTAAAATTTTTTTTTAAATGGAATTTTTTAAACATAAAGGGTAAAACATCTACTGATGAATTGGTATAGCTACCAACGAAATATATATCTAGATATTGCTAACCCGCAACAAATAAATAAAATTTTAAACATAAATACTTGAGTACATGCTCAAATAAATGTAAAATTTTGTAACGGGGAGATTTGCTTTTCATTTTTGCCTTATAAAATACTTTTAATGGCAACCAGCGGTTGTCTAATTGTATAGGTGTAGAAAAGTAAACACATTCATAATGAAAAATTATTGTTGTGTGTGTTTAAAAAATTTTTTTAAAGGCTATTTTTATCCTTTGTAATTCACAAAAATATGTTTGTGAGTTTTTGTATAAATAGATGAGCTTTGGAATTTTTTAAACATAAAGGGTAAAACATCTACTGATGAATTGGTATAGCTACCAACGAAATATATATCTAGATATTGCTAACCCGCAACAAATAAATAAAATTTTAAACATAAATACTTGAGTACATGCTCAAATAAATGTAAAATTTTGTAACGGGGAGATTTGCTTTTCATTTTTGCCTTATAAAATACTTTTAATGGCAACCAGCGGTTGTCTAATTGTATAGGTGTAGAAAAGTAAACACATTCATAATGAAAAATTATTGTTGTGTGTGTTTGAAAAATTTTTTTTAAAGGCTATTTTTATCCTTTGTAATTCACAAAAATATGTTTGTGAGTTTTTGTATAAATAGATGAGCTTTGGAATTTTTTAAACATAAAGGGTAAAACATCTACTGATGAATTGGTATAGCTACCAACGAAATATATATCTAGATATTGCTAACCAGCAACAAATAAATAAAATTTTAAACATAAATACTTGAGTACATGCTCAAATAAATGTAAAATTTTGTAACGGGGAGATTTGCTTTTCATTTTTGCCTTATAAAATACTTTTAATGGCAACCAGCGGTTGTCTAATTGTATAGGTGTAGAAAAGTAAACACATTCATAATGAAAAATTATTGTTGTGTGTGTTTGAAAAATTTTTTTAAAGGCTATTTTTATCCTTTGTAATTCACAAAAATATGTTTGTGAGTTTTTGTATAAATAGATGAGCTTTGGAATTTTTTAAACATAAAGGGTAAAACATCTACTGATGAATTGGTATAGCTACCAACGAAATATATATCTAGATATTGCTAACCCGCAACAAATAAATAAAATTTTAAACATAAATACTTGAGTACATGCTCAAATAAATGTAAAATTTTGTAACGGGGAGATTTGCTTTTCATTTTTGCCTTATAAAATACTTTTAATGGCAACCAGCGGTTGTCTAATTGTATAGGTGTAGAAAAGTAAACACATTCATAATGAAAAATTATTGTTGTGTGTGTTTAAAAAATTTTTTTAAAGGCTATTTTTATCCTTTGTAATTCACAAAAATATGTTTGTGAGTTTTTGTATAAATAGATGAGCTTTGGAATTTTTTAAACATAAAGGGTAAAACATCTACTGATGAATTGGTATAGCTACCAACGAAATATATATCTAGATATTGCTAACCCGCAACAAATAAATAAAATTTTAAACATAAATACTTGAGTACATGCTCAAATAAATGTAAAATTTTGTAACGGGGAGATTTGCTTTTCATTTTTGCCTTATAAAATACTTTTAATGGCAACCAGCGGTTGTCTAATTGTATAGGTGTAGAAAAGTAAACACATTCATAATGAAAAATTATTGTTGTGTGTGTTTGAAAAATTTTTTTAAAGGCTATTTTTATCCTTTGTAATTCACAAAAATATGTTTGTGAGTTTTTGTATAAATAGATGAGCTTTGGAATTTTTTAAACATAAAGGGTAAAACATCTACTGATGAATTGGTATAGCTACCAACGAAATATATATCTAGATATTGCTAACCCGCAACAAATAAATAAAATTTTAAACATAAATACTTGAGTACATGCTCAAATAAATGTAAAATTTTGTAACGGGGAGATTTGCTTTTCATTTTTGCCTTATAAAATACTTTTAATGGCAACCAGCGGTTGTCTAATTGTATAGGTGTAGAAAAGTAAACACATTCATAATGAAAAATTATTGTTGTGTGTGTTTAAAAAATTTTTTTAAAGGCTATTTTTATCCTTTGTAATTCACAAAAATATGTTTGTGAGTTTTTGTATAAATAGATGAGCTTTGGAATTTTTTAAACATAAAGGGTAAAACATCTACTGATGATTTGGTATAGCTACCAACGAAATATATATCTAGATATTGCTAACCCGCAACAAATAAATAAAATTTTAAACATAAATACTTGAGTACATGCTCAAATAAATGTAAAATTTTGTAACGGGGAGATTTGCTTTTCATTTTTGCCTTATAAAATACTTTTAATGGCAACCAGCGGTTGTCTAATTGTATAGGTGTAGAAAAGTAAACACATTCATAATGAAAAATTATTGTTGTGTGTGTTTGAAAAATTTTTTTAAAGGCAATTTTTATCCTATGTAATTCACAAAAATATGTTTGTGAGTTTTTGTATAAATAGATGAGCTTTGGAATTTTTTAAACATAAAGGGTAAAACATCTACTGATGAATTGGTATAGCTACCAACGAAATATATATCTAGATATTGCTAACCCGCAACAAATAAATAATATTCTTATTTATAGCTAAAAATATTATATATTTTTTTTAGATTTTTCCTTATTTGCACTAGTCAGCTGTTTTTTTGGGAAATTTTTGGGAAATTTTTTATATTACGTAGTGCTACCATATTTTCATCGTAATTAAATAAGAACTTAAAGTTTGACTGAAAAAATGAAAGTGTGTTTAAACGAATTTAAAATTTTTATTAAAATTAACTGAAACTATATTTAAATATCCACTCATTTATTGGCCATAAATCTATTGGAGCTTGTTGCTGTTGTTGTAGTTGTTGATCTTGATGCTGGTACGTGTATTTGGATACTTCAAACGTGGGGGAATTCTGGTCCTGCAAATGGTTTCCCTCAATTCTATTCAACTCTCGGCCACGTTCCGTGAATTCATTGTTTATTTTGACCCTTATTTGATTATGTCGTTTGCACAACACCCATATGATTATTATTGCTGCTGTCGTAATAACGATTATTGTTGTAAACGTAATGTTATTCAAAACATTCTGCTGGAATTTCAGTTCCCGGATCGTGTTGATGTTGCTGATCTGCTTTATGTGTAGATTCTCCAAGGTAGGTATAATTTCCGTGGCCACATTGTTGTTACCTCTTACTAACAGAAACTTCTGGGTTACATCTATGACATGGCTAACGAAGGTTTGGTCACCTATTGTTAAGCTGTAATTGTAAAACGAAAACAGGTAGGTTCCAGTGAGGTTTAAACGTCGGTCGTCGCAGTTTGTTGACATTGGTGTTTTATCTGCATTGCTGACTACGATCGTACCTTCTTCTATTAGCTCCACGGTTTCTGCTTCGTGTAGGATCAGGTTGCACTTTCCTCTGAAAACGCATATTTTCGGTTGACTTAAGCTTTTGAAATCTCTTTCACCTTTATAGCCGAAAACGTCCTTGTCGTTCCTAACTACGTATTCTCTTTCGGCATCTATTTGGTGGTGGCTGTCGTTTGGAATGGGTATTATCAGGGATTTTTTTAAACTCATGGTTTCGATGGGCAATCTGATTATGAACATCAGGCTGCTATGCCTATGTAATGCTACTCCCATCTGCATGTCTTGTATAGTTTCCAAATTTATTTTGTACTCCTGGATTTCTTCAATGGTCAATAGTGCTGGATTGAAAATTTTCATTTTCGCTAATGCGATGGACTCTTGTACGGTCTTCACTTGCCTTTTCATCTCAATGAGTTTGAAAAGCTGGAAAATCGCAACGTCGCGGTAGTGCTGTAGCTCTGATTCCTGCTTGATCTGAGTCAAGCTGTTCAGAGTCTTCCTGTTCTCATTTATTGCTTCCACCATCTGGTTAATTGACGTATTGAATCTATTGTTTATGTGGACCTGTTGATTTGACTGTTCGATGATTTGGTGCCCATTAGCGTCAATCACCTCGAAATGTTGGTTTATTAGTTGCCGGTCCTCCTCATCTAGTGTGCCGTAGAGCCACTTCATCACCTTTCCTCCAATGTTCAGCAAACCACGTTTTACGCGGCCTGGCAGTAGTGTATGAATGCCGTTCTCAATTTCACTGAGTTATTTTATGATGAGTTCCCTATAGGGAATCGGTAGTATCTTTGGTAGGTTAAGGCGGACCTCGCTGACAGAGTCTGCTATTTGTTGGATATCGATGTGGTGTAGAATGTAGTCAACTTTTGAGGCTATTTCTACCCACCCCATGTGTATTTCAGCGTAACCATCAACTGACTCCAGTTTCTGAATGTGCATCTCTCCGCCCTTTCCTGCCCTCTTGGGTACTAACAGAATTGGGGAATTCCAAGGTGAAATGCTGGGTATGGCAGCATCAGGCAGCCTATATTGCTTAGTATTAATTGGAGATTGCCTGGGGTCGGTTAGTATCTTATGGCTTATGTTCGTGTACGTTAGGTTATTCCCGGATAGATGAAACACGTCGTCGTATGGTTTCAAGATGTTCTCGATGGAGCCCCGCTCTTCCGGATTCAAATCTGGGCTAAGCTGTAATGTTTTCAATAGTAATTCTGTTCTCGCCGTATTGTCCGTGGTACCTGTGGTATTTATATTTGCCGTTGATTCTATTCTGAAGTTCTCGGGGTTCTCAAAATTCAGTTTTATTTTGTGGTCTGTGTTTACCGTAAAATCGTTGGTATTCAGGATAGGAATGAATGCTGTTCCCTCTTTGATGGATGTTAGGGTTTCCCCCACAAAGACCCCTGGCATGAATTCTGTTTTTTTTACTCTTATTTTTCCCTTGGCTGTTGTTATTGCTGATACAACTCCCTGGTAGCGACCCTTGATAGCAGTTTTTTCTGCTATATATAACTTTGGTGGTTCCGGAATAAGTGGTAAGGAAGCTATCTCCTGCTGGCTCTCAAAAAATTTCACGTTTTCTGTAATTGTGTCCATTATTGATTTATTCCACATCATATCTCTGCCCAGTAGCCCATCTGCCGGCAAATTGCTACCCTTTGGTACTACGTACATTTTTAAAGAAAGTGTGTCTATGCTTTTATGATTTACCGTTATGGTTCCCTCTGTACTTATGTTCCCTCCAAATGCTCCTTTCAACGTCTTCCGCTCATTTTTGTTGATTTTTATGTGTGGTGCTAAAGCCTCATTCTTTACAAGTGTAGTATCTGCTCCCGAGTCCACCAACAATAGTAGTGTTTCTTTTCTTGCTTCTCTACAAGGAAAAGTTATGTATGCATCATCTGTCCTACGTTCTCCGTTACTAGTATTACAGCTCTTCCGTCTATGTTCTATTTTGGATTCTGTGTGGTGTGCATGATATCGTAGGAAGTTCCTTTTTCCCTTTACCTTGTCTTTTATATCATATTTTATGATTTTTATGTTACTCCATGCCACATTTACGTGGTGTAACATTATTGCCATATAATTCAGGAATTTATTTAAAATTTCCCTACTAGCGCGGCAGATCGATTTTCCCTTTAACTTGTCATTTATATTATATATTAATATTTTCATATTATTCCATGTCACCATTAGGTAATGTAACATCGTTGCCATACAATTCAGGACTTTCTCTAAAACGTCTCTACTTTCATGACATGTCGATCCTGTGGGTCTCGTGTCAGACAACAAGGTGATGCGAGTATTTTTCCTCCGACGTGGCTTTCTTGGTGAACTGCAGCGTTTCTTCTCTTTCGTTGCTTTGTTGGTTTGTGTTGTTTCCGTATACGGGTTCTTGTTCTCGGGTTCTTCTGATATATCTATTCTATTGATATCCAAATTTGTAATGTTGAATGCCTGATCTTGAGCGGCTACCCAGTGTGGCTTTCTATTTTGTTTCTGATTAGTACTGGTTTGATTTGAGTTATCTCTGTATTTATTGGCGTTCCAGTCAGTTAATTTTGACTGGGCCGTTCCCCGTTTCCCGAATCATTCGTATAGTTTCTATGCGTGTAATTGTTTCTATGCGTGTAGTTGTTTCTATTGCCGTTATTATTGCTTCTATTATTATTGTTGTCATTTCTGCTGCCGTTGTTACTATTTCCAGGGCAATTGGACGAAATATGTCCCTGTTGATTGCAGCTATAGCACCGTCGTTCTCTATCGTTGTTGCCTTAAATACGAGCTCTGTTTTGATTTAACGGAAAATTCTGCGGGTTGGATCTAGAGTTGTAATCAGCATACTCCTGCCATCTGCCTTGATTATAGTGGGTGCTGTTTCTTTTGTTAAAGCATTCGCTCAACGAATGACCTTGTCTATTGCAAAAACTGCAGTATTTTGTGGGGTTCCTCTGTATATTATTGTTCGGTATGGAGTGGCTAAATGTTATGTTATTCAGGGATAGTTGTCGCACTTCTCTTATCAGTTGTTTAACCATTTCGTGTAAAGGTTCTTCGCCTTGAACTGTTGTGACGTTTGGAAAATACATGCTAGTATCCAATAGATTTTGAGCATTCTTTGTTATTTTTAGCAGGGTAGATAACTCGTTGTTTTCGTGACCAATGAAGTTTGATACCAGCTTGGGATCCCGTAAGCCTCTTATGTAACTTCTTACAGCTGATTGGTTACAATGGTCTATCGTGGATTTTCGATGGGAAACGTCTTGCCTCTGTGATGCAATTAGATCTGTTGCATTACTAAGGAGTGATTCTAGTCTCTCTCCAAATTCATACGCGCTTTCTGTTGAACTTTGCTTACTATTAAAAATTAATTCCTGTACCTCTGTTAATGATCTGGTCTTCGTAAATTTTTCTCGGATAGCCATGCAAAGCGCTTCTACAGTTGCGATTTCCTTATTGTGTAAATATTTGTATGCATTTCCAAACAGCCTCGTTTTTATACACCTAATTATGTCGACCACATCACCTGTTTCCCCTAGTTTATCCTTTGCCAACATGCACCCTTCAATAAATTTATTCGCTTCGGTACTGAGGTCTGGTCCATCTGTTCCATAGAAAATCGGTACCACATGGGAAATAGTTTTCAAAATTTCAGTGAAACTTGTCATGTTGTTGCTGATTGTAACGTTGTTAGTGGAAATCTCTTTTCTCGTTCTGCCTTCCTTCAATTCGTGAATCTGTGCCTTCAGATTTTCGATTTGTCGGGTTTTATCTCTGAATTCTTTTTTGTTCCCAATGGCCTGCTGCAGCTGATCCGTAGTCAAATTAGGGTTAATACGCTGCACAAGATCTTTAAATACTTGCGTCTCTTCTTCGCTTTCCAGAATTAGCTGTTCCGCTTCCTCAACGGTTTTCTTTAAGCTGTCGTTTTGCTGCTTCAAGATCCTGTTCACTTGGGAATATTCTCTTATATCCGCTGATATAGTTGGATTTTTTGATGTTCCTGCAGCCCCTGTAACAAAAACCCCTTCTTTTATGTATTTTGGCATCTGATATGTTGGGAAAAACTGTTTTCAGGTATTCAAATGCTGCACTGTTTCCTCTTTTTAGCAAAGCTTTGGCGAAATTTTTGAATAAGCCAAGTTTAATATGTAACGGTGGCAAAATAATGTTTTCCTTTTTTACAAGAGCTTTGTATTTGACATTATCTTGGCCAACCGTTAAATTTACTCTATCCGCCCAATCTTTTCGGGAATAGTGTTCGTGTCGCGCTCGGCTGTCCAATTTGCACAAAAAACGGCAATATTTTGTGTAGCCTTGTTGCAAACCAGTCACCATGGCAACAACTCTTAGATCGGCACAGATTTTCGTACTCTATCAGACCCAGTAATTTAGACATGGACTCATACGACTCTTTGACGTTAACTGCGTGCACAACTGGAATTGAGTGCTTTTCATTACTTTTCATTAATATTTGTAGCGTTCGTTTTCCAAATTATGCGTATTTACTTCCTTTGGGTTTTTGATTTGACAAAAAGCGAAAAGTGGGTTGTTTCACTAAATCTTCTGTAGCTTAGTCACTTTTGGACCAATCTGGGTCTTGTTTGGCGCAAAATGTTGGTATTGAAATATACTAATGTCCGATTTAATAAAACAATAAAAATATTAACTGTTTGGTTTTATACAATAAGTTGAAAAGAACAAACTTGCAAAAAAACATTAAAATTTTTGTGAAATTTGAAATTTGGTCGACTGTAACTTAGTAGTTTCTTTACAAATTTTTACACACGACCCGTACTTGTTTTAGTAATTTTATTACCTTTCCTTAAAAAAAATTATTCATAAATGGACGAATATTTTTGAAGATATTTGCATTTAAGTGACATCATGTTTTTCGAAAACAGAAATAACGGTTATCGAAAACTGTTCTACTTTTGACCATTCTGACTTCATATTCCGACTCAGCGGACAATTTTACATAAAGATTAGCTATCAGAAACATTTGGTCAAAAAACTGTCTCGTAGTGTTATTATTCCAAATTCATAAATAATTTTTCTGAAAAGATGCACCCATTGTATGACTTGCTAAAGAAATATTCTAATTTTGTTTGGTCTCAAAGGTGTCAAAATGCGTATGAAACCTTAAAACGAGATATAACATCAGACCAAACATTGATGTATTTTGATCCCAGCTTGCCCATAGTACTTACTACTGATGCAAGTTTTTTTGATATGTATGTATATTATTTATTGAATCTTCAATAATAGATTGAAACATCAATAAGTTTTTCAAATCTTAAGTCTAAAAATATTAAATATAAGTTTAGCCAATGCTAAACAAAATTTTTAGTTACAACGGTTGATTTTTGTTGTTTTACATCTCTCGTGTACGGCTGATAGAAAGAGTGTCCCTCCTCCTAAGCCGGATGTGGCCTCTATACTCTAGAATATTGCGCGCAAGTGTATTTTTTCACGTGTTTCGAAAATACTGTCTTTACCAACGGAACGTCTAGATCTTTATGAATTCTATGGTTTCTGACATACCAGGGGGCTGCAGTTATTGTACGTAGAATTTTATTTTGTCGCCTTTGAATTTTTTCTACATTCGATGCTGAGGCAGTGCCCCATAGCTGGATTCCATAGGACCATTTTGGGTTCAGGATCGCGTTGTATAGTAGAAGTTTACAGTCTAGGCTCAGTATTGAATTTCTTCCCATAAGCCAATTAATTTGGGCTGTTTTTAATTTCATTTGCATCAACTTTGCGTCTATATGCGATTTCCATGTTAAACGGCGATCAAGGTGAACGCCTAGATATTTGACTACAGTATGTTGCGGAATAGTCTCGGTGTTGATTTGTATAGGCGGGCATGTTTCCCTTCGCAACGTAAAAGTGACGTGTTCACATTTCTGCTCGTTAACTTTTATACGCCATTGTTTAAGCCATTTTTCCAATTTGGATATATACCCTTGTAAGTTGATGGAAGCTTCTACTGGATTTTCATGGACGCTTAAAAAAGCTGTATCATCAGCAAATGTTGATGTATGAATGTTATTGCTTAACGGTAAGTCAGAGGCATAAATTAAATAAAGTAAGGAACCGAAGATGCTGCCTTGGGGAACTCCGGCTTCGATCGACTGCGGAGGGCTTAAAAAATTGCCTTCCCTAACTACAAATTTTCGTTCCTCTAGATAGCTTTTTAAAAGCTTGACGATGTTTGCGGGGAGATTGCGTGTTAATTTGTAGATAAGACCTTCGTGCCATACTTTATCGAAAGCTTGAGAAACATCTATAAAGAGCGCAGAGCAATATTTCATTTTTTCAAAGGTGTCTAACTATGTTCACATTGATGATCTGGAATGCATCCACTTCTAGTCACTATAGGCATCAGCTTGCTAATATACAGCTTTTCAAATAGTTTTGATATGTTGGGCAATAAGCTAAAAGGCCGATAGGATTCAACCTTCGTATGATCCTTGCCGGGCTTTGGTATCATAATAATCATCGAAACCTTCCATTCTGCAGGATAGTATTGCAGCCGTAGAATACTATTAAAAATGAAGAGTATAACTCTTTTTGCAATAAAAGGCAGTTGTTGAAGCATTTTGTTGCTTATTTTGTCGACACCTGGGGCTTTTCTGGTGTTAAGACTAGTAATAGTATTTTCAATCTCCGTCATGTTAAATCTCATCGGTATTTCTGGTAAAGAGACGACTGGTGGCAGTTCAACAATATCAGCAGAAATATTCGGGGTAAAAACTTTTTCTAGGTGCTTAACAAATAGATCACCTTTTTCAGCATCAGTTCTTGCCCAGTCACCATTAGGGGCTCGTAATGGTGGTTTGCAAATCACTGGCCTTTTAAGTCCTCTGGCTGCACGCAACAGCGAAAAATCTGTTGATGGTGTTGCATCGAGTTCTTGCAGAAATTTAGGCAGCGAAGCTGTTTTTTGAGATTGTAAAAATTTTCTTAGCTGTTTGGTGCACTCCTTAAGCCTTATTTTTAGCTGAGGCGATCTGTATCGTTGCCATTCTCGTCGAGCTCTCCGTTTTTCGGTCAATAGCCTTTATATATCTGCACAAAAAATATTGTTAAATCTCGCTTGTTGATTTGGTTGAATTGAAGAAGCATTAAGAGCAGCTTGTTTAGCATGTGCTTCAAATAACCTAATAGAATGTCAGCAGGTGTTCTCAATGGCATATTTTCCGTGCAATGAGCACTCAAATATTTTTTGTATTTCAGCCAGTTAATACGTGCAGGTGTCAGCGGTAAATCACATGTTAGTGTTGTAGTTGTGTGTGAGTAAATAGTGATAATAGTAGGCGAGTGATCTGAAGACAAATCCAGAGATGCTTCTACTTCAATCATTTCGCTGGGCAGGCCTTTCATAATCCCAAAGTCGATAACATCAGGAATTTTTTGACGATCCGTTGGCCAATATGTTGGCTGACCACTTGAAACTACATTCAAACCCATTTTTGAAATTGTGTCAAACAAAACACGACCCTTAGGACTGATTAAACGTGAGCCCCAAAAAGTGTGTTTAGCATTGTAGTCGCCAGCTGCTAGAAAACGGAACCCCACTGTTGTATAAAATGCGGTATATTGACTCTCTGAAATTGAAAACCTGGGAGGAGAGTAAACAGATGATATCACAAGCTTTTGATAAAAATTTTCAATGCAGATGTTCGTTGCTTGAAGATATTCTTCACGAAGTTCGTTTAGTAGGTAGAAATAATAGATTTTTAATTTGTGGTTTGTATGAGAGGTACCACGCCCCTTTGTTCAATCCCGCCCATATTTCCAGCAGCACTTAAGAAATTTACACCAAACCGACATACCAAATTTTGTTCAAATACCGTTATCAGGAGCAGAAATAATAGATTTTTAATTTGTGGGTTGAATGAGAGGTACCACACCCCTTTGTCAAATCCCGTTCATATTTGCAGCAGCACTTAAAAAATGCACACCAAACCGACGTACCAAATTTTGTTTAAATACCGTTATCAGGAGCGGAAATAATAGATTTTTAATTTGTGGTTTGTATGAGAGGTACCACGCCCCTTTGTCAAATCCCACCCATATTTGCAGCAGCACTTAAAAAATGCACACCAAACCGACATACCAAATTTTGTTCAAATACCGTTATCAGGAGCAGAAATAATAGATTTTTAATTTGTGGGTTGAATGAGAGGTACCACACCCCTTTGTCAAATCCCGTTCATATTTGCAGCAGCACTTAAAAAATGCACACCAACCCGACGTACCAAATTTTGTTTAAATACCGTTATCAGGAGCGGAAATAATAGATTTTTAATTTGTGGTTTGTATGAGAGGTACCACGCCCCTTTGTCAAATCCCACCCATATTTGCAGCAGCACTTAAAAAATGCACACCAAACCGACGTACCAAATTTTGTTCAAATACCGTTATCAGGAGCAGAAATAATGTATTTTTAATTTGTGGTTTGTATGAGAGGTACCACGCCTCTTTGTCCACTCCCGCCCATATTTGCAGCAGCACTTAAGAAATTTACACCAAACCGACATACCAAATTTTGTTCAAATACCGTTATCAGGAGCAGAAATAATAGATTTTTAATTTGTGGTTTGTATGAGAGGTACCACGCCCCTTTGTCCAATCCCACCCATATTTGCAGCAGCACTTAAAAAATGCACACCAAACCGACGTACCAAATTTTGTTCAAATACCGTTATCAGGAGCAGAAATAATAGATTTTTAATTTGTGGTTTGTATGAGAGGTACCACGCCCCTTTGTCCAATCCCGTTCATATTTGCAGCAGCACTTAAAAAATGCACACCAAACCGACGTACCAAATTTTGTTCAAATACCGTTATCAGGAGCAGAAATAAAAGATTTTTAATTTGTGGTTTGTATGAGAGGTACCACGCCCCTTTGTCAAATCCCACCCATATTTGCAGCAGCACTTAAAAAATGCACACCAAACCGACGTACCAAATTTTGTTCAAATACCGTTATCAGGAGCAGAAATAATAGATTTTTAATTTGTGGGTAGAATGAGAGGTACCACACCCCTTTGTCAAATCCCGTTCATATTTGCAGCAGCACTTAAAAAATGCACACCAAACCTACATACCAAATTTTGTTCAAATACCGTTATCAGGAGCAGAAATAATAGATTTTTAATTTGTGGTTTGTATGAGAGGTACCACGCCTCTTTGTCCAATCCCACCGATATTTGCAGCAGCACTTAAAAAATGCACACCAAACCGACGTACCAAATTTTGTTCAAATACCGTTATCAGGAGCAGAAATAATAGATTTTTAATTTGTGGTTTGTATGAGAGGTACCACGCCTCTTTGTCCACTCCCGCCCATATTTGCAGCAGCACTTAAGAAATTTACACCAAACCGACATACCAAATTTTGTTCAAATACCGTTATCAGGAGCAGAAATAATAGATTTTTAATTTGTGGTTTGTATGAGAGGTACCACGCCCCTTTGTCCAATCCCACCCATATTTGCAGCAGCACTTAAAAAATGCACACCAAACCGACGTACCAAATTTTGTTCAAATACCGTTATCAGGAGCAGAAATAATAGATTTTTAATTTGTGGTTTGTATGAGAGGTACCACGCCCCTTTGTCCAATCCCGTTCATATTTGCAGCAGCACTTAAAAAATGCACACCAAACCGACGTACCAAATTTTGTTCAAATACCGTTATCAGGAGCAGAAATAATAGATTTTTAATTTGTGGTTTGTATGAGAGGTACCACGCCCCTTTGTCAAATCCCTCCCATATTTGCAGCAGCACTAAAAAAATGCATATTAAACCGACTTACCAAATTTTGTTCAAATACCGTTATCAGGAGCAGAAATAATAGATTTTTAATTTGTGGTTTGTATGAGAGGTACCACGCCCCTTTGTCCAATCCCACCCATATTTGCAGCAGCACTTAAAAAATGCACACCAAGCCGACCTACCAAATTTTGTTCAAATACCGTTATCAGGAGCAGAAATAATAGATTTTTAATTTGTGGTTTGTATGAGAGGTACCACGCCCCTTTGTCTAATCCCGCCCATATTTGCAGCAGCACTTAAGAAATTTACACCAAACCGACATACCAAATTTTGTTTAAATACCGTTATCAGGAGCAGAAATAATAGATTTTTAATTTGTGGTTTGTATGAGAGGTACCACGCCCCTTTGTCAAATCCCTCCCATATTTGCAGCAGCACTAAAAAAATGCATACCAAACCGACATACCAAATTTTGTTCAAATACCGTTATCAGGAGCAGAAATAATAGATTTTTAATTTGTGGTTTGTATGAGAGGTACCACGCCCCTTTGTCCAATCCCACCCATATTTGCAGCAGCACTTAAAAAATGCACACCAAACCGACGTACCAAATTTTGTTCAAATACCGTTATCAGGAGCAGAAATAATAGATTTTTAATTTGTGGTTTGTATGAGAGGTACCACGCCCCTTTGTCCAATCCCGTTCATATTTGCAGCAGCACTTAAAAAATGCACACCAAACCGACGTACCAAATTTTGTTCAAATACCGTTATCAGGAGCAGAAATAATAGATTTTTAATTTGTGGTTTGTATGAGAGGTACCACGCCCCTTTGTCAAATCCCTCCCATATTTGCAGCAGCACTAAAAAAATGCATATTAAACCGACTTACCAAATTTTGTTCAAATACCGTTATCAGGAGCAGAAATAATAGATTTTTAATTTGTGGTTTGTATGAGAGGTACCACGCCCCTTTGTCCAATCCCACCCATATTTGCAGCAGCACTTAAAAAATGCACACCAAACCGACCTACCAAATTTTGTTCAAATACCGTTATCAGGAGCAGAAATAATAGATTTTTAATTTGTGGTTTGTATGAGAGGTACCACGCCCCTTTGTCTAATCCCGCCCATATTTGCAGCAGCACTTAAGAAATTTACACCAAACCGACATACCAAATTTTGTTTAAATACCGTTATCAGGAGCAGAAATAATAGATTTTTAATTTGTGGTTTGTATGAGAGGTACCATGCCACTTTATCCAATCCCGCCCATATTTGCAGCAGCACTTAAGAAATTTACACCAAACCGACATACCAAATTTTGTTCAAATACCGTTATCAGGAGCAGAAATAATAGATTTTTAATTTGTGGTTTGTATGAGAGGTACCACGCCCCTTTGTCCAACCCCACCCATATTTGGAGCAGCACTTAAAAAATGCACACCAAACCGACGTACCAAATTTTGTTCAAATACCGTTATAAGGAGCAGAAATAATAGATTTTTAATTTGTTGTTTGTATGAGAGGTACCACGCCCCTTTGTCCAATCCCGCCCATATTTGCAGCAGCACTTAAGAAATTTACACCAAACCGGCATACCAAATTTTGTTTAAATACCGTTATCAGGAGCAGAAATAATAGATTTTTAATTTGTGGTTTGTATGAGAGGTACCACGCCCCTTTGTCCAATCCCGCCCTATCCTATAGCCTATTCCTGGCTCTAAACTACCTCCCTGCCAATTTTCAGCTACATCGGTTCAGCCGTTCTTGAGTTCTAAGTGAAGTAACTAACACGACTTTCTTTTATATATATAGATTACTATTCAATAATTATTCTATTTTAATATTGCACAACAATTCTTACTCAGCTCATTTATTAGTATTTAATAATTATTATTCTTTAATATTTTAATGTTGCACAATTATTCTTACTCAGCTATTTATTAGTATTCTTCTGACCCAGTTTGTATTTAATAAAAATAGCTTAGTAAGCTTTTGGGCATTTCGCAATTTATCAACGCAAACAGTTGCACAACTGGTCAAGTCAATGCTCTGATCAAGTCAATGAACTGGTGACTGTTTGTGTTAACAAGTTGCGAAATGTTCAGGTAGGAGGGTTGATCAGGTCTGACTCATAACATTCCTCCCCCTTTGCGGAAGAAAACATCCAATTATAGATGTTTTCTCAATGTATGGTTTTCCTTGGGTCAGAAGATTTTTATTCTAAATCTTAAATGTAGTTGGTCTGTTCTGAGTTTAATGGCCAATAAATGAGTGGATGATAATGTTTCATTTATTTTCAAAACTCGTTTAAATGAAAAATTTTGTTTTTCATTGCAATATTAAATCAACATTAAATCAACAATATATAGCCAACGTTGTGTATTTATACACTACATAAGTTTTAGAATTTCCATATGTTTTCGACTGCTTGTTCTTCTTGTTTGAAAAAAAGCAAATAAAATATTTGTGGCTGCTGACAAGTTGCATGAAATTTTGGCATCTTTTTTCGCTTTTACCCTTTTAATCGTTCTGAAAGTTGCTCTTACTCTTTTAAAACTTTTCAGCAGTTCTTAATTATTCTTATTTATAGCTAAAAAAATTATATATTTTTTTTAGATTTTTCCTTATTTGCACTAGTCAGCTGTTTTTTTGGGAAATTTTTGGGAAATTTTTTATATTACGTAGTGCTACCATATTTTCATCGTAATTAAATAAGAACTTAAAGTTTGACTGAAAAAATGAAAGTGTGTTTAAACGAATTTAAAATTTTTATTAAAATTAACTGAAACTATATTTAAATATCCACTCATTTATTGGCCATAAATCTATTGGAGCTTGTTGCTGTTGTTGTAGTTGTTGATCTTGATGCTGGTACGTGTATTTGGATACTTCAAACGTGGGGGAATTCTGGTCCTGTAAATGGTTTCCCTCAATTCTATTCAACTCTCGGCCACGTTCCGTGAATTCATTGTTTATTTTGACCCTCATTTGATTATGTCGTTTGCACAACACCCATATGATTATTATTGCTGCTGTCGTAATAACGATTATTGTTGTAAACGTAATGTTATTCAAAACATTCTGCTGGAATTTCAGTTCCCGGATCGTGTTGATGTTGCTGATCTGCTTTATGTGTAGATTCTCCAAGGTAGGTATAATTTCCGTGGCCACATT
The DNA here is from genome assembly GCA_947311025.1 of Lypha dubia. Classification (NCBI taxonomy): domain Eukaryota; kingdom Metazoa; phylum Arthropoda; class Insecta; order Diptera; family Tachinidae; genus Lypha; species Lypha dubia. The sequence continues at coordinate 61,867,754 of OX371261.1, read as the reverse complement.
GTTGTTACCTCTTACTAACAGAAACTTCTGGGTTACATCTATGACATGGCTAACGAAGGTTTGGTCACCTATTGTTAAGCTGTAATTGTAAAACGAAAACAGGTAGGTTCCAGTGAGGTTTAAACGTCGGTCGTCGCAGTTTGTTGACATTGGTGTTTTATCTGCATTGCTGACTACGATCGTACCTTCTTCTATTAGCTCCACGGTTTCTGCTTCGTGTAGGATCAGGTTGCACTTTCCTCTGAAAACGCATATTTTCGTTTGACTTAAGCTTTTGAAATCTCTTTCACCTTTATAGCCGAAAACGTCCTTGTCGTTCCTAACTACGTATTCTCTTTCGGCATCTATTTGGTGGTGGCTGTCGTTTGGAATGGGTATTATCAGGGATTTTTTTAAACTCATGGTTTCGATGGGCAATCTGATTATGAACATCAGGCTGCTATGCCTATGTAATGCTACTCCCATCTGCATGTCTTGTATAGTTTCCAAATTTATTTTGTACTCCTGGATTTCTTCAATGGTCAATAGTGCTGGATTGAAAATTTTCATTTTCGCTAATGCGATGGACTCTTTTACGGTCTTCACTTGGCTTTTCATCTCAATGAGTTTGAAAAGCTGGAAAATCGCAACGTCGCGGTAGTGCTGGAGCTCTGATTCCTGCTTGATCTGAGTCAAGCTGTTCAGAGTCTTCCTGTTCTCATTTAGTGCTTCCACCATCTGGTTAATTGACGTATTGAATCTATTGTTTATGTGGACCTGTTGATTTGACTGTTCGATGATTTGGTGCCCATTAGCGTCAATCACCTCGAAATGTTGGTTTATTAGTTGCCGGTCCTCCTCATCTAGTGTGCCGTAGAGCCACTTCATCACCTTTCCTCCAATGTTCAGCAAACCACGTTTTACGCGGCCTGGCAGTAGTGTATAATTGCCGTTCTCAATTTCACTGAGTTATTTTATGATGAGTTCCCTATAGGGAATCGGTAGTATCTTTGGTAGGTTAAGGCGGACCTCGCTGACAGAGTCTGCTATTTGTTGGATATCGATGTGGTGTAGAATGTAGTCAAATTTTGAGGCTATTTCTACCGACCCCATGTGTATTTCAGCGTAACCATCAACTGACTCCAGTTTCTGAATGTGCATCTCTCCGCCCTTTCCTGCCCTCTTGGGTACTAACAGAATTGGGGAATTCCAAGGTGAAATGCTGGGTATGGCAGCATCAGGCAGCCTATATTGCTTAGTATTAATTGGAGATTGCCTGGGGTCGGTTAGTATCTTATGGCTTATATTCGTGTACGTTAGGTTATTCCCGGATAGATGAAACACGTCGTCGTATGGTTTCAAGATGTTCTCGATGGAGCCCCGCTCTTCCGGATTCAAATCTGGGCTAAGCTGTAATGTTTTCAATAGTAATTCTGTTCTCGCCGTATTGTCCGTGGTACCTGTGGTATTTATGTTTGCCGTTGATTCTATTCTGAAGTTCTCGGGGTTCTCAAAATTCAGTTTTATTTTGTGGTCTGTGTTTACCGTAAAATCGTTGGTATTCAGGATAGGAATCAATGCTGTTCCCTCTTTGATGGATGTTAGGGTTTCCCCCACAAAGACCCCTGGCATGAATTCTGCTTTTTTTACTATTATTTTTCCCTTGGCTGTTGTTATTGCTGATACAACTCCCTGGCAGCGACCCTTGATAGCAGTTTTTTCTGCTATATATAACTGTGGTGGTTCCGGAATAAGTGGTAAGGAAGCTATCTCCTGCTGGCTCTCAAAAAATTTCACGTTTTCTGTAATTGTGTCCATTATTGATTTATTCCACATCATATCTCTGCCCAGTAGCCCATCTGCCGGCAAATTGCTACCCTTTGATACTACGTACATTTTTAAAGAAAGTGTGTCTATGATTTTATGATTTACCGTTATGGTTCCCTCTGTACTTATGTTCCCTACAAATGCTCCTTACAACGTCTTCCGCTCATTTTTGTTGATTTTTATGTGTGGTGCTAAAGCCTCATTCTTTACAAGTGTAGTATCTGCTCCCGAGTCCACCAACAATAGTAGTGTTTCTTTTCTTGCTTCTCTACAAGGAAAAGTTATGTATGCATCAGCTGTCCTGCGTTCTCCGTTACTAGTATTACAGCTCTTCCGTCTATGTTCTATTTTGGATTCTGTGTAGTGTGCATGATATCGTAGGAAGTTCCTTTTTCCCTTTACCTTGTCTTTTATATCATATTTTATGATTTTTATGTTACTCCATGCCACATTTACGTGGTGTAACATTATTGCCATATAATTCAGGAATTTATTTAAAATTTCCCTACTAGCGCGGCAGATCGATTTTCCCTTTAACTTGTCATTTATATTATATTTTAATATTTTCATATTATTCCATGTCACCATTAGGTAATGTAACATCGTTGCCATACAATTCAGGACTTTCTCTAAAACGTCTCTACTTTCATGACATGTCGATCCTGTGGGTCTCGTGTCAGACAACAAGGTGATGCGAGTATTTTTCCTCCGACGTGGCTTTCTTGGTGAACTGCAGCGTTTCTTCTCTTTCGTTGCTTTGTTGGTTTGTGTTGTTTCCGTATACGGGTTCTTGTTCTCTGGTTCTTCTGATATATCTATTCTATTGATATCCAAATTTGTAATGTTGAATGCCTGATCTTGAGCGGCTACCCAGTGTGGCTTTCTATTTTGTTTCTGATTAGTACTGGTTTGATTTGAGTTATCTCTGTATTTATTGGCGTTCCAGTCAGTTAATTTTGACTGGGCCGTTCCCCGTTTCCCGAATCATTCGTATAGTTTCTATGCGTGTAATTGTTTCTATGCGTGTAGTTGTTTCTATTGCCGTTATTATTGCTTCTATTATTATTGTTGTCATTTCTGCTGCCGTTGTTACTATTTCCAGGGCAATTGGACGAAATATGTCCCTGTTGATTGCAGCTATAGCACCGTCGTTCTCTATCGTTGTTGCCTTGAATACGAGCTCTGTTTTGATTTAACGGAAAATTCTGCGGGTTGGATCTAGAGTTGTAATCAGCATACTCCTGCTATCTGCCTTGATTATAGTGGGTGCTGTTTCTTTTGTTAAAGCATTCGCTCAACGAATGACCTTGTCTATTGCAAAAACTGCAGTATTTTGTGGGGTTCCTCTGTATATTATTGTTCGGTATGGAGTGGCTAAATGTTATGTTATTCAGGGATAGTTGTCGCACTTCTCTTATCAGTTGTTTAACCGTTTCGTGTAAAGGTTCTTCGCCTTGAACTGTTGTGACGTTTGGAAAATACATGCTAGTATCCAATAGATTTTGAGCATTCTTGGTTATTTTTAGCAGGGTAGATAACTCGTTGTTTTCGTGACCAATGAAGTTTGATACCAGCTTGGGATCCCGTAAGCCTCTTATGTAACTTCTTACAGCTGATTGGTTACAATGGTCTATCATGAATTTTCGATGGGAAACGTCTTGCCACTGTGATGCAATTAGATCTGTTGCATTACTAAGGAGTGATTCTAGTCTCTCTCCAAATTCATACGCGCTTTCTGTTGAACTTTGCTTACTATTAAAAATTAATTCCTGTACCTCTGTTAATGATCTGGTCTTCGTAAATTTTTCTCGGATAGCCATGCAAAGCGCTTCTACAGTTGCGATTTCCTTATTGTGTAAATATTTGTATGCATTTCCAAACAGCCTCGTTTTTATACAGCTAATTATGTCGACCACATCACCTGTTTCCCCTAGTTTATCCTTTGCCAACATGCACCCTTCAATAAATTTATTCGCTTCGGTACTGAGGTCTGGTCCATCTGTTCCATAGAAAATCGGTACCACATAAGAAATAGTTTTCAAAATTTCAGTGAAACTTGTCATGTTGTTGCTGATTGTAACGTTGTTAGTGGAAATCTCTTTTCTCGTTCTGCCTTCCTTCAATTCGTGAATCTGTGCCTTCAGATTTTCGATTTGTCGGGTTTTATCTCTGAATTCTTTTTTGTTCCCAATGGCCTGCTGCAGCTGATCCGTAGTCAAATTAGGGTTAATACGCTGCACAAGATCTTTAAATACTTGCGTCTCTTCTTCGCTTTCCAGAATTAGCTGTTCCGCTTCCTCAACGGTTTTCTTTAAGCTGTCGTTTTGCTGCTTCAAGATCCTGTTCACTTGGGAATATTCTCTTATATCCGCTGATATAGTTGGATTTTTTTGATGTTCCTGCAGCCCCTGTAACAAAAACCCCTTCTTTTATGTATTTTGGCATCTGATATGTTGGGAAAAACTGTTTTCAGGTATTCAAATGCTGCACTGCTTCCTCTTTTTAGCAAAGCTTTGGCGAAATTTTTGAATAAGCCAAGTTTAATATGTAACGGTGGCAAAATAATGTTTTCCTTTTTTACAAGAGCTTTGTATTTGACATTATCTTGGCCAACCGTAAAATTTACTCTATCCGCCCAATCTTTTCGGGAATAGTGTTCGTGTCGCACTCGGCTGTCCCATTTGCACAAAAAACGGCAATATTTTGTGTAGCCTTGTTGCAAACCAGTCACCATGGCAACAACTCTTAGATCGGCACAGATTTTCAAGATTTTCGTACTCTATCAGACCCAGTAATTTAGACATGGACTCATACGACTCTTTAACGTTAACTGCGTGCACAACTGGAATTGAGTGCTTTTCATTACTTTTCATTAATATTTGTAGCGTTCGTTTTCCAAATTATGCGTATTTACTTCCTTTGGGTTTTTGATTTGACAAAAAGCGAAAAGTGGGTTGTTTCACTAAATCTTCTGTAGCTTAGCCACTTTTGCACCAATCTGGGTCTTGTTTGGCGCAAAATGTTGGTATTGAAATATACTAATGTCCGATTTAATAAAACAATAAAAATATTAATTGTTTGGTTTTATACAATAAGTTGAAAAGAACAAACTTGCAAAAAAACATTAAAATTTTTGTGAAATTTGAAATTTGGTCGACTGTAACTTAGTAGTTTCTTTACAAATTTTTACACACGACCCGTACTTGTTTTAGTAATTTTATTACCTTTCCTTAAAAAAAATTATTCATAAATGGACGAATATTTTTGAAGATATTTGCATTTAAGTGACATCATGTTTTTCGAAAACAGAAATAACGGTTATCGAAAACTGTTCTACTTTTGACCATTCTGACTTCATATTCCGACTCAGCGGACAATTTTACATAAAGATTAGCTATCAGAAACATTTGGTCAAAAAACTGTCTCGTAGTGTTATTATTCCAAATTCATAAATAATTTTTCTGAAAAGATGCACCCATTGTATGACTTGCTAAAGAAATATTCTAATTTTGTTTGGTCTCAAAGGTGTCAAAATGCGTATGAAACCTTAAAACGAGATATAACATCAGACCAAACATTGATGTATTTTGATCCCAGCTTGCCCATAGTACTTACTACTGATGCAAGTTTTTTTGATATGTATGTATATTATTTATTGAATCTTCAATAATAGATTGAAACATCAATAAGTTTTTCAAATCTTAAGTCTAAAAATATTAAATATAAGTTTAGCCAATGCTAAACAAAATTTTTAGTTACAACGGTTGATTTTTGTTGTTTTACATCTCTCGTGTACGGCTGATAGAAAGAGTGTCCCTCCTCCTAAGCCGGATGTGGCCTCTATACTCTAGAATATTGCGCGCAAGTGTATTTTTTCACGTGTTTCGAAAATACTGTCTTTACCAACGGAACGTCTAGATCTTTATGAATTCTATGGTTTCTGACATACCAGGGGGCTGCAGTTATTGTACGTAGAATTTTATTTTGTCGCCTTTGAATTTTTTCTACATTCGATGCTGAGGCAGTGCCCCATAGCTGGATTCCATAGGACCATTTTGGGTTCAGGATCGCGTTGTATAGTAGAAGTTTACAGTCTAGGCTCAGTATTGAATTTCTTCCCATAAGCCAATTAATTTGGGCTGTTTTTAATTTCATTTGCATCAACTTTGCGTCTATATGCGATTTCCATGTTAAACGGCGATCAAGGTGAACGCCTAGATATTTGACTACAGTATGTTGCGGAATAGTCTCGGTGTTGATTTGTATAGGCGGGCATGTTTCCCTTCGCAACGTAAAAGTGACGTGTTCACATTTCTGCTCGTTAACTTTTATACGCCATTGTTTAAGCCATTTTTCCAATTTGGATATATACCCTTGTAAGTTGATGGAAGCTTCTACTGGATTTTCATGGACGCTTAAAAAAGCTGTATCATCAGCATATGTTGATGTATGAATGTTATTGCTTAACGGTAAGTCAGAGGCATAAATTAAATAAAGTAAGGAACCGAAGATGCTGCCTTGGGGAACTCCGGCTTCGATCGACTTCGGAGGGCTTAAAAAATTTCCTTCCCTAACTACAAATTTTCGTTCCTCTAGATAGATTTTTAAAAGCTTGACGATGTTTGCGGGGAGATTGCGTGTTAATTTGTAGATAAGACCTTCGTGCCATACTTTATCGAAAGCTTGAGAAACATATATAAAGAGCGCAGAGCAATATTTCTTTTTTTCAAAGGTGTCTCTAACTACGTTCACAAGTCTGTGAGTTTGTTCAATAGTACTATGTTGTCTGCGAAAACCGAATTGATGATCTGGAATCCATCCACTTCTAGTCACTATAGGCATCAGCTTGCTAATATACAGCTTTTCAAATAGTTTTGAAATGTTGGGCAATAAGCTAAAAGGCCGATAGGATTCAACCTTCGTATGATCCTTGCCGGGCTTTGGTATCATAATAATCATCGAAACCTTCCATTCTGCAGGATAGTATTACAGCCGTAGAATACTATTAAAAATGAAGAGTATAACTCTTTTTGCAATAAAAGGCAGTTGTTGAAGCATTTTGTTGCTTATTTTGTCGACACCTGGGGCTTTTCTGGTGTTAAGACTAGTAATAGTATTTTCAATCTCCGTCATGTTAAATCTCATCGGTATTTCTGGTAAAGAGACGACTGGTGGCAGTTCAACAATATCAGCAGAAATATTCGGGGTAAAAACTTTTTCTAGGTGCTTAACAAATAGATCACCTTTTTCAGCATCAGTTCTTGCCCAGTCACCATTAGAGGCTCGTAATGGTGGTTTGCAAATCACTGGCCTTTTAAGTCCTCTGGCTGCACGCAACAGCGAAAAATCTGTTGATGGTGTTGCATCGAGTTCTTGCAGAAATTTAGGCAGCGAAGCTGTTTTTTGAGATTGTAAAAATTTTCTTAGCTGTTTGGTGCACTCCTTAAGCCTTATTTTTAGCTGAGGCGATCTGTATCGTTGCCATTCTCGTCGAGCTCTCCGTTTTTCGGTCAATAGCCTTTCTATATCTACACAAAAAATATTGTTAAATCTCGCTTGTTGATTTGGTTGAATTGAAGAAGCATTAAGAGCAGCTTGTTTAGCATGTGCTTCAAATAACCTAATAGAATGTCAGCAGGTGTTCTCAATGGCATATTTTCCGTGCAATGAGCACTCAAATATTTTTTGTATTTCAGCCAGTTAATACGTGCAGGTGTCATCGGTAAATCACATGTTAGTGTTGTAGTTGTGTGTGAGTAAATAGTGATAATAGTAGGCGAGTGATCTGAAGACAAATCCAGAGATGCTTCTACTTCAATCATTTCGCTGGGCACGCCTTTCATAATCCCAAAGTCGATAACATCAGGAATTTTTTGACGATCCGTTGGCCAATATGTTGGCTGACCACTTGAAACTACATTCAAACCCATTTTTGAAATTGTGTCAAACAAAACACGACCCTTAGGACTGATTAAACGTGAGCCCCAAAAAGTGTGTTTAGCATTGTAGTCGCCAGCTGCTAGAAAACGGGACCCCAGTGTTGTATAAAATGCGGTATATTGACTCTCTGAAATTGAAAACCTGGGAGGAGAGTAAACAGATGATATCACAAGCTTTTGATAAAAATTTTCAATGCAGATGTTCGTTGCTTGAAGATATTCTTCACGAAGGTCGTTTAGTAGGTAGTGTTTTATTCGAGTTTTTATTAGGATTCCAGAGCCACCACAAGCTCTACCTTGAGGATCCTTGTTGTCGTAGAAATTATATCCACTAATTCGAAAATAGCTTCGGGACGTCAAGTGAGTTTCTGAGATAAGCATAACATCGATTTGTTTATCCAGAAGAAAATATTTAATTTAATTTTTATGTTGGTAGATGCCGTTTGCATTCCAAAAACAGATTCTTAAGTTCATGGTTTGTTCAATACAGCCTGCAACAAGGTAGACTGCATTTTCAACATTTCCTGCATCATACAGGACATGTTGAGAGTGAATGTATTTACTGTTTGTATAAGGATCTCTATTGAGGCTTCAATACGACTAAAATTATGCCCTGATTCTTCATTTACTGGTACAGTTTTTTGCGCCGGAGTCTGGTTACTGTTTAAAATATTAGCGTATGAAAATTTACTATTAGGTTTTTGTTGAGTATGAGTCGTGTTAGACTTTAAAACATTTGAGTATTGATTATGGCTAGACGACGGTTGAGGTAACTGTGGGTAGTTTAAAGGAGTGTTGGGCTGAGGGGAGTAGCATTTGTTTCGACGAATTTTTAAAAAGAGAATAAAGAGGGCAGCCCCTATAGTTGGCAGTGTGGTTTCCGCCGCAATTACTACATTTTTTTGCTTTGGTATCACCTTTTATTTTGTCACAGTTAGCGGTACTGTGTAACTCGCCACATACAACGCAAACGGTAGGCAACTTAAAATAAGTTTTGGTATGGCCAAATTCTTGACAGTTCATGCATTGGATAGGTCCAGTTTTTTTGTGTGGCATCTCAACGGTAACTCTTCGATGCAACAAGTATTTTAAGCTATAGATTGGGTGCGATTCATTTTTTTTTAAATTTTTTTTTCCCTGTTTTTAATGTTTGAAACATTTTTCACTTTGAAGCCACTATATTCAAGGCCAGACTTTACCTCTTCCGGATCCACGCTTGAATCTATTCCTTTTATAACTACTGTTAGGCCTTTAGCACTCTTCAGTTGATATGTATAAAAGTTTTTGTTTTTAGTCTCAAAATCTGAGACAATTTTTCTGTAATTATTTTTTCGTGTTACCTGAATTTTAGTTTCGTTGATTTTGCCACGCTTAATTGGAGTTACATAGAACTCATTTTCTCCAATTAATGAGATAAGGCTTTTTACCAAAAAGTTGGAGTTCTGTTCTCTTAAATATATCGGCGGTGGTTTAGTAGACCTTGTTGTACGTGTGTCTTCATCGACTTGTTCATTCAAAATCGCAAAACGATTTTCAGAATGTTTAATATTATTTTTCCCATCTTTGGGCATTTTCGCCGTTGACGCTATTTCAGCTGATTTGGGACTTCTTCCCCTTTTTAGCACGGTTATGTATCTGTCCATACCAGTTTGGATTTAATTATCACTATTTTCACTCACTGCATTTACAATTTTGTGCACGTTGGTCACCTGGGTATTTATTGTTTGTTTGTTTGATTGTACAGCTAAGCTGACAAGTTTGCTAATAGGTGCAATTGTTGTTGCTTCTTGATCGCTATTTAACATGTTCAGAGATAATGATCGCGCACGAGTATTTGTGTTTTCTGTTAAATTCAGGTTTGTGTTTACTTCATTTTTTTTGTCGTCGTTAGCAACCAATGTTATATATTGTACATTCCTACTGCTTGTAGGTTTATTGTTGTTGTTAGAAGGTGAACTCATTTAGAGTTCCCTTTTTTGTGTTCACTTATGAGTTGGTGTATGCAAATATTTATGTATTTACACACAAGCAAAAAATAAAATAAAACCAGTAAGATAACTATTTGTTTTTGTATATTTTTTTGTGAATTTTCTTTCAATAAATTTTTAATATTCAGTTGCGACGATTATAAAAACGCGTCTGTACACTGCAAAAGTTGACACTGAAAGTAATAATGCAGTAGCAGGAATTTTATCACACAGACTTTCAGGCGGCTCCGTTCGACAGTATCGTACGTTTCAAGGGCACTTTCGAGAAGTGAACGCAATTATAGTACCTTAGAGAAAGAATCTTTAGCTATTATATACAGCGTTACAAAACTTCGACAATATTTGCTTGGCAATAAATTCATATTGCAGACCATTAATCTCGATTTTTGGAGAAAATAAAGGTCTACCCATCATGGCATCAGCACGCATGCAAAGATGGGCATTTTTACTGTCAGGTTTCAACTATACGATTGAGCACATTCGTGGCGTCTCAAACAAAGCAGATCATCTTTCACGAATGCCTCAAGCCGAAATAATAGATGATCAACAGGAATGTAGTTGCATTCGGTACATTGAAAACGACAACATGCTTGCCTTAAGTTTTAAGGCCATAGCAAAAGAAACCAGAAAGGATCCGATTTTGTCGAGAGTTGCCGACGCTATTAATAACGGCAAAATTAACATTTTAAAAGGTGACGAGTTCGCACCATATAAAGAAAAATATTTAGAATTTTCTGTGGAACAAGACTGTATATTATGGGGATACCGTACAATTATTCCACGCAAATTTAGAAGCCATATACTCAGGCAATTACATCAGTCTCATTTTGGTGTTGTGAAAACAAAGTCAATTGCACGATCGTATATTTTGTGGCCAAACATCACTAATGAAATTGAAGAACTAGTGAAGAATTGTAAACCATGTCAGGAATTAGTGCCTAATCCGACCAAGAGTCACTTAATTCCATGGGTGCCTACCAACTCGGTATGGTCTAGAATTCATGTGGATTTTGCCGGACCTATTAAGGGTCAGTATCTTTTCATTATTGTAGATTCTTTCTCGAAATGGATTGAAATTTTTCGAGCCAAATACATTACTTCTCACTTTACAGTTTTCAAACCACGTGAACTTTTTTGTAGATACGGTTTAACAGACACACTTGTGAGTGACAATGGACGTCAATTTACGTCAGATAAATTTAAAAGCTTACTTAAAAAGAATCAAATAAAACATATACTAACATCTCCAGGGCATCCTTCCACTAATGGGCAGGCTGAAAATTCAGTCAAAACTGTGAAGAAATCCATAATTGCTAATCTGAAAAATAAAATAGATGTCGACTTTGACATAATTATCAACCGTTTTCTGATTGATTACCGAAACACAACTTACTGCACAACAGGTGAAGCTCCGGCAAAACTTTTTCTCGGTAGAAATTTAAAAACTAGATTTAGTCATCTAAAACCACCTAGTACAACAGAGAAAATCATAGAATCTCAAAACAGAAGTATACAATATCATAAGGGAAATCGTAATGTCGAATTTGATGTAGGCCAAAGAGTTCTTATTCGTTCCTACAAAAACCCGAGCAATAGTTAAAAGTAGGCTAGGACCTCAATCGTATATCTGTATTTTCTCTGATAACAAAAGGGAAATTAAACGGCATCTTAATCAAATGCGTGATTTGAGCACCAGCGAAGAAAACCATTCATATTTTCCAAATCACATCAGTGTTGACAAAAACATAAATGTTAATACTGATGATGTGTCCAATAATGATAGTGATAGCAATAGTAGAGACAATGGTGTACCTGAGGATACAAGTGAAACAAACGTAATCAATGGTGGGGCTGTTTGTGGAGATCCGCCACGGCGAGAGTTAAGGCCACGTATAGGTGGAAAAGCAATAACAAAAAATCAAATTTCTAAATTTCAGTAAATATGATACACAATTGACTTGTATATTTTATATACATGCATTTACAATAGCAACTTTATTTCAATATAGATACATATACATCTTTATACATACTACTTATCATTTTTACTTAATATTGTATATATAAAACAAAAACAATGTAAGAAGGGGCGTGTTGGATATTGCCTTCAATAGTTCATACTATAAGCCGATGGCAACCCTCCTCTTCATAGTTGATTTTGTACATGAATAAAATACTCTTTTTGACTTTGTAATGTGAATTCAAGTTACATACACGTGTTTTTCATTTATCTTTGCCATCGTGCTATCAGAATACATAACAATGGAATGGAATGAAGACCATTCTTCAATATATCCATTATAAAATGGAATTTTGGTACCTTCTAATTTAACAGCCTTTTTTTCGGTGGACAATATTTTCAATTTTTCAAGTGCTTTCAATTTAGCGGATCTGTGGATAGTTTGAATATTTCTATAAGGCTCGATTATTTCTTCCACTGGTAAGAATGTTCAATGAGGAATCTCATGTACATCTTATTAATATGGTCTTATTGTTCTTTCCAGGATGATAAATTTCCTCTAGCTGAAATTTTTTATTGGTACAATCAACGTCTTTTAATTGCAATTCTAGTTCTTCTATACATCTTAGAAATTCCAACATTAAGGAATTTATTTGTTTACTAATTGGATTTGGTATTCCTTGTTAACTCTGTATCAAAGGTTTTGTTGGAAGCGTTTCTATTGTTGTTTCCGGCTCGCCTATATTCGGAGAGCTTTCTGCTTCTTTACTTAATAGCCAATTAATTTTTTTTCTTATAATTTCTACCATGACTTTCATGTTTTCGTAGGTTTTATATTTGAAATAGTCGTCATCTTGAATACCGTGTTCGTTGGTAATTTTTTTGTGGTTGTTTTCAAATTCTTGCCAGAACGACCCTAACCTTTCGAAGTTAGGCTGTAATAGGCAAATCCTAGCGCTTTCAATACCCGTTTGTAGATTTTCAATTGTAGTTTTTAATTCACTTTGCTTTTTATAAAGCTTTAATTTATTGGTTGTTATGATTATGTATTTTAAAAAATTCTCACTGTCGCTGTTTAAGCCTCGACAACGCTTTTATGTAATATTGTCGGTGTCAGCCCCGACTACGCTTTTTTAAACAAAATTTTTATTGTTTTACTATTATTGTCGGTGGCAGCCCCGACTACGCTTTTTAAACAAATTTTATAATTTTTTTGCTATTGTCGGTGTCAGCCCCGATTACGATTTTTTAAACAAATTTTATTATTTTTTTACTGGAAGAACCAAATATAAAATAATTCAATTCTACAAGTTGAATGTATTAAATAACACTGATTTATTTTAACAATTTTATCTCCTTATATACTAAACTAATTTTAAACAAAGAACGAAATGCTAATGGTTATAATAAATATTTTCAGAAAAAGCAATAAAATAATAATTTTTACAATAAATATTTTTCTCAAAGCAATAAACTTAGAATGTAGATAATTACAATATATATATCGACGCCTCCATTCTATAACATTCTAAGTCGAAAATGTGAGTTTTGAGTTACGAGCTCTCAAAGTTTGCACGCGATATCTCAATAACTATATAAGATACGCCATTTGTTCTTTCACTGTTTTTAGTAGAATTTGAGTAGAATTTTGATAGTATTTTCTGAATTTACAAATTTTAATTGGATCATAGCTAAAAATGATATAAAATGTTTTAGCACGGTGAAAACATTGGCTATTGGTCGTCTAAGTGTACTGAGCATGTTTTTGATAGGTCTATTGTTTTTAAGTTAATCACCTAAGTATACATATAATATTTTAGTTTGGACCAAAATTTTAGAAAATTATATTTTCCTACATAGACGAATTTTTAGTTAAAATGTTATAAAAAAAAAACTATTATTTTCTTTTTAAATTAATTTTATTCATAAAACAAAAAGGAAAATTAAATATGTATAATAATTCAGTTCAAACAAAAAGTAGTTTTAACATAAATTCAAGGTTACTTAAAAATAATTATAAGAATATAAAGAATATAAATATATATAAAGATAACAGAAACAGTATTAATTCAGTATAACATTAAATAAGTAGAAACTATATTGTATTATTTAGTCGTCATTATCTGACACGACTACATATTCTTTTCCATTAAAACCATTAAGTTGTCTGTAGAAATTTTGGTAAAATTTTGGAATTAGATTTTGATCACACAGATATAAAAGATCTTTTCGTTTTTCTTCCGTTATAGGAAATCCGGATATGTATGCTTTAGGTATTTCTTCAATTTTATTTTCTTTTCTTCTCTTCCTAAATTCATCATATATCTTTATTTCTTTGAAATTCTCATCAAATTCATATTTATAAAATAATTTATAATTTTGTTCTTTATAAACTCTTATTTCTCGGATTTTTGATAGACATAATTTTTCATTTTGTATATTTTTTGTCCAATTTGTTATAGAAGCAAATTGCTTGAAATCCAAAAAATCATCATGGTCCATTTCAATTACATTGTATAATGGCGGTGTTTTCTTAGCATTTCTTATCACGGTGTACCATTCTATAGGCGTGTATATTCTTTTATTTTTCTTGCACTTCTCTATAAGTGCATGAACACCATCGCCTTCATTTTGAGTATGACCCTTTTCTAAAAATTTGTGACTAATATCGATTTGTAGTTTTCGTGCAATCCATACATAGATAGAGAATACAATTTTATTTTTGTTTTCACCTCCACAATTGTCAGACCATAAATTAAACTTAGTTATGCCGAATTCTTTATGTTTCGTTGATATAAATTGAAATAAACATGTGGCTACTTCTATCGCACCTTTCTTTGCAATTGTTTCATCCCATACAAAACAAGATGCTATATTGGAACCAAGCTCGAAAATTGTGTAGTTATAAGCATGTAATTTTCTTTTGTAGTAAAAAGTGCTCAAGGTGATGATAAAAATTTTTGAAAATCAAAGCAAACTGTAATAACATTATCGTTTTCAATACACTATTTTTTGTCGATATCTTTCAGTTCTCTAGTTTTTTGTTTTGGTGATTGAATTGAAATTCAATGAGCTTTTTTCCTTCTTCATCAGAGTTCTTGAACTTTTCGCATAAGTCGCATAAATCCTTTTTTGGAATATGGAATGAAATATTGAAAGAATCTTTTAAAACATCGCGATATTGTCTTAATGTCGCTTTTAAGCTGATATCAATTGACTTTTTGGAGAACCAAATTTCATATAAACGATACATTGCAGTAACCGACGATATTTCACCATCCAAGTACTTTTTTTGTACTCGTTGGCGACAGTAGTGTGATTCTACTAAAGGAAACTCGTTAACATGCTCTCTAACTATGTCTCTTATTCTACTTACAGTTTTATTTGCCATAGAATGCTTTGCTCTTTTGTCGGGTGATATAAATCCCGCATTAGAATGCTTTTTGCGTATCACGGTTTCGATTGTCTGTTGAGATATTGACAATGTATTTATAAACATGGGTTTGCAGACTTGTTCTCTTATTTCATTCCCATTTTCTTCATAACTTAGAAAATACTTTCTTGACTCATTTTTTCGCGAATTTTCTATATTTGTGCAAACTTTTTTCTTGTGCAGTGTTATTAAATTTTCTATAAAAGCCCATTGAAGTTCCTTGCTGCCATTTTTATAAAAATTTTGAAAAATTTGTGTTCTTGTATCTTTAGACAGCTTTTGTGAACATCTCATTCTACAAGATTCTTTGCAACCTTCTTTTAACTCTTTCTTTGGTACAAACTGACCTTTTTTATTATAATGATCCTTTCCATGGTTTTTAAAATATTTTGCTATATGTTTGTTCCACTCGGATGGACGTCTATGTCTTTTGCAAAAGTTTTCGGGTGGTGTATCAAATTCCGGATTTAATTTTTTCTTTTTTAAATTTAGAGTTATTGGGCTAAACTCTGGATTTGATTCTGCTTCCGACGAATTACTTGACGGATTATATTCGCTGCAACTGCCGGGAAATGGCTCTAAAAGTTGAAGCGATACTTAAAATAAATTATATAAAAAAGTGTCTATAAACATACCTATTGCAGATGAACTATTCGATGTGTTATATTCGCAGTCACTCCCGGGATATGCTTCTAAAAAATCAATTACTTAATATAAAAAAATTTAAATATATTAATATAAATATATCACATACCTAGTGAATCAGAATTTCCACTATTTTCATTATCAAATTTAGACCATTTTTCGTTTGCTGGACTAATTTGCTCTTTATTTCCTGTCAAAAAAAATCCAATATAAATAATCACAACATTTAACTTAAGTCGTGAATTTCTTACCAACACTTTCCTCACGATTATATGACATTGAACTTATACTTTTTGATTCACCTTTTCCTAATAAAAAACTTATTAATTATTTTAGATAATATGGAAATCTAATACATAATACCTCTCACGTTATTTTGTGCTAAATTTATCATTTTTCTTGCACGCGAAATCATTTTATATCCGAAAATACAAAAATTAGGCGTCCGATTTGGTTTACTACTTTTTCCAAACTAAAACATCTTATGTACACTTACACGCACAAAATTCTTTTTTTATTTCGGGAAAAAACCTTTTAACTACACTTACAGACACTAAAAAAAGCAAATTGAACATACCAAATACACATAGAAATCACAACGTTAAGAAATGTCCCTTCCATAACATACTAAGTCAACTTAGTTTTCAAGTCAATTTAAAACTGTCCAAGCAAAAGTATTCTAAGTGTACTTACTACATTTTAGAATGTAAAATTTTTACGACTATGTGTGTAGTCTAAGTATTTTTATGCCTATAACTTTGGAACGGATCCGCCCATCTTAACCAAACTTTGACAGTATTTAAATTAGAGAACGTAGGATTCAAAAATTCAAGAACATTAAAAACGTTCTAAGTACACTTAGAACGTTATAGAATGGAGGCGTCGATATGAAAAGTAATATTATCAGGCTCAAGTTCAGTTTTGAAAATTCAAAATTACTAAGAGTTTTTTATGTTGGAAAATATTATTATTTATATCCAATCAGTTTTTAGCAGAACGTATCAGTACTGATTTCAAGGCCGCTACACCTCTCATCAGCGTTCAATTGTCCATCATTACAATTTTTGTAAAGTGGATACTAATTGAGTACAATATCAACTATTTAACCAGTTTTCAAGATAAATAGAATATGAGAATTAATTTTTAATTCAATTTTTATTCTACCTTGAAACAGTGCTGGTTAGTACGAAATTCCCTCATCACTGTTTGGGAAGTACTAATAATCAACACAAACTCGTAGTCCGTTATCATCAAAGTATTCTACTTTGTATTTTAACGTTTTTGTTGTTTTTACTCTATATTAGTGAAATTCACATAGTAGGTACTGTGACCCTTGTTATTAAGGTATTTATAGCTCGTGCCCAAGCGAAATTAATATTTTTATATTATTATTATTATTACGAATAAAAGCAATTATTATTTAAACTTATATTGATATATATATGAAAAGTAATATTATCAGGCTCAAGTTCAGTTTTATTGAATTAATGAAAATTCAAAATTACTAAGAGTTTCTTTATGTTGGAAAATATTATTATTTATATCCAATCAGTTTTTAGCAGAACGTATCAGTACTGAATTCAAGGCCGCTACACCTCTCATCAGCGTTCAATTGTCCATGTTTACAGCACTGTTTCAAGGTAGAATAAAAAATGTACTTTCCAAACAGTGATGAGGGATTTTCGTACTAACCAGCACTGTTTCAAGGAAGAATAAAAATTGAATTAAAAATTAATTCTCATATTCTATTTCTCTTGAAAACTGGTTAAATAGTTGATATTCTTCTCAACTAGTATCCACTTTACGAAAATTGTAAAGATGGACAATTGAACGCTGATGACAAGTGTAGCGGCCTTGAAATCAGTACTGATATATTCTGCTAAAAACTGATTGGATATAAATAATAATATTTTCCCACATAAAAAACTCTTAGTAATTTTGAATTTTCATAAATTCTATAAAACTGAACTTGAGCCTGATATTGTTACTTTTCATATATACATCAATATAAGTTCATATAATAATTACGTTTATTCGTAATAATAATAATATAAAAATGATAATTTCAATTTATAAAATGGTCATTTAGACTCGCAGAGAGAAATACAAGATGTGTCGGACAAACCCATTTTAACAATATATGTACATATTTTATGATAAGCGGAATATTTATGATGTCTGCCTTAAATAAATATAACACATTTGCCTCAAAATAAATGGTACTTCAAAACTTATAATATACCTAGGATTTTTAATTAAGTTTTTCCTAATTTGAAACTAAACAAATACGTTGTTAAATTTGTTTGAACATACGATAAAAACAATAGGTCTTAATATTTCGTAAAAGAATGAAGAAAAAAACAGAAAAACCTAAAAGCTCATATAGCTGAGTTTATTTAAAATTTACGCAGAAATAAATGCGTTAACTGCTTGCAAACTTAAACCATATTTATGCCATCGTTTTTGTTATTTTTCGCAATTAAAGGACCCAGACCATTCCAGTATACACCTGTTGTGTTGAAAAAATAAATTTAAGGGATTTTTTTTTATGAATTAGTACGAACTGCTTTATTATTATTAATATTAATGCAGGCTTAAGTTCGTAAATGTTAATAATCAGAGAAATATTATGCACAGACTCATGCACAGATTTAACTGTCAGTTTCAACTGTTCAGTTATAACTGACATACTTAACTGTGAACTGAGATGTACATTGTACACACGTGCAGTTCATTACTTCAGTTTTTAACATGGATTCGAACGAGAAGGACGGTTTGGCCGCTCTCGGTGTACTTTTTGTAATTTTACAAAAAAGAAAAAATGAACAGCGTAAACAGTGGTGCAAGAAGTGCCTGCTCCAGACTTCTTTGATGCCTCAAGTTTCTTTTTTCTTTGCGAAAAGCGGATCTTAATTATTTTTATTTTTGACAAAACAGATTTCTTTTCCGCGTTAGTTTCTACTTCTTGTAACTTCTTCACCAGCTTGTTGTAGGCAGCATATTTTTGGCGCGATTATGGTACTCGCTAGATTTAACTTGCCATAGGCAAGGTTCAGATCTATATATTGCAATAAAATTAACTATCACTTGGTTCTGTTTACGCGACATGATACGCATTCTCGCTCGACACAAATTTAACTGAGAACGGTACAGTTGAACCCCCACACACGTTCACTTCAGTTGAAACTGTCAGTTAAAAATTTTAAATTTCTCAGTTAAACTGAACAGTTGAGTTGAACTGTCAGTTATTACCCACATACGTACAGTTTTAACTGACTGTTTTAACTGAACAGTTGAAACTGACGCGCTCTAAATTAAATAATAAAATAAAAATAAATAAAAATTTGTAATCATGTAAGAGAATAGATATATTATTTAAATATTTTGATCAGGGGTCAGCATAAAAATAGCGCTTAAGTTGAAATTGTTATAATTCGTCTTTCTTAGTCGTAGAATATATAAAAATAAAAAGGAAAACTGAAGAAAAAATTGACAGAAACTTATAGTTTACTAGTTATGTTCGTCTGAAGAATATGCAGCACTACAACCACAACAGGCATTTTGCTTATGTAAAAAGCGAATTAAAATCTCGTCTGTGAAATTTCTCCATGCGTTAAAAATGGTTTAAAAATGGCGCAGAAAATTTTTTTCCAAATTTGACAATTTGAGGAACGGAATAACTGGCCCGAATTCGCCGCTGCATCCTCCTGGGTATGAATTCGCCTTAGCTTGGAGAACACAGGTGATTCATGAGAAGCTGTTTTGGAGGCCAATTGGACCAATTATACCTTGTATTAATATGATGCAGTGGCGAATCCGGGTATGTTTTTCCATCACCTTAACTGTCAGTTGCTCCAAATTTTCCGGCGCCAGTTGTATACAATTTTTTATGCATGCAGAATTTGGGCAGATTGGGCATTTGCTTGTAGTTTTTTTAATGTTATGTTGTCGTCGCCATGCATATACTTTGTTTATTATATCATGGACTTGGGTGTCATGTTATGATAAACAAAATAAACGCACCACCACAACACTACAAGACTAATAAAATCAATAGATATTTTGTTTGTGTAAAAAGCGAGTTCATCATCTTTTCTTTCAAATTTATCCATGCATAAAAAATTATATTAAAAAGGCTGCGGAAAATTTACAAGATTTGACAGTTCAGGTGATGGATAAATTCGCTTGTATTCGCTACAGGATCCAACTAGTATTTAATTCGTGTCAATCAAGGAAAATTAATAACAGTTCGTGACTTACATAGCGTTTACAAATGAAATTAACTGCAAGAAAGTCGCAATACGCTCACACTTTTTCACTAACACATGTGTTTTATAATGTTTTCTACTTTCCACTCAGCTTTCAACGAATTTTTCAGGACAGTAAATTACTGACACTTTCCGAAAGTAAAATTACAGAGCGGGAAACAGTGTTGCCCACTAAACACACTTGTACAAAGTTACAGCATTGTGTTAAACGGAGAATTCAACATTTTAGTTATTTTGTACATATATATGAATATAATTACAGTATTTTTCTTTATATATTCAAAAACTCTTTTTATGTAGTACACAAAACAATCGAAATGGAGGAAAAATTAAGTTTACAAACTACAATAAAATTAATAAATTTATATCGATCATACCCAATATTATGAGATATGAATAATAAATCATATAGGAACGACTTAAAAAATAATGCATATGAAAATATTGCAAATGAAGTGTGTATGGTGGCTGAAACGGTAAAGAAGAAAATTCGCTCATTGCGAATCACCTACACTAGTGAAAAAAGAAAAATGACAAAGAAGTCCGGATCGGGAGCAGAAGAAAATTACGTCTCCACATTGAAATGGTTGGACGAAATGTCCTTTTTGGATACTTCAATTGTTATAAGGAGAACTATGGATAACTCAATTGAGGTAAGTAAAAGGTGTCTGTTGCTACAGGTGTACACCAGTTGCATTATAATCAAAAAGAAAACAACGTAGTCACTTTTTAATGCCCAAACATAATGACGACCTGCTGTACTCACCAGTGTGACTTCGCAAATTATAAAAATTTCTTAAGTTTTTATCAACAAAATGTTTTTTTTTTATTGTTTATTATGGCTTCTTTTGTACATTAATTTTGCTCCATTGGAAATCAATATTTCCATCTTGAAACTTCGTCCCTTATCCTACAGGCGTATTTATAAGGTTTATGATGCTGGTGACCAATTGATGAAAATATTAGCGAGGTGTTTTCAAATACAGTGTGTTGTGTTATTGGCTTGGCTCTTTTGGTGGTTAAGAAATTATTTTGCCAACCTGCAAAAACCGCACTCTACCACCATCCTTGCTCGACACAGTAGGTAATTAAATATTTCTTGTGTAGTATTTAATTTTAAAGACCTACGGTACGGCTTTAATATTTGTTTATCCAACGAAAATGCATCATCTTCAATGAAATAGTATGGCATTGTATTGCCCGGACCAGTAACAAACTCCGCACCGTTTTGCAAAGCATTGAATAGGTAGGAGTCCTGATATATGCTATTGTCAGATGCTTTGCGATTTGAACCAATGTCTACAAACGTGAAACGGCAATGCGCATCTACAGCCGCAAAGAGGACGATATTGAAAAATCCCTTAAAAATATAAAATTGATATCCACTGTTTGCCGGTGCCTTAATTCGGATGTGTTTGACGTCTAAAACTCCTAACACATGGGGAAACTGCCATAATTCTTCAAAATTTTTAGCTATGATTTTCCACTCCTCTTGAATATCTGGCACCTGTAAAATAAATTATTCACATACATTCATAATTATTTATTTATTATAGGGCTGCATGAACGTGGTCATCAATGAACATATGAATACTACAACTGTATTTCGAATAAAAATCAGAACACCAAACTGTTGTTTTGTCATAGTATGAGTGAGAACATTTTGTTTCACTTCGTTAACACAAAGAGTTTGTTCATTGAAACGATTTTTATTCGAAGTTCTCGCTCTCATCTCACAGTTTCTTATTAATACTCAATAGCAATGTTGCCAATTTGGTGAAATCATATAATCTTTTGCATGCGCTGCCCATGTTTAATTACTTGCATATGTAATTTCAAGTTTTAGCTTTTACACACATGTACATATGTATGTATACGAGCACTTATAGTAAATCAAATTCAATATGTATTTTAGTTTGTTATTTGAATTTCTAAATAACATAAACCTTCAATAAACTTTAATAAATGAAATAAATCATTAATGATTAAACTGTAAATTTTTTAAAATTTTTGCCTAATTTTTTTTGTGATTTTTAGCGTATGTGTGTATGTTTAACGTATTTCTTAAATGATTTTCCCTTTTCCTACAACTGGCAACACTGATCTTTGAGAGCATATTGTTTTTGCATGAACATTATTGATATTTATTAAAGACATGTTCGGTTTCACCTTTGTAAATGTTCGTTCACTCTTGTTTAAGTGAACACACAAATTTCATTACACTCGTCTCTTAACTATCGTGTGTTGATTGTTCTTTGTTCATAGTTATTCATCTGTATTGAATAGAAACGAATGAATAAAAAATAATGATGAAAGTTTCATGATCATCATTATTAAGTTTCATGCAGCTCTCTATTATTTATTATGTTAATAAATTTACTTCTTTTTTTTACAAAACAATTTAAGCTAATGATCTACGAAGAATTAGATGATTCGCTACACAAAGAAGATATTGAAAATAGTACGCCTAAAAGTTTTAAAAATAGTACCCCTTAAAAGGATTATACAAGTAAGATAGATAAAGCCTTGGAGAAACTACTAGAAGAAAATGCAAGTGAATTTGTGGCATTTGGTACAAGCATTGCCCAACAACTACAAAAGGTACCCATTGAAATTGCTTATGAGCTAATGGGAGAAATTCAAAACACAATTACAAAGCGAAAAATAAAACACATCCGTGAGAGTTGTACTCCCAGAGTGAATTCATCACCGCAAACACATGTTGTGCTCTACGCCTTCTCGTTCTGACATACTCAGCTTGGCACTGTCAAACGCAGAAGTAAATTATGAATTTGAAACTGTGAACCTTTAAATGTGTTTTAAAACTAAATTTCTTTAACCCTAACCCTCCTGACACGGGTACCCATGCGAACTGTTAAGTCAAATATCTCTTAAACAACGAAAGATACAAAGTTGGGGTTTCACAAGTTCCTTCAGGTAATCATTTTCTAATGATTTTTATCATTTGAAGCTTTCCGAAATTGTTTGGATTGACTGTGGAGCACCCCAAAGACAAATAGTCCTTACCCTCCTGATAAGGGTACCTGGGTACCCGTATATAAGTTAAAGCATTTTGTACATAAAAAGTAAAGAAAATTTTGTTTTCTATTTTATTTAGAATTAATAAATTTTTATATTTAACTTTGTACTGGTAGGAATGCATTACATATGTAGGTAAATCTGAAATTAAAATTAACATTTTGTGCACCGTGCAGCAATTATTTTGCTATGTGTGTTGTACATTGGTCGTTTGCAGCCATCGCATATTTTGCGTGTTTTGCGATCCGATTTCGAATCAATAGCCACACAAAGGTAGCAACGACCATTTGGTCCATAACATCTACTCCGCCTTTTGTTTTATTGTAATAATCATTTATTTCTTCCTTACCCTTAAAACCTGGCTGTGCATTGTCGACAAAAAATAAACACTTTTCTTCTTCGTTACAACAGACAAAAGAGTCCCATTCTTACTGAAACCATATTGCGGCGTTCCTACATTATCTATTGGGTTTGGCCGTAGCTCTTTAGGAATGTAAGCTTTGTTTTGCCGAAGGGTACCGACGAGATTTATTCCTCTCATTTGAAGTCGATTGCACAAAGCGAGTGACGTAGTAGTAGTAAGGCCCAACACCTAAATTTTTTCGCTCAAAATGAAGCGAGCGTGATGTTGCCATATATGAGAAAAACACTCATTTTTTGGTGCACCAAAGCGGGCGCACTCATCAATTTGAGTGAAACTGATTAAGAAGAGTACACAAAGATGGCACTCTCTTCATTTTGACCGAAAAAAATTTAGGTTGTTAACTTCTCGGGCGCAGTTGCATTGGCGTTTACAATAAGTGGCATGGCAAAACTAGCAGGTATGCAACAACAAGTACAACAATCCAAAAACAACATGTATTTTGTTGGTATAAAGCACTCGCTTCATATCAAAACACACAAACAAATTTAAAGCATTTTAATACGTATGAGTATCAAACTGTAACCATTTTGTATGTATTCTCATCAAACTATATCAGTTTGTATGAAAATTTGCTATAAAGCAAGCTCAGTCAGCTGTGCTATTAAGCGCACCTGTTGCATACGCCTTAATAAGTGGTTAAATTTGTTGCATGTATTTATATAATTGTTTATATCCACGCATAATTTTTTGGCAATAGCACGTGTATTGTTGTAATCACAAAACGTTTTCACTTCTGTCGGCACTCCCGGAGTGCTAACCGTATTTTTTTTTTAATATATGCCTCTGACTTATCGTTAAGCAGTAACATTCACACGTCAACATTTGCTGATGATACAGCTTTTCTAAGCGTTCATGAAAATCCTGTAGAAGCTTCCCGCAACTTACTAGGGTATACATATATTAGAGTTGTCAATTATTCGCCTTTCAACTTTGTTCGAATAATTAAAATAATTGATTTTTTTCGTTCGATCAAACGATTAAAGCTGAAGAATTTTTCGATTAATCGATGAGAACAACGAATAAAAAATGATTTAAAAAATTTATTGACAAAAAATAAACATTTCATACAAAAAACTTAAAAATAAAATTTAATATTTTTATTAACAAAAAAATAAATAAAACTATTACTTCAAATAAACATGATTCATTCAGTCAAAAAATATCAAATGTGTTTTTTTTTTTTTGTGAAATCAGACAATTTGAGTTGTTCTTAAGAAATAATCTTTTACAAATAAAAGTTGACTAAATTTCAAACGATTTTTGGTTTTTGAAATAAATCTTTCGCTAATTGTCGAGGTAGGTGATATTGTGAGAAGAGCATAAAATAGTTTATCTAATTTTTCTGTCCTTTTTTTTAAATTTTTTCAAATATACCATATCGTCTAATATATCGCGGAAGTCTTTTTATATTTTGAATTTTGAATTTTTAATACTTTTAATATAATTATTTAAATTGTATAAAAGATTTTTAATTTCATCACTAGTAACATCTTCTTTATCATTACTTTCATCTGAATTATTGTGGTTACTTTCAGCATAAAATAATCTGGAGTATAATTTATTCTTTAGTTTCACTTTTTTAAGAATATTTTAAAAAACTTTCATTGCTCGGAAAATTTAAAAATATTATTAACGTATTTTAAAGTTTTATAAGTCTCTTATTTAATCTTATTTTAATGCGTTTTAGTAAATCTGTTGCAAAATAATTATTAATTTTTTTGTTGTTCATCCAACAATTTTGTATACTTTAGGACACTTGTTATAAGTGATTTTAATTTCTTTCTTTTTTGTTCTTGGTAAAATACTTCCAAACCAAGCTCATTCTGAAAGATAATTATGTAATTAAAAAAAATTGAATACAATAACAATATTTTCTACTTACATGATAAGCTTTTGGTGTATTTCTAACTTATTCACCTGACAGTAAAAAAACCCCATTCTTGAAAATTGTTTAACGTTTCATTTAAAACAGAGCACGACTACTAGGTATGCACAGCTTTACAACAACTACAAACATCCAAAATAACATGTATTTGGTTGATATAAAGTATTCGCTTTGTTTCAAATCACACTAACAAATTTAACATATTTTTTACGTATGCAAAAATTTGTTCGATTAATTGAAGTTAATTAATCGATTTATTAGTTATTCGAAATTCGGCATTTTAATATTATTCGAACAAGAGTTTCGTTTTGTTTGATCGAATAATCGAATTATTCGTAATCGGTTGACAACTCTAGTATATATCCAAATTAGAAAAGTGTCTAAAACAATGGCGGATAAAAGTTAATGAGCAGAAATGTGTACGTAAGTGACGTACTTTTACGTTACGCAGGGAAACATGCCCGCCTATACAAATTAACACCGAGACCATACCACAACTCAACGAAGCCAAATATCTAGGCGTTCATCTTCATCGTCGTTTAACATGGAAATAGCAAATAGAGGCAAAGTTAACACAAATATAATTAAAATCAGCCCAAATGAATTGGCTTATGGGAAGAAACTCTCTACTAAGCCTAGACTGTAAACTACTATTATACAACGCGATCCTGAAACCAATATGGTCCTATGTAATCCAGTTATGGGGCACTGCCTCAGCATCGTATGTAGAAAAAATCAAAGGCGTCAAAACAAAACTCTACGTATAATTACTGCAGCCCCCTGGTATATCCAAAATCAGCGAATTCACAAAGACCTTGATGTTCCGTTGGTGAAGACAGTATTTTCAAAACACGCGAAAATATATAAAAAAAACTTGAGTTGCACCCAAATCTACTTGCGTGCAATATTCTTGAGTATAGTGGCCACACCCAGCTGAGGAGGAGGAATACTCTTCCTCTCAGCCGTACACGAAAGATGTAAAACAACAAAAATCAGTCCGTAGAAACTAAAAAAATTTGTTTAGCATTGGCTAAACATATATGTATTTAACATATTTTTTAGATTTAAGATTTGAAAAACTTATTGATGTTTCAATTTATAATTGAAGATTCTATCTATATATATATAAGAGTTGCGTGAGTGACTGCCTGACTCATTCATCATCGCCCAGCCCAAACCGCTGAACCTAGAAACTTGAAATTTGGCATGTAAGTTCCTTTTACAGAGTGTAGATCCACTAAGACAGGATTTTTGGAAATTCGAATTTTTATGGGGTAAAAAAGGCCGAAAAATTACATTTTTAAAAAAATCTTAAAAAAAGGTCCCAGGAATATCAAATTTGGAACGTAGGTTCCTTTTACGACGCAGACTCGAACTAAAATATGTATTTTTGGAAATTCGCATTTTAAGGGAGTAAAAAGCGTCCCAAAAGGGAATATTTTTAAACATGGTCCCAGGAATATGAAATTTGGAATGTAGGTTCCTTTCAGGACGTAGACTCGAACCAAAATATAAATTTTTGAATATTCGCATTTTAAGGGGGTAAAAAGAGATAAATACAACCCAAAGAGGGACATTTTTAAACATGGTCCCAGGAATATGAAATTTGGAATGTAGGTTCCTTTCAGGACGTAGACTCGACCCAAAATATAAATTTTGAGAAATTCACACTTTAAGGAGGTAAAAAGCGTCCCAAAAGGGAATACTCTTTCTCTCTGCCATACACGAGAGATGTAAAACAACAAATATTAACAGTTGAAATTAAAAATTTTGTTAAGCATTGGCTAAACATATATTTAATATTTTTAGATTAAGATTTTAATAACTTATTGATGTTTCTATTTATAATTGAAGATTCAATAAAAAATAAAACTACAAAAAAAAAAAAAAAAATTATAACCTTAATTCTTACAGCTATACCAAAATTAGAGCGTTGCGAAAGCAACAGGGTATATACTTTTCGAACATTTAAATAATTTTTTGTTTTTGCTCACGCGACGCTCAACAGTCTGATTTAGGTATGGCTGTTATACATACATATACATATACACACATACATTTGTAGTACACAGTGATGCCAACTCTTACAGCATTAAAAGCACTGTGAGCCCATGGAAATAGATAAAAAAGGGTAAAAATGAAAAAATTTCGGGTAAAATAGCACTAACTTAATTTTATTTTGGGTCATGTTTTTTTGTGCGACGTTGTCGGAGTAAATCGCTTTATCGTGAATTTAT
Source organism: Lypha dubia (assembly GCA_947311025.1). Lineage (NCBI taxonomy): Eukaryota > Metazoa > Arthropoda > Insecta > Diptera > Tachinidae > Lypha > Lypha dubia. The sequence continues at coordinate 61,840,130 of OX371261.1, read as the reverse complement.
TTCTTAATTTCAACAAATGCAATATGCTTTTAGTTCATCTTTTGCTGGTCTAAGCCACCTTTTAAAAGCGGGATTATTCTCCCAAGCCTTTCTATATAGATGATGAATTTAACAAAATTGCGGGTATTGCTTGAGTAAAAAATCACCAAAAATACCCGAAAAGCACCAAAAGGGCAACGCTGGTAGTACTTACTAGATTTTTTTCGGTTGTCCTTTATTAAGGGCACTATACCTTCGTTAAAATGCTTGACATCAAGCTCGTGTACGTGTGAAGCATTAATTTTTGCAAAAACATGTCTTGTATGTTACAACAACAATAATAATTAACTTTATTTTTTAGTTTTTTATTTCAATTGTATTTTATTATTGAATATTTAATAATCTAATTTTTTTATTTATATTTTCATTTCCTGAAATGCAGTGCAATGATACATTGGTATTGAATGTATTGTTTTTTTTTCCTCCGACATACTTAGCGTTTGTTCTCTTTGAAATTTCGTTTTAATTTAAAAATGTGTACGTGCTTGAAGAGTATTATCAATACATTCATCAAAATCACTCGTCAAGCATGCCAAAAATCTAAATTTTTTGATTTTTCATCAAGCATCGTCGGGGTCACTGATACAAACCAATTTTCACTTATACCACCATAATGCTTGATGTGATTTTGACGAATGTATAGTGTCCTTTAGACAAAAAAAATTTGGGTTCAATAGTAAAATTTTAAATGTAACCCACACAGCTTGTAACTGTGAATTTTTAACAACACAACTTAATTCAATTTTCCAAACTTCTTAGGCGAGCAAAACGACGAATATATGGAATTAAAAATTTAATGTTCACAGAGTAAAAAAATTAATTTTAGTATGCCATATATTTTTCAATTTTGGCTTCCGTCAAAAGTTTAATTCAGTTCATAAAAAAGAAGAAAAATATATCAAAAAAAGTTAATTTGCTAAATAAATTTACATACATACATAAATTTTTGATAATAAACTAGTTGACCCGTGCTTCGCCTCTTTATAAAATAAAATTAAAAGTATGTATATATATATCCTACTCGATTTTCGATTTTTCTGACTTTTCCGAAGGGATTTTCCTTCCGTAAAAACCTTTTCCTCGAAAATACGAACAACTGACAAAAAATTTTACAGAAATCGGCCCAGCCGTTCTCATTTTATGAATTACTATACATTTTTTACACCATTTATATACATATATATAGATTTCTATAAAAATTTTTCAATATTAACATATGATTTTTTTTCCTTGAAAATTGTTTTCAATAAAAGCATAAATTGAAGTGTATTTCAGGAGTCGTACTTCGTATAATCTCCTAAGTCGACTTAATATATTTTAGATATGACAATTTTTTTTTCGAGTCGAAAAGAAAAATTAAAAGCTCATTGAAAGAATTAAACGTATGTACATACATACGTATGTATGTATATATCAGAGCTGTAAAAGATATTTTGTTGCTACTGAAAAATAATAAATATGTTAGTTACGTGGTTTTGGATTTAAGCTAACGATATATAAAAGAGAAACGGTCGATGAATATTATAGCATCACTTGAAAACGGCTGGATCGGTTCTTTTTTTATTTTGTTTGGAATTTTCAGGAGATGGTTGGTATAAAAAAGTTAGGAGAAAACTTTCGGGAAAACTCGAAAAATTTAATTTTCTTTTCTTCAACTACACAACTTATACACAAACAACTTGTACACTCGACGACATGTTCGAATAGCTGTTTGTTCGATTGCAGCTTTTATTAAATTCCGAAGACTAATTAGTAAATATGATCCGTTTCCATTTTGATAGCAGATAAACTGAAAATATTTACCTGATAACAAATAAATTTCCAGTTTTCTAAAAAACTTTTATACTTGACTACTAAATAAAACATTAAGGTCCTTACACGCCAGCAATACCTGCCTAGTAAAATGTTTTACTAGCACACAAAATGAAAATAAATACTCTGTAATATATTGTGGGTGGTGTTGGCTTAAGTGGTTAGCGCGTTGACAACTAAGCAAACAATGACTTTCGGCCTGGGTTCAAGCCCTGGCTAGAGCAAGTCAATCAACATCATTAATTTCTCTAACGTACATTAGTGAAGCTTTGTATTAATTGTTGTCGGACTATTTCAGTGATGAAGGCGATTGATGCTATCCAAGCAAATGTACACAACACCGCCCTCCTTCGTCGGCTAGCAGAAACATCGGCGAAGTAAAACAATTAATAAAATGCCTGCTAATACAGCTTAACAAAGTTAATGCATCTACCTAACACCGGAGGCGCCTCAACACTGCCTTAAAAATTAACATAACGGGTAAGGCAGAGTTGTGAAAGAGTTAAGTCTTCTAAATTTTGAACATCTATCTTCTCTACCCTATCCCTCTCCCTGAGTTCCGGCACAGTGCATTGTATTTGTAGGGGTCATCCCCTGAGTGCTGGTCCTAATTAAAAAAAAATATATTCTTCAGCAAAAATTTCTTGTCAATGAAAACTAGCTATCCACACAAAAATGCAAAAACACACTTACACAAAATAATTTTTTCAAACAATATGCTCCTATAAAAAATACCAAACAATAAAATATATGCCAATCCAACCAAACACAACTTCGACTATTATGACAAACATGCCGATCTCAAAATGACTAATATTTAAAAATTTTATTCTTTGCATCAAAACGCAACCCGAAAAATTACATAAAATATTCTTGGATTTAAGAAAAAAATATTTCTAATTGCCAAAAAAAGATATGTGTTGATAACACTGCTCTGCAAAAAATCATCTTTTGGCTCTCCTTTAAATAAAACTATGTGAACTTATTACCTCTGACTTACCGTTAAGCAGTAACATTCATACATCAACATTTGCCGATGATACAGCTTTTCTAAGCGTTCACGAAAGTCCTGTAGAAGCTTCCCGCAATTTAGAAGCGTATATATTCAAATTGGAAAAACGGCTCAAACAATGGCGTATAAAAGTTAACGAGCAGAAATTTTTACACGTGAATTTAACATTGCACAGGGAAACATTCCCGCCTATAAAAATTTACACCGAGACCATACCCCAACACACTGTAGTCAAATACCTAGGCGTTCAGCTTGATAGCCGCTGAACATGGAAATCGCACTTAGACGCGAAGTTGACACAAATGAAATTAAAAGCAGCCCAAATGAATTGGCTTATTGGAAGGAACTCTATACTAAGCCTAGACTGTAAACTTCTATTATACAACGCGATCCTGAAACCAATATGGTCCTATGTAATCCAGTTATGGGGCACTGCCTCAGCATCGTATGTTGAAAAAATTCAAAGGCGTCAAAACAAAACTCTACGTATAATTACTGCAGCCCCCTGGTATATCCAAAATCAGCTGAGGAGGAGAAATACTCTTTCTCTCAGCCGTACACGAAAGATGTAAAATAACAAAAATCAACCGTAGAAGCTAAAAAAATTTGTTTAGCATTGGCTAAACATATATGTATTTAACATATTTTTTATTTTTTAGATTTAAGATTTGAAAAACTTATTGATGTTTCAATTTATAATTGAAGATTCTATCTATATATATAAAAGAGTTGGGTGAGTGACTGCCTGACTTATTCTTCATCGCCCAGCCCAAACCGCTGAACCTAGAAACTTGAAATTTGGCATGTAAGTTCCTTTTACAGAGTGTAGATCCACTAAGACAGGATTTTTGGAAATTCGAATTTTTATGGGGTAAAAAAGGCCGAAAAATTACATTTTTAAAAAAATCTTAAAAAAAGGTCCCAGGAATATCAAATTTGGAACGTAGGTTCCTTTTACGACGCAGACTCGAACTAAAATATGTATTTTTGGAAATTCGCATTTTAAGGGAGTAAAAAGCGTCCCAAAAGGGAATATTTTTAAACATGGTCCCAGGAATATGAAATTTGCAATGTAGGTTCCTTTCAGGACGTAGACTCGAACAAAAATATAAATTTTTGAATATTCGCATTTTAAGGGGGTAAAAAGAGTTAAATACAACCCAAAGAGGGACTTTTTAAACATGGTCCCAGGAATATGAAATTTGGAATGTAGGTTCCTTTCAGGACGTAGACTCGAACCAAAATATAAATTTTGAGAAATTCACACTTTAAGGAGGTAAAAAGCGTCCCAAAATGGAATATTTTTAAACATTGTCCCAGGAATATGAAATTTTTAATGTAGGTTCCTTTTAGGACGTAGACTCGAACCAAAATATAAATTTTAAGAAATTCGCACCTTAAAATATGTTACATATATATTTTTTACTTTAAAACTTACAGGTAACGAAGTACCGGGCGGTATGCTAGTAAATAATAAAATTATCAAAAAAAAAAAATTAAATTTTGAAAATGAAATTAACAATTTTTTAAATTATTTTGTGAAATTAATTTCTCTGTCGACAACCAAACTTGCGTGAATGATTTTGACAGTTGTGCTCGCACAATATTTCATAGCGGGTGCCAAATTTGTATGAAAATGCTTACGTTATTGCTCGCTTTCATTGTCGATCGACTTGTCGTGCTGAAAACATTTATTGGGGCGCAAATCAGCCGATTGTCGTTGAAAATACAACCAGGCGATATCGGTCGACATCGTGGGTTTGGCTAGTAATATATCTCTGATTATTAACATTTACGAACTTAAGCCTGTATAAATATTAACAAATTTAAGGGATGTTTTCACACATTCCAAAGCAAAATGGTTTTTGTGTTTTCAAAGTATCGACCTAAAATTAGGATATATCAATATACGCTTACCTAATTTATCTAAGTGTTAATCCAGACTGGAATCGAAATGAAAAGTATAAACGAAGTATTTCTTTGGAAAACGTAGGTATGGATCGAATATGCCAAAAATATACTCATACTATGTCGTATGTAAAAAATCTTCAAAATGACTCAAGTTTGCATTTATAAATAAGCAATTTGAAGTGGGTTCGATGCTTTTTTTGTCCAAATCAATCGATATAATATTCTAATAAATGTTTTGCATGTAAAAATTTTATTTGTAAAACTCATTCTGAAACCTTTATGACATGTCAGGAATGTAAAAAATATAATCATAATTAATATACATAGATATGAATTTATGTATTAGGCAAAATTGGCCCACTAATGTCACATGCGTCTTATTTTTGAAATACAGTATAATGGTTTCAATAAATGCAAATACACCACCATTCTGTGAAATACCCTCAGAGATTTGGGTGCACTTGGTCGGTTGGTACATCAAATGGACCAACATCGAAAATAATTCTCTTTTTTTTTTGGTTTTTTACATATGTACATACATACATATATTTATTTTTCACATATTATTATTTTTTGTTTTTTTTACATTTTACAGTTTATATTTTATACTTTATGTTTATTAAATTTTTTTATGCACATTTGCTGTCTTTTTAATGACGAAATAAATAAAATGTCAATATAAACACATTTGAATTCATGTTACCAAATAGAAGGAAAAATGGAGAGATTGTTTAAGTGTTGTCACGTGCAATAAATTATAAAACACAATAAGTGTTACCAACTTGTATGATTTTTTTTAAGGCTTACTAACTCCCAGTTAAAGCACTGATCATCTCATCAAAAATTCAAAACCTATTACAAAATGTTCAGGCACATCGGTCCAGCCGTACTCATGTGATGCGATTATATACATATGTATGTATGTAGATCGACCATCCCATTTTTGAATTGTACAAATTAATTTCAAAATTTTTTTGGTTTTCTCTGTTCTTTTTTTTTACTTAACAGATACAAAATATGGTTTGTTTCTTTTTATTGTTTTTGAACCAATAAAAAACGAAAATTCATTTTGTACGCAGGAATTTTGAATTTTAAATGGTATATTTATTTTCAAAGCAAGAACAAAATTTTAAAATATTTTTAAATTTCTTATTGTTTTTCATTTAAATTATAACCTTAGTCAGCATAACATTATTGAACTAACTCACAGACTTGTGAATGTTATTAGAGAAACTTTTGAAAAAAATAAATATTGTTCAGCGCTTTTTATTGATGTCGCCCACGCTTTTGATAAAGTATGGCACGAAGGTCTTGTCCACAAATTAACACAAAGTCTACCCGCAAACATCGTCAAGCTCTTAAAAAGCTATCTAGAGGAACGAAAATTTGTAGTTTGTATTTGTAGTAATTCAATTTTTTATGCCCCCCGCAGTCGATTGAAGCCGGAGTCCCTCAAGGCAGCATCTTTGGTCCTTTACTGTATTTAATATATGCTTCTGACTTACCGTTAAGCAGTAACATTCACACATCAACATTTGCTGATGATACAGCTTTTTTAAGCGTCGATGAAAATCCAGTAGAAGCTTCTTCAACTTACAAGGGTATATATCCAAATTGGAAAAATGGCTCAAACAATGGCGTATAAAAGTTAACGAGCAGAAATGTGTTCATGTTACTTTTACGTTGCGAAGGGAAACATGGCCGCCTATACAAATCAATAGCGATACTATTCCCCAACACACTGTAGTCAAATATCTAGGCGTTCACCTTGATCACCGTTTAACATTTAAATCGCATAAAGACGCAAAGTTGATCCAAATGAAATTAAAAGCAGCCCAAATGAACTGGCTTATGGGAAGAAATTCTTTACTAAGCCTAGACTGTAAACTTCTACTATACAACGCGATCCTGAACCCAATATGGTCCTATGGAATCCAGCTATGGGGCACTGCCTCAGCATCGAATGTAGAAAAAATTCAAAGGCGACAAAACAAAATTCTACGTACAATAACAGCAGCCCCATGGTATATCCGAAATCAGCGAATTCACAAAGATCTTGATGTTCCGTTGGTGAAGACAGTATTTTCAAAACACGCAAAAAAATATATTGAAAAACTAGAATTGCACCTAAATCCACTTGCGCGCAATATTCGAAATTATAGAGGCCACACCCGGTTGAGAAGGAGGGATACTCTTTCGCTTTGCCATACACGAGAGATGTAAAACAACAAATATCAACAGCTGAAATTAAAAATTTTGTTTAGCATTGGCATATATTTAATATTTTTAGATTAAGATTTTAATAACTTATTGATGTTTCTATTTATAATTGAAGATTCAATAAAAAATAAAACTAAAAAAAAAAAAAAAATATAACCTTAATTCTTACAGCTATACCAAAATTAGAGCGTTGCGTAAGCAACAGGGTATATACTTTTCGTACATATAAATAATTTTTTGTTTTTGCTCACGCGACGCTCAACAGTCTGATTTAGGTATGGCTGTTATACATATACATATACATACATTTGTAGTACACAGTCATGCCAACTCTTGCATTAAAAGCACTGTGAGCCCATGGAAATAGAATAAAAAAGGGTAAAAATGAAAAAATTTAGGGTAAAAAAGCACTAACTTAATTTTATTTTGGGTCATGTTTTTTTGTGCGACTTTGTCGGAGTAAATCGCTTTATAGTGAATTTATTTCAACAAATGCAATATGCTTTTAGTTCATATTTTGCTGGTCTAAGCCACCTTTTAAAAGCGGGATTATTCTCCCAAGCCTTTCTATATAGATGATGAACTTTAACATTAATGAAGAACTTACTTTCAATAACTGTTCAGCTTTATAATAACCAAGGCACTTTCTTGCTAAATTTGCAAAACAAAAAAAATTAAAGTAAAGTCATTGTTACATAAATAAATCATAAAAATTTCCGCAAGAATTTAAAAAAAAAGATGCTTGAGAAATTCTAGAATTCAAACTCTTAACAATTTGCGAGTACTACTCAAAATATAGATGCAAATAATACGCAATTGGTTAAAAAAGTATTAGCTGTGTTCAAATTTTTTGATTTTTCATCAAGCATCGTCGGGGTCACTGATACAAACCAATTTTCACTTATACCACCATAATGCTTGATGTGATTTTGACGAATGTATAGTGTCCTTTCAATAGTAAAATTTAAAATGTAACCCACACAGCTTGTAACTGTGAATTTTTAACAACACAACTTAATTCAATTTTCCAAACTTCTTAGGCGAGCAAAACTACGAATATATGGAATTAAAAATTTAATGTTCAGAGAGTAAAAAAATTAATTTTAGTATGCCATATATTTTTCAATTTTGGCTTCCGTCAAAAGTTTAATTCAGTTCATAAAAAAGAAGAAAAATATATCAAAAAAAGTTAATTTGCTAAATAAATTTACATACATACATAAATTTTTGATAATAAACTAGTTGACCCGTGCTTCGCCTCTTTATAAAATAAAATTAAAAGTATGTATATATATATCCTACTCGATTTTCGATTTTTCCGAAGGGATTTTCCTTCCGTAAAAACCTTCTCCTCGAAAATACGAACAACTGACAAAAAATTTTACAGAAATCGGCCCAGCCGTTCTCATTTTATGAATTACTATACATTTTTTACACCATTTATATACATATATATAGATTTCTATCAAAATTTTTCAATATTAACATATGATTTTTTTTTCCTTGAAAATTGTTTTCAATAAAAGCATAAATTGAAGTGTATTTCAGGAGTCGTACTTCGTATAATCTCCTAAGTCGACTTAATATATTTTAGATATGACAATTTTTTTTTTCGAGTCGAAAAGAAAAATTAAAAGCTCATTGAAAGAATTAAACGTATGTACATACATACGTATGTATGTATATATCAGAGCTGTAAAAGATATTTTGTTGCTACTGAAAAATAATAAATATGTTAGTTACGTGGTTTTGGATTTAAGCTAACGATATATAAAAGAGAAACGGTCGATGAATATTATAGCATCACTTGAAAACGGCTGGATCGGTTCTTTTTTTATTTTGTTTGGAATTTTCAGGAGATGGTTGGTATAAAAAAGTTAGGAGAAAACTTTCGGGAAAACTCGAAAAATTTAATTTTCTTTTCTTCAACTACACAACTTATACACAAACAACTTGTACACCCGACGACATGTTCGAATAGCTGTTTGTTCGATTGCAGCTTTTATTAAATTCCGAAGACTAATTAGTAAATATGATCCGTTTCCATTTTGATAGCAGATAAACTGAAAATATTTACCTGATAACAAATAAATTTCCAGTTTTCTAAAAAACTTTTATACTTGACTACTAAATAAAACATTAAGGTCCTTACACGCCAGCAATACCTGCCTAGTAAAATGTTTTACTAGCACACAAAATGAAAATAAATACTCTGTAATATATTGTGGGTGGTGTTGGCTTAAGTGGTTAGCGCGTTGACAACTAAGCAAACAATGACTTTCGGCCTGGGTTCAAGCCCTGGCTAGAGCAAGTCAATCAACATCATTAATTTCTCTAACGTACATTAGTGAAGCTTTGTATTAATTGTTGTCGGACTATTTCAGTGATGAAGGCGATTGATGCTATCCAAGCAAATGTACACAACACCGCCCTCCTTCGTCGGCTAGCAGAAACATCGGCGAAGTAAAACAATTAATAAAATGCCTGCTAATACAGCTTAACAAAGTTAATGCATCTACCTAACACCGGAGGCGCCTCAACACTGCCTTAAAAATTAACATAACGGGTAAGGCAGAGTTGTGAAAGAGTTAAGTCTTCTAAATTTTCAACATCTATCTTCTCTACCCTATCCCTCTCCCTGAGTTCCGGCACAGTGCATTGTATACGTAGGGGTCATCCCCTGAGTGCTGGTCCTAATTAAAAAAAATATATTGTTCAGCAAAAATTTCTTGTCAATGAAAACTAGCTATCCACACAAAAATGAAAAAACACACTTACACAAAATAATTTTTTCAAACAATATGCTCCTATAAAAAATACCAAACAATAAAATATATGCCAATCCAACCAAACACAACTTCGACTATTATGACAAACATGCCGATCTCAAAATGACTAATATTTAAAAATTTTATTCTTTGCATCAAAACGCAACCCGAAAAATTACATAAAATATTCTTGGATTTAAGAAAAAAATATTTCTAATTGCCAAAAAAAGATATGTGTTGATAACACTGCTCTGCAAAAAATCATCTTTTGGCTCTCCTTTAAATAAAACTATGTGGACTTATTACCTCTGACTTACCGTTAAGCAGTAACATTCATACATCAACATTTGCCGATGATACAGCTTTTCTAAGCGTTCACGAAAGTCCTGTAGAAGCTTCCCGCAATTTACAAGCGTATATATTCAAATTGGAAAAATGGCTCAAACAATGGCGTATAAAAGTTAACGAGCAGAAATTTTTACACGTGAATTTAACGTTGCACAGGGAAACATGCCCGCCTATACAAATTCACACCGAGACCATATCCCAACACACTGTAGTCAAATACCTAGGCATTCAGCTTGATAGCCGCTGAACATGGAAATCGCACATAGACGCGAAGTTGACACAAATGAAATTAAAAGCAGCGCAAATGAATTGGCTTATTGGAAGGAACTCTATACTAAGCCTAGACTGTAAACTTCTATTATACAACGCGATCCTGAAACCAATATGAAATTATCTGTCGACAAGATCGGACGTGTTTTTTGAGAGCTCTGCGTGTTATTGTAATAAACACTTATTTTTCGCACAATAATTAATTCATAAGGGCTTAATCATCCTGTGTACTTTAAACTTTTTAATAAAATAAAATAAAATAATTAAAACAAAAATAAAATTAAAAATATAAAAAGAACCAATCCTTAACAATAATCAATACCTTAATAACACAAACTTTCTTAATAATAAACAACAACAATCTCTAATATGCATATATGTATGCTTACTTACGAAATATAATATCCAATTTAAAGCAACAAGAAACTGCTAAAATTCTTTTCGCTCTTGTATAAAGAAAAATTACAAACTCTAATATAATAAACAAAATTCCAATAAAAATATAATTTGTGCATTAAAACCAGTTTTTCTCTCTTATCAGTCAACAACCCAAACACACATACCTACATACATTTATTAAAACTAACACAAACATATGGGATTATACCTGTTTTGCTTTAAATAAATAAATACAAAACTAAATTAAAATTAAATAAAATTAAGCACTAAATTGAAAGCCGAAAACTGAAATATACAAGTACTATTACAAGGTACCTGTATAATTAAGATCCTAACTCTTAAATTTTAATCTAAAACAACAACAACTATAACAACAACAATCACTTGTGTTCTCTAAATTTTTAATAATCATACACACATTTCAACAACCTGTAGTGCGATTCAGTAACTTTTAACAATTCGATAATTGTTAAATTTACCGACAATTATTGCGATTTGCAGTAACGATTTTGTTATTCTTAACAACATCGTTATAATTTCCTTTTACTTTGGCATCTTTATCAATATATACCAAGGGCACAAAGAAAAATAAACAAAAAACAAATAACTTTATTTATTTATTGAAATTTTTCCCAAAAATTTTTTAGAATTTAAAAAAATTAATGTTAAATTTTATGAAATTTGGAGATATGAATGTTAAATTGCATGTTTAAATAATGGTAATATTATTTTTTATGCATAAAAGATTCTGTGTTTGTGTATACTGTTATAAAAGATAAATTTTGTTCTTTGCATAACGCACGTGTTATGATTGAACTATTGACTTTTATTTATTTCATAACAACCGAAAAATTATTGTCGTTAACATACCGATAGCGAATATCGTCAAAAGTGTTACTGAATACCAAATTCGATAAATTTTCGTTATATTAATTTTAACAATACGATTATCGTAATAAAAGTTACTGAATCCCACCACTGAACCTGTTTTTAAATAATTACACCTATACCTCAATTTGCGTACTTAATCTCATAAATAATTCTTAACAATAATATAATGGATTGTTTACATGATAAATGCAATGTTACTGGTAATGATCGATTGGTATCTTGTTGGTTATGCCTTGATAGTTATCACATGAAGTGTTCTGGACTTAAGGCGCGTGATGCTGATGCTCTTGCGGATCAGGCCAAATCCCTGCATTGGACTTGCCCTCGTTGTAAAAACATCAAACTTGATTTCTATAAGTTCTTTATGAGTTATAAAGAAGATTTTAATCAACTTAATAAGGAATTTTTGTCGGTCCAATCAAAACTTTCAATATTTGGCGACTTATTTTCGAAATTTCCAAATTTGGATGAAAAAACTTCACTCCCCATTGGAAAAACTAAGATGGTTACAGCTCCACCAATTCCTTTAGTTACAAATCCGGCGGTGACTTTAAACTCCGTTTGCGTCGATGATTTATCTATTCTTCCTTCGACTTCCTCTAATGCGGCGTCGTACCGTGAAATTTTATCTCCACTACTAAGTACTGAAACCGGATCTTCCAACATCAGATCATCTTTAACATTTCCAACAATTAATAATTCTAACGTTTCAACTAACAATCAAGTGATCAAGCCGTTAGAAGCAGTTCCGCCAAAAAAAATTGTTTTTGTTTCTCGCTTGGCTAGTTGAACTTCATCGGAGGATGTGGAATATTACATAAAATCTAAAATTAGCCAGCATGCTGATATTGCGGTCGATAAATTTAGATTTACCCATCCAAGATCTATTTCATCCTTTAAGGTTTACGTTCCTAGTACTCTTTTTGAGCATATTATTGATCCTAACTTTTGGCCTGTTAACAGTCTAGTCCGTGAATACTCCTATAAAGAAAGACATAAACCCAGAAATATTGGTTCTCTTCCGCAAAGAGAGGGATATGTTTCAAAAAACTAAATACTTCTGCTGTTATACCCACTGTAAATCAACGTGTCGCAAGCTGCTTAAATGCTGGAAATTTTACATATAATACTTTTACAACAACACCCACCCCTAGTAATAAGTCACATTCTCTTTACTCTATTTATTATCAAAATGTTAGTGGAATGAGAACCAAGGCTCGTGAGTTCTCATTATTTATATCGGCGCGTGAATATGACATTATTATTATTACCGAAACGTGGCTTAATGATAAATTTAACAGTGCAGAGTATTTTGACAATTATTACACAGTTTATCGTCATGATCGTTGCTCTACATTATCAGAGAAAGATAAAGGTGGTGGTGTTTTAATAGCAGTGAGAGCTGACATCAAATCGGAATTTGTTTCTCTTAATTTTACCAATGTTATAGAACAGTTATGTATAAAATTATCTTTTGCTAACAATTATTGCATTTTTAAGTTTAACTCTTATATTCCACCTAATAGTAATTTTGATACCTACCGACATCATTTAGAAAATATTCAAACATTGCTGGATGCATTAAACATAAACCAATATGTTCTAGTGTTTGGAGACTTTAACTTACCAAATATTTATTGGAATTTAGAAGATAATGTCATACTACCTTATAACATAACCAGTGATATAGATGAATTTGTAACTGGATTCTTCCTTTTAAATGACTTAAAGCAGCATAATTATTTCAAGAATGATATCGGTAGGATACTTGATCTAATCTTATTGGAATATAATTTTAATAAAGCTAATTATGATGGTTTAAATGATTACTTAAAAGCAGTTGATTGGTCTTATTGTAATGAAATTGATGATCCGAGCAGAATTTACTCGTTTATATGCCACCACTTTGATATGGCCATAAGCCTGAACGTACCTTTATTTGAACCTAAATATGGCAATAAACCTCCGTGGTTTAATGCAAGGTTATGCCATATGAAAAATGTTAAGAATAAAGCATATTTGAAGTTCAGAACGTCTAATAGTGAGCTTGATCGCAAACATTTCCTCTTAGTACGAAATGAATACAACTTCTTTAGAAATTTTCTATATAAACAGTATATTTTTGAAATTGAAAATAAAATTAAAACAGATTCTTCGGCCTTTTGGCAATTTTTAAATAACAAAAAGGACAACAATGGAATTCCTAATCGTATGCAATACAACAATATGCAATCTCATAACATTACCAGCACATGCGATCTTTTCTCGAGCTATTTTCAGAGCACATTTGTTAAACCGGTTATTAGCAATTGCTCCTCTCAACTTGATACACTCAATAACTGTTAATTCGATTGCAATATTACTATTGAAGATGTAACTGAAGCTATAATTGCCTTAAAAAATAGCACCAAAAGTTTAATTGGAGTGTATCCTTCTATATTTTTCAAGAAGTGTTCATCAAATATTGTAGTAACTATTGGTAATCTTTTTAATATGTGCCTCAAACACGGAAAGTTTTTAGATCAATGGCTTTATGCTTTAAATTTGCGAAGTGTTTGTTATTTTCCGACGACTTAAAATTATATTCTAGTATCGTCAATCAATATGACTGTGAAAAATTGCAAAGCGATATAGACAAGCTGTCAGTTTGGTGTTCTGAGAATAATTTAAATATAAATGTCTCGAAATGTTGTATAGTCTCGTATACACATATTATCAATCCAGTTGATTTTGTTTATTCTATTGGTGGCTGCCAACTTAAACGAGTACTTGTTGTCAAAGATTTAGGCGTAATATTCGACAAGAAGTTAAGTTTTAATAAACATATAGATTTTATTATTTCTAAGGCTTATAGTATGCTTGGTTTCATTAGGAGGAATTCTATAGATTTTAAGGACGCATATACTCTTAAATCTATTTACATTTCTTTAGTTCGAAGTATTTTGGAATATTGTTGTGTTATCTGGAATCCTTATCAAGTTGGATCATCCAATCGTATTGAGCGCATTCAAAAAATATTTACAAAGACTGCTTTAAAGTTAATATGGACTTTTGAAACACCATCTTATGATGTTAGGAGGAAGTTTCTTGGTTTGCAATCTTTAAGCGACCGTAGAACTTGTTCTTCATTAATTCTTGCTTATAATATATTATCTGATAATATTAATTGTCCAGAAATTAAAAATTATTTTACTATATACAACCCTCCTAGAGATTTGAGAAATAACCTTATGTTCGAGGAACGCATTCTTAGAACGAAATATGGAAATAATGAACCAATTGCCAGATGCTTACATTTATGTAATAGCTTTACTCCGCTTTTAAATTTTAATATAAGTTATAATATGTTCAAATTGTTGTTATTTAAATATTATAATTAACCACGATAAGTAATCTGTAAGAATATGATTCTGTAGATGAATAAATAAATAAATAAATAAATAAATAAATATGGTCCTATGGAATCCAGTTATGGGGCACTGCCTCAGCATTAATGTCGAAAAAATTCAAAGGCGACAGAATAAAATTATACGTACAATAAATGCAGCCCTCTGCTATATCCTAAACCAGCGAATTCACAAAGACCTTGATGTTCCGTTGGTGAAGACAGTATTTTCAAACCACGCTAAAAAATATATAAAAAAAAAATTTAGTTGCAACCAAATGTACTTGCACGCAATATTCTACATTATAGAGGCCACACCCGGCTGAAAAGAAGGAATACTCTTTTTCTCAGCCGTACACGAGAGATTTAAAACTACAAAAATTAACCGCTGAAACTAAAAAATATTGTTTAGCATTTGCTAAACATATATTAAACTTTATTTTTATTTTTTAGATTTAAGATTTGAACAACTTATTAATGTTTCAATTTATAATTGAAGATTCAATGAATAATAATTTATCAAAGAAAAAAAAAAACAAGTAAGAGTGCTATATTCGGCTGTGCCGAATCTTATATACAAGAACATGGATTAATACATGTAATTCAGTGTATATAAATATATAGGTATATATATCAATTAAAATATATGACATAGCAATTCATATAGAAAATAGTAGTTCATATACAAGTATAAATGGATAAAAATAAATGTATTTTAGTAATTTGCGTTGTGTGAGCCAAAAACGAGAGCTGTTGACTTTTGGCATCACATTTCCCCCTTTCGTCCCGAGGGGTTGTTGGGGCGGCAAGTCACCTGAGGTTGACAGCCACAGCCGATTAATAGTGGTAGGGTTTAAGGTCGTTCAGGTGCGCTGTACACGAGTCCTTTGGCTGATCACCACCCACTCGGACGATGACGGGTGAGATAAATTCCTAGACTATATAAGGCCCTATATCCCTTAAATGCATAGTGATGTACATCTACATCGTATTTTAAATCGCTCATATTTTTAACATGTGTCAACTTTTTCAAAGTTTCTTGGCTTTATTTACATAATAAAAAAGGGGATTTACCGTTTTTAAAGACAAATAGAAGCTACTACTTCTGGCTTTGTTATTATTGACAAAATTCATCATTGTGACGTTAGTTGAGAGCAAGTGCATTTCGGGCTGTGTTATAAGAACGTTTATTTCCGCAAAAATTTATATAAAAGCACAAAAAAATTGTTTTCTCATAAAAGGAAGGTAAGAGGAAGGTATATTATTTATATTTAGTTTAGTTTATTTATTTAGTAGTATTTATAATACTTTAAAAATATTTCAAATATGATTATTTTACAGATTTTTCTTTACAAAATATTATTGAATTCATTGTTTTTTACAAATTTTACCATATTTCTCCTACTTATACTCATATTTCTTTCTGTTTTAGCATATTCTGGTAAGTGATTGTATAATTTAAGTCCTTTAAAGAATAGAGATCGTTGCATTGCTGTTGTTGTTACCCTCGGTAGCCGGAAATTTTCAGAATCTCTAAGGTTGTACGGTTGGACTTCTCTCACATAGTCAAGTTGTTCAGTAAGGTATTCAGGTGCGTTTCCCATTTTCATTTTCTGAATAATTTGCAGTGTGTTAAGTTCCAGTCTTTGTTGAATATTTAACCATTTCAGTGTATCTAGCATTAGTTGAATTGGAGCATATATATTATATTTTAATATTGACCGCATAGCTTTATTTTGTAATTTTTGTAGTCTTTCGATTTGTGTTTTTGAGCAGCAAGTGTATATGATTGTGGAGCCAAATTCAAAATGTGGTTTTATCATGGTGTTATACATATGTATTGCCGTTATTTGAGATATTTTATTTCTAACCCGTTTAAAAAAACTAATTTTTTTGCCAATTTTTTTACATATATAATCAATGTGTTCTTTTAGGTTTAGGTCTTTATCGATTATAAAACCGAGGTATTTAATTTTATTTACTTTTTCTATTTCTTCATTATTAATTGTAATTATTGATTCACTGTTTATATTTATTTCAAGTAGTTTAGTTTTGTTTTCATTAAGTTTTAATCTATTCATTTTAAGCCAATTATTTATGTTATTTAAGTCGTGCATTAGATTTGCTCTACATTGTTCATCTGTGTCACCTTCTGCGTAGATTAATGTGTCATCCGCATAAAGAATTATTTCGCATTTCTTTAGTATATTTGGCATATCATTTATGTATATTATAAATAATAGTGCGCCTAGAATAGAACCCTGAGGTACTCCAAATTCATTGTTTACTTCGTTTGATTTTGTACCATTAACTTTTGTTATTTGCTTTCTATTTGTAAGATATGATTTAAACCAATTTAATTCATTTCCTCTGATGCCGTACATATATAGTTTTTGAATAAGTATTTCTCTATCAATGGTCTCAAATGCTCTTTTGAAATCCAAAAATATTGCCATTATATTTTTCTTTCTATTTATATATTTCCATCTATTTATTACATAATTAACTGTTGTTTCGCATGAGAATTTTTTTCTAAATCCCGATTGATATTTTGAAAATAAATTATGTTGTTCCATATATGTTTCCATTTGTTCCTTAACAATTTTTTCAATAACTTTTTCACAAGTTTTCAGAGTGTTTATTGGACGAAATTCGTCACATTTATTTTTTTTTGCGATTTTTTCTATTGGTGTTACCATTATTTCCAACTATCCGGGAAAACTCCTGTTTCAAGTGATTTATTTATTATATCACGCATTGATTTTCCTATAATATTGCAGTTATCCATAATGAGCTTAATTGTAACATTGTTGAAATCTGGTTTATTTTTCATATTCTTACAAATATTTTTATATTATTATTATTACGAATAAACGTAATTATTATTTGAACTTATATTGATTTACATATGAAAAGTAATATTATCAGGCTCAAGTTCAGTTTTATTGAATTAATGAAAATTCAAAATTACTAAGAGTTTTTTGTGTTGGAAAATATTATTATTTATATCCAATCAGTTTTTAGCAGAACGTATCAGTACTGATTTCAAGGCCGCTACACCTCTCATCAGCGTTCAATTGTCCATCTTTACAATTTTCGTAAAGTGGATACTAATTGAGAAGAATATCAACTATTTAACCAGTTTTCAACAGAAATAGAATATGAGAATTAATTTTTAATTCAATTTTTATTCTACAATGAAACAGTGCTGGTTAGTACGAAATTCTCTCATTACTGTTTGAAACTAATAATCAACACAAACTCATAGTCCGTTATCATCAAAGTATTCTACTTTGTATTTTAACGTTTTTGTTGTCTTACTCTATATTAGGGAAATTCACATATTACTGTGACCCCTGTTATTAGGGTATTTATAGCTCGTGCCCAAGCGGAATTAATATTTTTATATTATTATTATTACGAATAAACGTAATTATTATTTGAACTTATATTGATTTACATATGAAAAGTAATATTATCAGGCTCAAGTGCAGTTTTATTGAATTAATGAAAATTCAAAATTACTAAGAGTTTTTTGTGTTGGAAAATATTATTATTTATATCCAATCAGTTTTTAGCAGAAAGTATCAGTACTGATTTCAAGGCCGCTACACCTCTCATCAGCGTTCAATTGTCCATCTTTACAATTTTCGTAAAGTGGATACTAATTGAGAAGAATATCAACTATTTAACCAGTTTTCAACAGAAATAGAATATGAGAATTAATTTTTAATTCAATTTTTATTCTACAATGAAACAGTGCTGGTTAGTACGAAATTCCCTCATTACTGTTTGGAACTAATAATCAACACAAACTCATAGTCCGTTATCATCAAAGTATTCTACTTTGTATTTTAACGTTTTTGTTGTTTTACTCTATATTAGGGAAATTCACATATTACTGTGACCCCTGTTATTAGGGTATTTATAGCTCGTGCCCAAGCGGAATTAATATTTTTATATGTTTATTATTACGAATAAACGTAATTATTATTTGAACTTATATTGATTTACATACGAAAAGTAATATTATCAGGCTCAAGTTCAGTTTTATTGAATTAATGAAAATTCCGTTCTGCTAAAAACTGATTGGATATAAATAATAATATTTTCCAACACAAAAAACTCTTAGTAATTTTGAATTTTCATTAATTCAATAAAACTGAACTTGAGCCTGATAATATTACTTTGCATATTTAAATTCTTACAAATATTTTGAATTTCTTGGATTGTTATTGCACAGAATCTAAATCTATTTATTATCACAGGTATATTGTTTATATATTGCACATTTTCTATTGTATTATTAATTGACTTAATACTATTAACAAAATATCATTGAATATACCAAAGAATTTGTGCAAAAAACTGGATTTTGTTTGTGATGTAGAAATACATCAACATGCAATATAGGTACAAATTATTTGAAAATTTTTTGGGTTGCTGTTTTACAATTAAAATGTAAATAAAAAGTTTTTATACTAATTTCTTATGAAATTATGTTAATTATTTAAAAATTTTAGCATGTCTCGGCGATTAAAACCAAAGCATATTGAAGAAATCTTAGCTGACTTAGAAGATGGTAATATATCTGACGATGGGTTAGAGAATGAGAATGATGATGAGGATCAATTTTATGCGATTGCTCGAGCTATCATGGAAAGTGTTGCAGAAGAAGACGATATATTAGACGAACAAGGAATAACTGAAGGTGAACTGCACACAGATAATGATCAAGAAAATAATCCAGAGCCATCTATCACGAATGAGGGACAAAATAGCTCCTCGAATTCATTTGATAAAGAAACCTTATATGGAAAAAAGATGAGTTGACTTTAGACGAATCTAAAATAACAGAGCAGCTCTCATTATTAGATCCTAATATAGCCGATCTAGATACTCCATACAGATGTTTCCACTACTACTTCACTCCTGAATTCCTTCAAAAAATTGTAGATGAAACCAATCTTTATGCTGTTCAAACAAACCCGTCAAGCTCTTTCGTAACAAATATTTGTGAATTAAAAAAATTTATTGGAATTTTGCTATTTATGTCGGTTCAACATTTTCCTAGTGTGCGATCTTGTTGGCACGAAAAGTTTGGTTATGAGCCAATAAAGACTGTTATGCCTGTAAATCGTTTTGAGGCCGTAAGAAGCATGTTGCACTTCAATAACAATGAGAAACATCTTCCCCGAGATCATCCAAATCATGATCGTTTACATAAAATTAGACCAGTCATAGACCACCTAAACGATAAATTTGCATCTATTTCCATAGACCAACGCCTCTCACTAGACGAACAAATGTGTTCAACGAAAATTGGTCATTTTCTAAAACAATATTTGCCAAATAAACCACACAAGTGGGGCTACAAGCTGTTTGTTTTGTGCTGGTATGGATATGCATACCAGTTTGAAGTATATTCTGGGCAAGAGGACAAAAAAATAGACAAGCAGATGAACCAGATTTAGGAGTCACCAACAATGTCGTTGTGCGATTGGCCAGGGTAATACCGAAAATGAAAAATCATATCTTATTTTTCGATAATTTTTACACTTCATTGCCCTTGGCCTACTACTTATCAAAACAAGGAATCCATTGTGTTGGAACTGTACAACAGAATAGGTTGCCTAATTGCAGACTCCCCGACAAGAAGGATTTAATGAAAACAAGAACCCCTAGGGGAAGCTATGAAGAAAGAATTTCTCACCATGATGGTGTTGACTTTTCAGCAACGGTGTGGAAAGACAACAAAATTGTTACTTTGCTATCCACTTATATTGGTTCGCAACCTGTAGGCAATATTAGCCGATATGATAAGCGACTAAGGAAAAAAATAGACATCCCTTGTCCAAAAATTGTACAGGAGTACAACATTCATATGGGAGGAGTTGATCTAATGGACAGCTATTTAGGACGCTATCGAATTAGAGTTAAGAGCCGCAAGTGGTATCTTCGATTATTTGATCATCTTTTGGATCTTTCAGTAATAAATTCGTGGATACTTATGAAGAAAAATCTTACTGCAAAAGGCATCTCAAGCAAACAACTACCAAATCTGGGTCAGTTCCGCAATGATTTGGCTGACGCTCTTTGTAATGTGGGATGCCAGCCAAACGGAAATAAAAGAGGCCGACCTTCTAACGAAACATTGGAGCAAAGTTTACTTTCAAAAAAATCGAGAGGATCGTCTCATCCTTTGCCGTCTATAGATGTGCGAAGAGATGGCGTTAGCCACTGGCCTATATTTTCTAACAGGTTGAGGTGCAAAATTCCTGAATGTAATGGTACCACTCAATGGTCATGCAGCAAATGTAATGTCCCTCTATGTTTAAATGCTAAAAATAATTGTTTTAATAATTTTCATATATTATAATTTATATTTGAAACACTGTGTTTATGCATGGTGATGTAGATATACATCACTATGTTTTTTTTGAAAATAAAAAGAAAATTGAAATTAAAAATTTTTTTTTTTTATTTTTCCCCTTAACTACATTTATTTACAGATTGGTTTTTAATTTTATTTAACAAAAATTTAAATTCATGCATTTAAGGGATATATTTCGGCGCAAGTTTTGCGGCGAACTGATCTACCGCCTTGGAAAGAGGGTGCGTTCGAACTAGAACCTTTTTCCCTATTTTGGGCTTCCACTGGCGTCGGCGTAAATCATAATGGCGTTTCTGGTTTTGTGCCGCCTTTTCTAAATTTTGTCGCACAATTGCAAAAACCTCTTGCAACTCGTCCGCTTTGGCACGTGGATCTATCTGGCGCGACCCGGTTCCTGGGGTGAGCGCATCAAACACGGCTCAGGGTAGTCGTGGCTCCCGCCCTTGCGTCAAATACGCTGGGGAGTATTTGGTTGATTCGGAGACGCTGGTGTTCAGCGCAAGCATGCTTTCTGGCACGAAGTCGTCCCAGGTGTTGTGATGTTGGCCTGAAAACTGGGCAATGATAGTTTTAATGGTTCTATTCGCCCGTTCTGTCGGATTCTCCTATGGGGTATATGGAGCCGTACATTGTTGTTTTATCCCACACCGGTCCAAGAATGGTTGTAAAATGCGCGATGTAAATTGCGTCCCATTATCGCTGATGATTTTCTTGGGCACCCCATAGAATGCTAGTATGCGTTCTCTGAACGCTCTTATGAGGCCGTCGCATGGGAATGACTTCACACCATTTCGAGAACTGGTCAAAGAAAACAAGCAGTATTGTGTTGCCATGTTTGGTTCGGGGCAAGGGGCCCACAAAGTCAGCACAAATGGTTGCCCATGGTTCGTCGGGGATGAGAGAGAGCATTTATCCCACCGGGGACTGCTGTGACACCTTGTATCGCTGACAGCACTCACACTTGCGGACGTATTGGTGCACGTCCCGGGCCATTCCGGGCCAGAAGTACCGTGATGCTATTTTCAACAGGGTCTTCTTGGTTCCGAGATGCCCACCGGCGGCCGTGTCGTGGTTCTCCTGTAGTACTTGTAATCTCAGTGGCGTGGCTACGCACAACTTCCAGGGCGTGCAGTCTTCAGCATTCATACTTCTTGTTGAGTATTTATACAATTGTCCATTAACTATTGAAAAATCCATAAATTTCTCAGGATGTGTGCGTACTTCTTGGATTTTCCGCTCTAGCCAGGAACACTTTGCTGCATTCCCTGACTGTAACAAATTAGTTGCTTCCACCGGTTGCGGGAGAGCGCATCCGCTACGACGTTTTGCTTGCCCTTCCGGTATTGTATGGAGAATTGATACTGCTGTAGTTCTAGGGCCCAGCGCGCTAATCTACCCGTGGGGTTCTCGATGCTGTTAAGCCATTTTAGAGCCAAATGGTCGGTGATCACCACAAACTGGTAGCCTTCAACATAGGGTCTCATCTTGCGGATTCCCCATACTATGGCCAGACACTCTTTCTCCGTCGCCAAGTAGTTTTTTTCTGCCCCGTTTAGGTGCCGACTAGCATAGGCGATGACTCGTTCTGTGCCTTCCAGTTCTTAAGTAAGTACTGCACCTAACCCGTGTTCGCTGGCATCGGTCTTGTTATGAGTCATTTTCCCCTAACCAACAGAAGTATCAGCGACAGCAGAACATACGCTGCATACACATACTGACGTTGAGTTATTTTCCCTCAACCAACAAAAATACCAACGGCAGCAAAAAAGCATTACTGACGTTATTACCAGTAATTTTCCTACAGACATATGCTGACGTTGCAATACCGCTGCATACATATTATATATGCCAGTAATTTTCCTACAGATATATGCTGACATTGCAATATCGTGAGAACCGCAATCGGCTGGAAGTTCCACGGGTATGAATATGCTGAATTTGCATACTAACACACTTAGCAATGACCACACCGGCGGCAGCGAACGTCAGCAGCATCGTTCAATCAGACAACGAAATTGGGTATAAAAGCGGAGGGTGATTTGGTATGGAGGTTCTATTCTAATCAGTGAGTTCTAGTCTGTGGAGTCTTGACAGAAAGCAGTTCGGGAATACTCTTTAATACGTAACAAAAACCTGATCAAACACCAGCCTTAAAAAGCGGGTCCCTGTGAAGGCTAAGTAATGTTTTAAAATAGTCTGTGGTTAATAAATAAAAATAATAATAACTAAATAATAAAAATAATGATTTAATTTAAACATAACAGTCTGTAGGACAAAGGTTTGCGAGAAGTCTGGGCACGCCAGCACCGGGGCTTCAGTCAGCTTTGTCTTCAGTGTGTTAAATGCAGTTTTTTGCGCTTCGCTCCATTTCCAGTGCTTACCCTTTTTAAGAGTTGTGTTAAGGGCTGTGAGATAGTGGTCGTGAGATAGTGTCTTTGGCCGGGACATCGACGGCGGTTGTGACGGCGGCTACTTTACTGGGGTCGGTTTTTATGCCTTGGCTGGTAACGACGTGACCCATGTACTTTAACTCTGATTTGAAAAATTCACATTTTTCCGGATTAATTTTTAACTTGGCCGCTCGCAACCGCCGGAAAACTTCTCGTAGATTTGCTAAATGTTGTTCAAACGTTTCACCAATGACAATAATGTCGTCCAGATAGGCTAGTGCTAGTGATCTAGTGCCCGCTGAAAGGTTGCTGGAGCTGAGTGTAAACCGAATGGCATCACCTTTTATTGGTACAGTCCTCGGCCGGGGACAGCGAACGCTGTAAATTTCCGGCTGCTAGCTTCCAGAGGGATTTGCCAATACCCGTCTTTCAGGACTAGACTGCTCACGAATTTGGCATTGCGCAGCCGATTCAGAATTGTATCAATCCGTGGTAGGGGGTATGCGTCCGAGACTGATCTGGCGTTGAGCTGGCGGAAATCCATGCACGTACGCCACGTGCCATTTTTCTTTTTCACCAGGGTGATGGGGAAACTATATGGACTACGTGAAGGCTCAATACAGCCATTGGTCATGAGTTTATTTACCTCTTCGTCTATTATTGCTTGCATCGCTGGATTCCGTGGGCCGTATCAAATCTTTCCCGGCCAGTCATCTTTCATGACGATTTTGTGTTCGGCTATGTTGGGTCGTCACTGGATCAACTGAAACTTGGGCAGTGCCTCTTCCAAGAAGTGGTTTATTTTGTTTTTATGCCTAGAGGTCTCAGCCAACTCTTGTTTCATGGCAGCAGACCCAGGCTGGGTAAAATTTTTAGTAATGGTACATCTACGGCTTAACTTACAATTTGGTTGTTGAACGTCAGCAGTCGTTCCTGGGCTCTGACCCTCGACTGTGCTCGCTTTTACTCTTGCGCAGCTAAAAGTTGTCTGAAAACGCATTAAAAAAATCGACTCCCAGGATGATAGACTTCTGGGCTTCGCTCATGATGAGAAAATCGAATTTCGTGGTGGTTCGGCCTAGGGTAACGTTCAGCCGAACAGCTTGGTGGATAATCTTTTTTGTCCCATCGGCTAGAAACATCTCTACCTCAACGGGGATATAAGTTGGGCGTCTCATCAGTTGTTTGACTTGGCTGGGCGCAAGGAAACTTCTGGTGGCTCCTGTGTCTATCAGGGCATCGGTCTTCTTACCTTCGATCATTAATATGGCTTTCAGCTTTGTTGGTTCCCATACTAGTCGGGTTTCGTTCCTGGAGTCTGTTGATTTCTTCTGGTCATTGCTTCGTGAGGTATTTTGCTGCATCATGCGGTGGTGCTCTCCACGACTATGCGAAGTGGTGGTAGGTATACTCTCTAAGTTATCTGCCAAATGGATGAGGTCATCTAGGTTGATGAAATCTTTCCGCCGGATGTACCACTGGTAGTCGGGTGCCGTGTTGCGGAGTATTCTCTCTAATTTTTGTTCTTTCGTAAGGCTGGTGGGCCGCATGAGGTTTTGTAAGGCCAGTACGTAGTCCTTAAAGGTTTCTCGGGGTCGCTGGGTACGTTCGCGGATTTTTTCCTCCAATTTCTGGAAATATCTAGGTGGTAGGAAGAAATTATTAAAATCTGTTTTAAAACTTTCCCAGCGGGTCCACGGCTTGTTATTATTGCGAAACCAGGTCAGTGCCTTTTCTCTTAATACACCGGCATGATACGTACACGTTCACAATATACATCTCGGCCAGCTCTTCGATGCGTTCAATGAAACCCAGGGGATCTTTACCACCATCATATTTTAAGCCCCACTTTCGTACGGTATCAATAACGTAGATTCTTTCGTCTATTGTAGGTGATGGGCCGACCGCCTACAATTTAGGAGTGTCCAGGGATAGCGTTTCTGGCGTATGGTTAGGTATTTGCCCAACGATGCTCATGTTGTTAGAAAAAATTTTAATTTTTTTCCAACGATTATGGTTTCTTCAGAGCGTAATTGCTCGTTTTTTTTCTTTATAAATATTTTGTGGTTATAAATGTTTTGTTGTTGTTTTTGGTGTTGTTGTTTGTTTGTTGTTGTTGTTGTGGAACACAAAAAGTGTCCCTGCTCGGGCGCCAATGTAACGACACGATTTCGCTGGTTGCTGGGGTAGCTCAGTGGAAGCCAGCGATTCGTCGTTCCATAAATCAAAACGCAAGTTTGCGTGGTAAGAATAAATTTATTATCTTTTATTCTCCGTAAATACAGGTACAGTTCCGAACACTTACTTCTAATGAACGGCGTCCGTGGTGGTGGTTGGCTGAGAAGTCCACCAGCTGGAAGCGTGTCTTGCCACTGGTTCTACGCCGATATAGTCACAGGAAAAATTCCCAACACGGTAGACTGAAACAGCCTGGTGTATTGGGACTCTGACCTCTCACTACTTTACTGTCGGTACGAGCGGTCGGAAAAGCGAAACGAACTTCCGACAACTCTCGCAACTTCAGTTCAGTTCAGTTTGGTCTAACAAATTTTTTAGATTTTCAAAATTTTCTGGTTTGTTATAACTTCCTATTGCTGTTCTAACATTAGATGTTAGTTTGGCGTGATAAATGTATTGAAGAAAGTCTATTTTTGCTGTGTCTGATAGCGTTTTATTGATGAGTTCTGCTGTTATTAAAAAACTTTCTAATTCCAAATAGTTACCAGCGATCAATGGTAGTGCTTTTGATGCTGTTTTCTAAATTAAATGCTGCCATGTTTGTAGTCTTCTTTTCTAATTCTTTCGGACTTTCCAATAAGTATTCTTTAATTTTTCTATATATATTATTAAATTCTAATTTTAGAGCAGATAATTTATATTCATAATTTTCTTCGAGTGTATTTGACTGAAAATCTTTTCTTATATTCTCCATTGTTTCTAATTTGCTTTGAATTGTTTTTTCTGTATATGTCCTTCCTGGACATTTCTTTAGGTTTTTTAATATCTCTTTTAAGTCTGAAATATTTTGTTCCATTAAAATTATTTATTAAGTATGTATGTATAATACATATTTTCTTTTTATTATTATGATTTAAACTTGTGTTGCATTGTTGCAATTTATATTTTTACGTTTAATTATGTAAATTTTGAAGTATTGAAAAATTTTATCTATGGTATATACTAAAAATATTACTACAATTAAAATTAATAAAAGATGTGAATTTGATATAAAAGGTTCATTAGTATCATTTGAATTATTGTTTATAATTTGTTTGTCTAGGTGGGTATTTTTTATAGGATTTCCCTAAATAGGACCTACCATTTTTAAATTTTGTTGCCTTGATTGTTATTAATAGGTAAAACTTTGCTTTCTATAAATTTATACATTTGTTATAGAATTGCTTTGTCTATTAGTGTGTTTAATTACATAGCCTTTAAAATATTTGTTTATTTTGTGTGCAACATATAAAATAATCATCACTATTGCAAATATGATTATGTGATCTAATGTAATTGAATTTTCTTTGGTATTGGCTGTACCATTGGTGAGAATATTTTCTTGAATTTCCACTTTACTTTGTGGTTTACCCCATTTTTATTTTCTATTTTGTTTTTATATGGGTTTATTTGTTTGTTGTTTTACATAAGTTTTTTATTTTTGAAATAGTTAAAGATAAGATTTTTGCATTTACAGTTTTAATTCTTCTTAAATTTTTAATTTTCTTATTAATGGCAGTCTTAGCTTCTAGAGTGGTTGCCAGTATTAGTTCTTTGTAAAGTGTTGCTAGTTGTCTATGCTTCTGAAATTTCTTGCCAGCCCTTTTATTTTTTATGGGTTTTTTTGGTTGCTTTTGGGATGTCTTCCACTTTTTTGTTTCTCTTCCTGTAATCTTCGATGGTAATTGCCTTGGGACCTGCGGAACGTGGAAGTGGTGTATATATTGGTGCCGATACCAATGCGTTGGATATGTTGGAAGGCTCGTATTCTTCGCTTGTGGTGTCCTCAATATATTGTTCCCAGCGGGCGACAATCTCATTTATTTCCGCTTCTGACATCAGGCGATAAAGGTTTTGTCTTCTAACATCAGGATGATCGTAGGAAAAATTTTTTTTTTTTTTCAGTTCGTTAAGGGCAGGATCAGGTTTCAGGTTTTGTAGGCAGGATCGCCATGTAAAGGTTTTGTAAAGGTTTTCTATAGCCCCTTTTTTATTTTAAAACAGCTGAGGGGGTCCCAGCTAAAACTTAGGCGTTCAAAAGAGCTGCCAAAAGAATGGAGATTAAAACAAAAGGCAAACAAATGCCGAATTCAGTTGCTTGTAATAATCTGATTTTATTTACAATTTGTTCTAGCTTATATACTAAAATTTCTTATGTCATTGAGTGATTTCTGAATCACTCAATATTTTACCAATTCATAAAAGAAAGAAAATAGAAATTAAAGTTACAATTATCAAATATTATATTACATCTTAAATTTACATGTGCCAACAATAATGCAAGCAAACAATATTCTTTTGACCCACTTCAACATGTGTAACCCAAGCGTTTATTGTTTGTTGGTTGCACTACTTTGTTGAAGTTGGTATGTATACATTGTGCATATAGTATGGCGACATGGGTATATATGTATATATATATATATATATAAATTTTTTTTTTTTTTTTATTCAAAGGTACACATAGGGTGTTCGCTTTGATATTTTAATCCCAAGTGGGAATTAAATTGATATGTTGGTTATGTTTGCATCAGCAATAAAATGTTTACGTATCTGAATATAGTAAAGTTCGACAAATAATTTGGGTTTTTTTTATATATATATATATATATATATATATATATATATATATATATATATATATATATATATATATATATATATATTTTAAAATTTTTCTTTTCTTGTTTAGCACATGTAACCAACTCAAAAGTCGCGAACTATATTCAGATACAATAAAAATAAAGGGTTAGTTTATTCATAATTTTTTTTTACAAATGGAATCTAATATTTAGGTTAAATAAATGGATGGTATAACGATAATTACTTACAAGCTTAATGTCCCCCGTTGCATGAAGGCCTTCTGCATAGTTCAGGATGACACTGCTGATTTAGTTGTAGATATTATAAGATTCTGGATGTTACTCAATTTAGGGTTAGCAGACCGGGATTTTACATTAAGGGATTTTTTTTTTTTTTTTTTTTTTAGATTATAAAGGCAAAGTGATAGATAATAGAATTTTGAGGTTAGATAACAGTTTTTTTTTTTTTTCGTTGAGTTTTGTTGTTGGTTAGATGATCGTAGGGCGATTAAAATGTAGATAAATGTGGTAAATGTATTAGTATTAATACGCTGATTAAGCGATCGTTTCTAGTTGTTCCGAAAAATGAATTGTTCTTAAAAATGTTTCTTAATGTTTTCGGAATTCACAGTTGGAGTCCTCTGATTGTTAATTTCTCAATTTGCTGCCTAATACAGGTGGTACTGACCATGGGTATGGTAACAGTTATGTCATAAAAAAAATGTTCCTTTAAATTGCCCGTCTCCCCCGAATTTTCCCCACATGCGTTAGCGCAGAACGGTCGTAGTAGGTATTGGGGAGCGTTGGCCAAAAATAACGAGGCAAACTCTGTTTTATTAAAAGAACATAAATAAGAAGGTCGTATAAAGCAAACGTTGCCGAAAATTTGATGACAATCTTTTCTCACCTTTTTTTTTCAAGGAAACTGCTAATAAGAACACGTGGCCAGGACTTATTCCTTTTCTGGCTTTTGTCCTGAGAAAAATGGTTGCAATATTCGTGATATTTTCTCAATTAGAAACTCCCGTTTTCCTAAACTTACGTTTCGGTTCGGGAAAGGTACATTATTTAATTACCTGTTACTTGAAAAAAATATTTTTAATAAAGCATGAATTTTATTGCTTTTATTTAAATTTTTTTCTGTAAAACACGTTTTGTGATGTTCTAGGTTGTTTGTATAGATAATTAACTTCTTTCGGCTGAGGACAAAATCAAAAAGACTGCATTTTTCTTTTTGATGAACCATTAAACCTCAGAAGATATACATATATTTTTTTTTTCTTTAGTTGTAATTACATTCTCTTTATTTTACTCATAGTAAGTCTAATAACTTTCAAAACTCATAAGTACATATGTCTTCTTTTTTCTTATTTATACACATGGGTACTTTTTTTTTTTTTTTTGTGTGTATATTTCAGCCAGATCAGATAAAGTGCATATCATTGTGCGAATAGGGAACACCCCCATCTCCAGTTATGGCACTTATAATTCAAGGGGAAGGGGTCTTTTGCGTGAAATTTGCCGAGGTTCTTTCCCTCCATATCTTCTAGTTCGTAATAAATGGAGCCATGTTTCCTGATTACTTTGGCCTTTACGAACTGGTTTGCCAGTTTGCTATTAAAATGATTTACAACTTTAGATTGAGCGAAATTGCGTCTGAACACAATCTGACCGACCTCAAAATTTACAGGTCGAGCCCGCAGGTTATAGTACTTAACATTCCGTTCATAGGCGTTATGTATCATCTTCTGAGCCTTTTCTCTGAGAAGTTCTAAATGTTCGTGCTTTTTTAAATCTGTATGAGGGGTTTCCAGTAAGTTCACGTTTCTTAAAAGTGCATATGATGTTCCGTTCATAAGCATGTTCTGGCCAAACAGGAGAAAGTATGGCGAAGAGCCTGTGCTAGTATGTATAGCACTACGTAAAGCGCAACTTATAGCGGACAATTTCTCGTCCCAGTTGTGCTGAGTAGGCTTTACGTAGCTTCTTATGGCGGCTAAGACAGACCTATTCACTCTTTCACTGGCATTTGCCTGTGGGGAATAAACTGCCGTCAGATTATGAAATACTCCATATGAGTTCAGAAATTCTTTAAATATGTGAGATTTAAACTGCACACCATTGTCCGTGGTTATTACTTCGGGTACACCAAAAATATGGAAAATCCGTTTCTCAAGAAATTCTGTTATTACGTTAGCAGTAAACTTTCGAATTGGTTCAAGAAAATGAAATTTTGATAGATGATCTAAAACTATTATTATACCTACGTTGCCAGATGATGAGCGAGGGTAAGGACCCATTAAGTCTACATATAGTCTTTGAAAAACTCTCACAGAGCTTGCTTGCTGGCCCAAAGGTGGTCGTAAACATTTGTTAGCGGCTTTAGTCTGTTTACAAATATCACACGAAGATACATATGAAGCAACTTGATTTGCCATTTTTGGCCAGAAATAAAAAGTTTTTAATCGCCTTAAAGTTTTTCCCACACCCCCGTGCGCACTCAATGGATGATTGTGAGCTCTTTTTATAAGGTCTAGAGTTAATGCAGAAGGGACCCATAGCTTCCAGGACATTTCCTCCTGTACTACGTCTCCTGTTGCATGTTCACATCGCTTGTATATCAAGTTGTCCACCAGTCGTATGTCTCGGAAATAACTAGCTTTACTTTTAAACTTATCTACTAGCTGCATATACTCTGCCGAAAGAAATTCCTTTGACTCCAAATCTATTTCTGCAGAGTTCTCAATCTCATTAGCATAAAATCTTTCTACTATTGGAATATCTAACTCCTCATTGTTTTCTGCGTATAACCTTGATAGTGAGTCGGGTACTATATTCAAACTACCTTTCCGATGACGTATGGTAAAATTAAAACCCTGTAATTTTAAAGCCCATCGTGCGAGTCGTCCATGCAAGTCCGTCTGATTCATGAGCCATTTTAAAGAAGCATGGTCTGTCACGATCTCAAATTCCTGTCCTTCAACATATGCTCTAAACTTTTTAACAGCCATAATAGCGGCCAGACACTCTTGCTCGGATACCGAATAATTCTTTTGAGCGCCATTAAAATTATGGCTCATGAAGACTACTGGTACGTCATCCTGGTTATCGTTTTTCTGCGCGAGGACGGCTCCAATGCCGTATTTACTGGCATCGCATTGTATAGAAAATGGACGGGAAAAATCGGGGCTATGCAAAATTGGAGCTGAGCAAAGACAGTTTTTTAGTTCTTCAAAAGATTCTTTAGCCTTTTCGGACCACGTAAATTTATTATTTTTTCTTAGCATATCGGTGAGTGGAGTGGTAACAGTTGCAAAGTTGCGAACGAAACGCCGGTACCACCCACACATGCCTAGAAATCTCCTTAGTTGTCGGACGGACTTTGGTAACGGGAAATCGTACACCACCTGTACTTTGTCTGGGTCTGTTTTAATTGTACCATAGCCTATAATGTGACCCAAATACTTCACATGTTTAAGAACGAATTTACTTTTCTCGATATTAATGGTCAAACTAGCTTTTCTCATATGCAAGGCTACCACGTGAAGCAATACTATATGTTCGTCAAATGTCTCAGTAATCAACAACAAGTCATCTAAATATATAAAAACCTTGGTGCGCAAATGGGCTGGGATTACTTTGTCCATAAGTCTAGACATCGTCTGCGGGGCGTTGCATAAACCAAATGGCATAGTGACAAAATGGTATAAGGGGCGCCCTGGCACGGTGAAAGCCGTCTTTTCCTTTGACCTTTCATCTAATGGAATCTGCCAGAAAGCATCCTTAAGGTCAAGACTTGTAATAAATCTGGCCTTAGGGAGCCTGCTTAATATTCCATCGATCAAAGGCAAAGGATAAGCATCTTTCACCGTAACACTGTTAACTTTTCGGGCATCTAAGCATAGCCTCACCTTGCCTGGCTTGCGCACTAATGCAACTGGTGACGACCAAGGGCTTTGCGACTCCTCTATAACCCCTAGCTGAAGCATACGATCTATTTCAGCGAATAGTAATTGCTCCACTGCAGGTGAAACTGCAAAATATCTTTGCTTAATAGGCTTATTATCTCCCGTGTCAATTATGTGTGTTACTAATGGAGTTTTCCCTAGCCCTTCCTTGGAAAACGACGGAAATGCATTTATAGCTGTATTTAACTTTGTTGTTTGATCAACGTCTAGATCGTGAAAATTTTCATCGGCGGTAACCTGATTTACTTCATTATTTAATTTATCACATTTTTCTTCTAAAAATAAATCTTTAGCTAATCCAAACGCTCGCACAAAATCCGAACCTAGATATAAATTTTGGGTTAGAGTCGGAATTATTAGAAAACTTAAGATTCTAGATTCCCTTCTGAAAGTCACTGTTGTTACTACATTGCCTATGGTTGTGTGTTTCGTGCCGTCAGCAGTTTTCAGATTTACTTTCAACTTTTTCTAGCGATGTTTATTTTCTTCTATAAACCTCTTAGCGTAGCCTGCAGCAAAACACGACACTGTCGCGCCCGTGTCAACCATACCTACTACATTTTCATTAAAAATTTTTACTGATGCAAAAGGTCTTATATCATCCTCTACTTTGTCAGATATAACGGCAGAACAGAAAAGTTTTCGTTTTTCCATTACATTTTTCCAAAAACGCCTAAGTCTTTTCGTACTTCTCTTAGATTTCCTACTGCCCTTCGACTCAACTATTTCCTCATAAAATATCCTACGTTTCGCTTCTATGTAATCTTTTAGCCTTACATGGTACGGCTTAAACTGTCTCGGAGTATAACCATCAATCAAAGTTGGACTATTATTGTTACTGTCAAAAGTAAATTTATTGTCGATACTTATTAAAGGATTACTGCTACGGTTTTGATCTAATCTCCAATCAGTTTGACACCCATATATCCTTACATTTGCGTCGATTTGGTCAGAAACTGCTTTGGTTTCTGGTTTCGTTGGAAGTTTTTTGAATGCTTGGAACATTTGTAGCAATTTGATTTGAAAACATTTGGGGTGCCGCAACCATAACAAAACAATTTTCTCTCACTCACGCAGTCTTCAAAACGATGCCCCTTTTTTTAACAATTCCAGCACAACTCTGTTATTTCTTCTATATCTGCAGATGTAGCAGCATCGTCAATATCATTAGAATCTAACTCGGATACTAACTTACGATGACCAAAAGCTCGGTTAGAGCTGTTCTTACTCAGTTCCTCTTCCAATATTTCATGTTTAAAAATGAACTCTCTTAGGTGAGAGACTGAATTAATTTGAAAATGAAGAATCGCTTTACGAACATCAGGTTGCAAATTTCTCTTTAAAATTTCCAACAATTCTGCTTCACTTATTGGGTGTTGCAGACGATCGGTTATTTGTAAAACCGCGTCATAATAACTATCAAATTTCTCCCCGAATTTCTGCCTTCTGCTTCTTATTTTTTCTATCAAATCAAAATCGGTTCTTCTGTCACGAAATTGATTCCTAAGTTCAATGCATAAAGTGGTCCAGTCTAAGCTGCCTGTGCTTCTGTGGAATCGCCAATACCAGTCAATGGCTTTCCCGTAGAATAACAAGTGGATGTGCCTACATAATAGGTCGAAGTCTCCTCGCAAGCTTTGGGCACTCTTGCCCACTGAATTTAAGATGCCATCCTGAAATAATAGACGCAACCTTATCGAACGATAAA
The DNA here is from genome assembly GCA_947311025.1 of Lypha dubia. Classification (NCBI taxonomy): domain Eukaryota; kingdom Metazoa; phylum Arthropoda; class Insecta; order Diptera; family Tachinidae; genus Lypha; species Lypha dubia. The sequence continues at coordinate 61,805,816 of OX371261.1, read as the reverse complement.
TCAAAATTCCTGTTTACCACCGGGTTAACTAAACCTTGCCTATCAGCTGAATTTATATTGTTGCTATCATCGTGGTGATTTCTATTTCCTAAACTTTTTTTTTTTTTTTTTTGATAATTTTATTATTTATTGAATCTTTAATTATTTAAATTGAATTATCAATAATTTTTTTAAATCTTAAATCTAAAAAATATTAAATATATGTTTAGCCAATACTAAACAAAATTTTTAATTTCAACGGTTAATTTTTGTTGTTTTACATCTCTCGTGAACGGCTGAGAAAAAGAGTATCCCTTCTTTTCAGCCGGGTGTGGCCTCTATAATGAAGAATATTGCGCGCAAGTGGATTTGGGTGCAACTCAAGTTTTTTTATATATTTTTTCGCGTGATTTGAAAATACTGTCTTCACCAACGGAACGTCTAGGTCTTTATGAATTCGATGGTTTCTGACATACAAGGGGGCTGCTGTTATTGTACGTAGGATTTTATTCTGTCGCCTTTGAATTCTTTCGACATTCGATGCTGAGGCAGTGCCCCATAACTGGATTCCATAGGACCATATTGGTTTCAGGATCGCGTTGTGTAGGAGAAGTTTACAGTCAAGGCTTAGTATAGAGTTTCTTCCAATAATCCAATTCATTTGGGCTGCTTTTAGTTTCATTTGTGTTAACTTTGAGTCTATATGCCATTTCCATGTTAAACGACGATCAAGATGAACGCCTAGATATTTGACTACAGTGTGTTGTGGTATAGTCTCGGTGTTAATTTTTATAGGCGGGCATGTTTCCCTGCGCAACGTAAAAGTGACGTGTGCACATTTCTGCTCGTTAACTTTTATACGCCATTGTTTGAGCCATTTTTCCAGTTTGGATATATATTCTTGTAAGTTGCGGGAAGCTTCTACAGGATTTTCGTGAACGCTTAGAAAGGCTGTATCATCCGCAAATGTTGATGTATGAATGTTACTGCTTAACGGTAAGTCAGAGGCATATATTAAATAAAGTAAGGGTCCGAAGATACTGCCTTGAGGGACTCCGGCTTCAATCGACTGCGGAGGGCTTAAAAAATTGCCTTCCCTAACTACAAATTTACGTTCTATTAAATAGCTTTTTAAAAGCTTTACGATGTTTGCTGGTAGACTTTGTGTTAATTTGTTGAATAGACCTTCGTGCCATACTTTATCGTAAGCTTGTTAGACACCAATAAAGAGCGCAGAGCAGTATTTCTTTTTTTCAAAAGTGTCTCTAACGACATTCACAAGTCTGTGAGTTTGTTCAATTGTGTTATGTTGTCTGCGAAAACCGAATTGATGATCTGGAATACATCCATTACTAGTCACTATAGGCAACAGCTTGCCATATACAGCTTTTCAAGCAGTTTTGAAATGTTAGACAGTAAACTAATAGGCCGATAGGATTCAACCTTTTTATGATCCTTGCCGGGCTGTGGTATCATATTAATTAGCGAAACCTTCCATTCTTTAGGATAGTGTTCTAGGCGTAGAATACTGTTAAAAATGAATAGTATTATTCTTTTTGCAGTGTAAGGCAATTCTTGAAGCATTTTGTTGCTTATTTTGTCGACACCTGGGGCTTTTCTGGTGTTAAGACTAGTAATAGTATTTTCAATCTCCGTCATGTTAAATCTCATCGGTATTTCTGGTAAAGGGACGACTGGTGGCAGTGCAACAATATCAGCAGAAATATTCGGAGTGAAAACTTTTTCTAAGTGTTTAACAAAGAGTGCACCTTTTTCAGCATCAGTTTTTGCCCAGTCACCATTTGGGGCTCGTAATGGGGGTTTGCATATCACCGGCCTTTTTAGTCCTCTGGCTGCACGCCACAGTGAATAATCTGTTTGTGGTGTTGCATCTAGCTCTTGAAGGAATTTTTGAAGGGAAGCTGTTTTTTGAGTTTGCAAAACTTTCCTAAACTTGACCGCGAATTTCTATGCTGATACCCACGACCAAAATTTCTTCGATCAAAATTGCCATAACTAAAGCTACCCCTAGTATTATAATTCGGATTTCTAGGGTTTTCTTTAAAATTTTCATAATTTACGTTAAGAGATGCGAACTGAGCTCTCACCGCTTCATTAATTAAAAACTGAAGTGAATTATCATTTGGGTTGTTTGACTCTATATTTTTTTGTAAAGTTCCTGGTAAACTTGTAGACAAATTGACTAAGTTCTCACTAGCAATATTTTGATTACCAGAAGGAGTTTGCGCCCCCTGGCTGTCGAGAATATTCCGCCTGGACGTCTTTTTGTTCAAAACTTTGGGTATAGCAGCCTTGTTCATAACCGTGTTATTTTTAGAAGTTGTGGTCAAATTGCTTTGAAGTTTCCCTTCCGCAAGGATATTAAACGACTTAATTGTAGTTGGTCTACACCCTTTACTGCACACAGGACAGGCCTGTGTTTCCTTAAGTACCGCAAGTATACAGTTTTTGTGAAAAACGTGTGTACAAGGAGTTGAAACCACAATATCGTCTATTTCATAATCTTTCATACATATAGTACAACATATATGACTGTCATTTTCCACTGAAGATGGAAGATTTTCATTACTGTGTACCAGTGCCATCTGTAGTTATTGGTTATATGTAAATATAAGTATTGATTTTTTTTTTCTTTTAAATAATATTTTCCCCGAAATCCAATAAAGTAATTATTTAATGCAAGTATGTATTTAACCAATATGAATAGTAAAGCTCCAATACTGGTCTCTGGTAAATAGGGTGTGAATTTATTTAGTTTAACAAAAAAAATTTAACTATAGGTCTTAAACAAAATTGAATTTTCGGCGACGAAGAATAATTTGAGAAAACTATATAAAATATTCAGAAAACAAATGTGGACAGTTGCTGCTTTACTACTACATTTGCAAGACAATTGTAATTCCAACACTCTTATTTCCCTAAATCCTCATATAACTCCGCATCTCATACCATCGCACCTAAAGCATGCTTTGACACATAAGCTAAACAAAAGGGAATAAAATTAAATCTTTTTGAGTGTACTGGATTGTTAAAGTTAATAGTAAACCAAAAACAATGAATCCAAAAGTAATAAAAAAGAAGTATTTCATTCTTGGTCTAAAACCAAATACGGACATATAACAAGGCTATATTATGTATCAAAGTCACTCTTATACGAAGAAAAAAAATAAACATAATTTAAAAAAAAAACAAATAAAAAAAAAATAAATTAGAGCCACCCGAAACGGACTTCTACTTGATGGTAACGTAGTACATTTTTCCTCTTTCACAATGTCCTTTACATTTCGGGCCCCACGTTGGGCGCCATTTTTTGTAATAACATTTTTCTTTATTGCGTTTATGTTTGTTTGCGTATGAAATTAAGTTCATAATATCCAAGAACCAAAGATTTAATTTCAGAGAGATGTAATGAATAGAATAAATATTCAACAAACAATATTATTATTTGTGTCATAACTAGGAACGATACGCACGTTCATGCATGCTAGCTAGTCCGGTAGTTGAGGGCAGGGATCTTGTTCCAGTATGTGACCATGATCAATATTACAAAAAAAAAATAAACGTGCGATTATTGCCCTGATGTATGTAAGCTAGATGGAAATACATATATATATGCCTTTGTTTTATATTTTTTTGTTTCTTACTCTTCGTTTTTTTTTTTTTTCTTCTTCAGTTATGTTTAAACCTATCAGCGTAGCGAAGATGTTCCCGCTAGGAGCCTATATTCCCACCACCCCATGATATTTTTTTTTTTCTTTTTTACGGCTCTGAAATTATTAATAAAAAAATATCCCTAACACCTACCATTTACCAAAGACCTCTAAAGCCTTACATTAAAAGAGCAATTACATCATACTGACTATGTACATTTCAGATTTATTAATAAAAGTAAATTGTTACGTACAACAACAAAGGAAGAAAAAAAAAAAAAAATACAATCCTCTCAATCCATATCTATGGACTTCTAACAATACCACTTAAGTATAAATCGTGACAAAAAATATTATTATTCTCGGTGAAATCAAACAACTAATGGTTGATGAAAAGAAAGTTTACTGATTATAGGTAGTTAATTAAGATGAGTTCATAACAAAAAAAAATAACTTAATTTTTAAATTATCTGGCTACGAAGTAGCAGCTATTATCCAAAGTCAACAAATATGGGTTGCAAAGGGTAAAAAAATTTATTATGATGATATTTATAAATCTAAAGGAATATATGTATAAATAGGAATATGCGAGTATGTATTATTTCAATATAATTGTATATAAAAAAATTAATTCTCTTTTCTTATTCTTTAGTAAGAGTAAAAATAAACGATATGTAAATATGTATATATATATATATATATATATTTATATATAAATTTTTTTTTTTTTTTTTATTCAAAGGTACACATAGGGTGTTCGCTTTGATATTTTAATCCCAAGTGGGAATTAAATTGATATGTTGGTTATGTTTGCATCAGCAATAAAATGTTTACGTATCTGAATATAGTAAAGTTCGACAAATAATTTGGGTTTTTTTTTTGGTTTTTTTTTTTTTTTTTATATATATATATATATATATATATTTTGAAATTTTTCTTTTCTTGTTTAGCACATGTAACCAACACAAAAGTCGCGAACTATATTCAGATACAATAAAAATAAAGGGTTAGTTTATTCATAATTTTTTTTTACAAATGGAATCTAATATTTAGGTTAAATAAATGGATGGTATAACGATAATGACTTACAAGCTTAATGTCCCCCGTTGCATGAAGGCCTTCTGCATAGTTCAGGATGACACTGCTGATTTAGTTGTAGATATTATAAGATTCTGGATGTTACTCAATTTAGGGTTAGCAGACCGGGATTTTACATTAAGGGATTTTTTTTTTTTTTTTTGTAGATTATAAAGGCAAAGTGATAGATAATAGAATTTTGAGGTTATATAACAGTTTTTTTTTCTTTTCGTTGAGTTTTGTTGTTGGTTAGATGATCGTAGGGCGATATAAAATGTAGATAAATGTGGTAAATGTATTAGTATTAATACGCTGATTAAGCGATCGTTTCTAGTTGTTCCGAAAAATGAATTGTTCTTAAAAATGTTTCTTAATGTTTTCGGAATTCACAGTTGGAGTCCTCTGATTGTTAATTTCTCAATTTGCTGCCATTAGGTGGTACTGACCATGGGTATGGTGACAGTTATGTCATAAAAAAAATGTTCCTTTAAATTGCCCGTCTCCCCCGAATTTTCCCCACATGCGTTAGCGCAGAACGGTCGTAGTAGGTATTGGGGAGCGTTGGCCAAAAATAACGAGGCAAACTCTGTTTTATTAAAAGAACATAAATAAGAAGGTCGTATAAAGCAAACGTTGCCGAAAATTTGATGACAATCTTTTCTCACCTTTTTTTTCAAGGAAACTGCTAATAAGAACACGTGGCCAGGACTTATTCCTTTTCTGGCTTTTCTCCTGAGAAAAATGGTTGCAATATTCGTGATATTTTCTCAATTAGAAACTCCCGTTTTCCTAAACTTACGTTTCGGTTCGGGAAAGGTACATTATTTAATTACCTGTTACTTGAAAAAAATATTTTTAATAAAGCATGAATTTTATTGCTTTTATTTAAATTTTTTTCTGTAAAAACACGTTTTGTGATGTTCTAGGTTGTTTGTATAGGTAATTAACTTCTTTCGGCTGAGGACAAAATCAAAAAGACTGCATTTTTCTTTTTGATGAACCATTAAACCTCAGAAGATATACATATATTTTTTTTTTCTTTAGTTGTAATTACATTCTCTTTATTTTACTCATAGTAAGTCTAATAACTTTCAAAACTCATAAGTACATATGTCTTCTTTTTTCTTATTTATACACATGGGTACTTTTTTTTTTTTTTTTGTGTGTATAATTCTTTTTTTTTCTTTCTGATTGATTTTACCTTAAATCTCTGAGAATACTTCACTCATAATAGAGGTTATACATGAGACATACATGCGAGTTTCAGCCAGATCAGATAAAGTGCATATCATTGTGCGAATAGGGAACACCCCCATCTCCAGTTATGGCACTTATAATTCAAGGGGAAATTCATAAGCAAAGCTGAACTTTTTCAATCGAAAATTGTAAATCGATACTCAGAATCGCTCTCTTTCGATTTAACAGTAAACACAAAAAGATATCAATAATAGTAATACACTAACAGTGGTAATAAACGTTGTTTTTTTTTTTAATTTTTTTTTTTTTTTTTTTTTTTATTACAAACTTTTATATGTTACTTAACCCTCACTGTACCAACCTGTTGCTTTTTCTAAAAACAATACGTAAAAAAAGTTTTATCATCATTGGCATATTAAATATTATTAATAACTAACCAAAATTTGATGTTACAAGTGTTCAACAGAAATACAATACGAGAATTAATTTTTAATTTTTTTTTTATTCTACATATTAACACAATTCTGAGAAGTAAAATTATTTAGTCTCATGTTCAGTTTTATTGAATTAATGAAAATTCAAAATTAATAAGAGTTTTTTTATGTTGAAAAATATTATCAACTATTTAACCAGTTTTCAACAGAAATTGAATACGAGAATTAATTTTTAATTAATTTTTTATTCTACATATTGAAACATTTCTGGTTAGTACGAAATTCCCTCATCACTGTTTGGAAATAGCTAACAATTAACACAAACTCATAGTCCATTATCATCAAAGTATTCTAGTTTGTAATTTAACGTTTTGTTGTGTTTACTCTATAAATTAGGGAAATGCACATTTTACTGTGACACTTGTTATTAGGGAATGTAGCTCGTGCCCAAGCTGAATTAACATATTTTTTATTTATATTATTACGAATAAACGTAATTATTATTCGAACTTATATGATATACCTATGAGAAGTAAAATTATTTAGGCTCAAGTTCAGTTTTATTGAAATAATGAAAATTTAAAATTACTAAGAGTTTTTTATGTTGAAAAATATTATTATTGAAGTGAAAACTTTTATTGGCGCGGTACGGAGAGTACATAAAAAATGGTTACAGTTTCGTACTCATTCGTATTAAAATGCTTTAAATTGGTTTCTGTGTTTTGATATGAAGCGAGTGCTTTATACTAATGAAATAGATGTTGTTTTTGGATTGTTATACTTGTTGTCGAACTGCGCATACCTGCTAGTTTTGCCATGCCACTTATTGTAAACGCAAATGCAACTGCTCCCGAGAAGTTAACAACCTAAATTTTTTCGCTCAAAATGAAGAGAGCGCCCTCTCTTGTGGGTGATGTTGCCATATATGAGAAGAACAATCATTTTTTGCTGCACAAAAGAGGGCGCACTCTTCAATTTGAGCGAAACTGATTAAGAAGAGTACACATAGATCATATCAAAACACACAAACAAATTTAAAGCATTTTAATACGTATGGGTACCAAACTGTAACCATTTTTTATGTACTCTCTTCAAACTATATCAGTTTGTATGAAAATTTGCTATAAAGCGAGCTCAGTCAGCAGTGCTAGTAGGCTCACCTGTTGCATATGCCTTGATAAGTGGTTAAATTTGTTGCATGTATTTATAAAATTGTTTATATCTACGCATATTTTTTTGGCAATAGCACGTGTATTGTTGTAATCACAAAACGTTTTCCCTTCTGTCGGGACTCCCGGAGTGCTACCCGTAGTTTTTTTTTTTATATCCCATCAGTTTTTAGCAGAACGTATCAGTGCCGATTTCAAGGCAGCTACAACTCTCATCAGCGTTCAATTGTCCATCTTTACAATTTTCGTAAAATGGATCCTAATTGAGAAGAATATTAACTATTTAACCAGTTTTCAACAGAAATAAAATACAAGAACTGATTTTTAATTCATTTTTTATCCTACATATTGAAACAATTCTGGTTAGTACGAAATTCCCTCATCACTCCTTTGAAATTACTAACAATCAACACAAAATCATAGTCTGTTATTTTCAAAGTATTCTACTTTGTAGTTTAACGTTTTATTGTTTTTACTCTATATAATAGGGAAATTCATATTTTACTGTGACCCTTGTTATTGGGGTATGTAGCTCGTGCCCAAGCTGAATTAACATATTTTTTATTTATATTATTACGAATAAACGTAATAATTATTCGAACTTATATTGATTTACCTATTACTTAGCCTCAAGCTCAGTTTTATTGAATTAATGAAAATTCAAAATTAATAAGAGTTTTTTATGTTGAAAAATATTATCAACTATTTAAATAGTTTACAACAGAAATATAATACGAGAATTAATTTTTAATTCATTTTTTATTCTACATATTGAAACAATTCTGGGTAGTACGAAATTCCCTCATCACTCTTTTGAAATTACTAACAATCAACACAAAATCATAGTCTGTTATTTTCAAAGTATTCTACTTTGTAGTTTAACGTTTTATTGTTTGAACTCTATATAATAGGGAAATTCACATTTTACTGTGACCCTTGTTATTGGGGTATGTAGCTCGTGCCCAAGCTGAATTAACATATTTTTTATTTATATTATTACGAATAAACGTAATTATTATTCGAACTTATATTGATATCCTATTATTTAGGCTCAAGCTCAGTTTTCTTGAATTAATGAAAATTCAAAATTAATAAGAGTTTTTTTTATGTTGAAAAATATTATCAGCTATTTAAACAGTTTTCAAAGGAAATATTTTTTTTTTTTTTGATAAATTTTATTATTTATTGAATCTTCAATTGTAAATTAAATTCTCAATAAGTTTTTCAAATCTTAAATCTAAAAAATATTACATATAAGTTTAGCCAATGCTAAACAAAATTTTTAATTTCAACGGTTAATTTATGTTGTTTTACATCTCTCGTGTACGGCTGAGAAAAAGAGTATCCCTCCTTTTCAGCCGGGTGTGGCCTCTATAATTTAAAATATTGCGCGCAAGTACATTTGGGTGCACCTCAAGTTTTTTTATATATTTTTTAGCGTTTATTGAAAATACTGTCTTCACCAACGGAACATCTAGATCTTTATGAATCCGATGATTTCTGACATACCATGCTGTAATTGTACGTAGAATTTTATTTTGTCGCCTTTGAATTTTTTCGACATTTGATGCTGAGGCAGTGCCCCATAACTGGATTCCATAGAACCATATTGGTTTCAGGATCGCGTTGTATAATAGTAGTTTACAGTCTAGGCTTAGTATAGAATTTCTTCCAATAAGCCAATTCATTTGGGCTGCTTTTAATTTCATTTGTATTAACTTTGCGTCTATATGCGATTTCCGTGTTAAACGACGATCAAGATGAACGCCTAGATATTTGACAACAGTGTGTTGCGGTATGGTCTCGGTGTTAATTTTTATAGGCGGGCATGTTTCCTTGCGCAACGTAAAAGTTACGTGCACACATTTCTGCTCGTTAACTTTAATACGCCATTGTTTGAGCCAATTTTGCAATTTGGATATATACCCTTGTAAATTGCGGGAAGCTTCCACAGGATTTTCGTGAACGCTTAGAAAAGCTGTATCATCGGCAAATGTTGATGTATGAATGTTACTGCTTAACGGTAAGTCAGAGGCATATATTAAATAAAGTAATGGACCGAAAATACTCCCTTGGGGAACTCCGGCTTCGATCGACTGCGGTGGGCTTAAAAAATTGCTTTCCCTAACTACAAATTTTCGTTCAATTAAATAGCTTATTAAAAGCCTAACAATGTTTGCGGGTAGATTTTGTGTTAATTAATGTATAAGACCTTCGTGCCATACTTTATCGAAAGCTTGAGAAACATCTATAAAGAGCGCAGAGCAATATTTCTTCTTTTCGAAAGTGTCTCTGATAACATTCACAAGTCTGTGAGTTTGTTCAATTGTGCTATGTTGTCTGCGAAAACCGAATTGATGATCTGGAATGCATCCACTTCTAGTCACTATAGGCATCAGCTTGCTCATATACAGCTTTTCAAATAGTTTTGAAATGTTGGGCAATAAACTAATAGGCCGATAGGATTCAACCTTCGTATGATCCTTGGCGGGCTTTGGTATCATAATAACCATCGAAACCTTCCATTCTGCAGGATAGTATTGCAGCCGTAGAATACTATTAAAAATGAATAGTATAATTCTTTTTGCAATATAAGGCAGTTGTTGAAGCATTTTGTTGCTTATTTTGTCGACACCTGGGGCTTTTTTGGTGTTAAGACTAGTGATGGCCTTTTCAATCTCCACAATGTTAAATCTTAACGGTATTTCTGGTAAAGAGATGACTGGTGGCAGTTCAACAATATCAGTAGAAATATTCGGTGTAAATACATTTTCTAAGTGCTTAACAAAAAGAGCACCTTTTTCAGCATCAGTTCTTTCCCAGTCACCATTCGAATCTCGTAACGGAGGTTTGCAAATTACTGGCTTTTTAAGTCCTCTAGCTGCACGCCATAGCGAATAATCTGTTTGTGGTGTTGCATCGAGTTCTTGAAGAAATTTTTGCAGCGAAGCTGTTTTT